>OY293303.1:89642239-89942532 GCA_958502075.1 Orchestes rusci
TGGATTACTTTATGTTAAAAATGAAAAAATCTATAAATTTTGTCACCTGTGTTTTTGCGCGTCGATGGACCATCCCGAAGATAGTGAATATCTCGAGAATCCATGCATTTATGAGAAAATGTCATGGCACACTTTATGTTGAGAATGAAAAAATCTATACATTTTGTCAGTTGTGTTTTTGCGCTTCGATGGACCATTCAGAAGATAGTGAATATCTCGAGAATCCTTGCATTTATGAGAAAATGTCATGGCACACTTTATGTTGAGAATGAAAAAAACATTTTGTCAGTTGTGTTTTTGCGCTTCGATGGACCATTCAGAAGATAGTGAATATCTCGAGAATCCTTGCATTTATGAGAAAATGTCATGGCACACTTTATGTTGAGAATGAAAAAATCTATACATTTTGTCAGTTGTGTTTTTGCGCTTCGATGGACCATTCAGAAGATAGTGAATATCTCGAGAATCCTTGCATATATGAGAAAATGTCATGTTACACTTTATGTTGAGAATGAAAAAATCTATACATTTTGTCAGTTGTGTTTTTGCGCTTCGATGGACCATTCAGAAGATAGTGAATATCTCGAGAATCCTTGCATTTATGAGAAAATGTCATGGCACACTTTATGTTAAGAATGAAAAAATCTATAAATTTTGTCACTTGTGTTTTTGCGCTTCGATGGACCATTCAGAAGATAGTGAATATCTCGAGAATCCTTGCATTTATGAGAAAATGTCATGGCACACTTTATGTTGAGAATGAAAAAATCTATACATTTTGTCAGTTGTGTTTTTGCGCTTCGATGGACCATTCAGAAGATAGTGAATATCTCGAGAATCCTTGCATATATGAGAAAATGTCATGGCACACTTTATGTTGAGAATGAAAAAATCTATACATTTTGTCAGTTGTGTTTTTGCGCTTCGATGGACCATTCAGAAGATAGTGGATATCTCGAGAATCCTTGCATTTATGAGAAAATGTCATGGCACACTTTATGTTAAGAATGAAAAAATCTATAAATTTTGTCACTTGTGTTTTTGCGCTTCGATGGACCATTCAGAAGATAGTGAATATCTCGAGAATCCTTGCATTAATGAGAAAATGTCATGGCACCTTTTATGTTTAGAATAAAAAAATCTATAAATTTTGTCAATTGTGTTTTTGCGCTTCGATGGACCATTCAGAAGATAGTGAATATCTCGAGAATCCTTGCATATATGAGAAAATGTCATGGCACACTTTATGTTAAGAATGAAAAAATCTATAAATTTTGTCAGTTGTGTTTTTGCGCTTCGATGGACCATCTCGAAGATAGTGAATATCTCGAGAATCCTTGCATTCATGAGAAAATGTTATGGCACACTTTATGTTAAAAATGAAAAAATCTATAAATTTTGTCACCTGTGTTTTTGCGCGTCGATGGACCATCCCGAAGATAGTGAATATCTCGAGAATCCTTGCATTTATGAGAAAATGTCATGGCACACTTTATGTTGAGAATGAAAAAATCTATACATTTTGTCAGTTGTGTTTTTGCGCTTCGATGGACCATTCAGAAGATAGTGAATATCTCGAGAATCCTTGCATATATGAGAAAATGTCATGTTACACTTTATGTTGAGAATGAAAAAATCTATACATTTTGTCAGTTGTGTTTTTGCGCTTCGATGGACCATTCAGAAGATAGTGAATATCTCGAGAATCCTTGCATTTATGAGAAAATGTCATGGCACACTTTATGTTAAGAATGAAAAAATCTATAAATTTTGTCACTTGTGTTTTTGCGCTTCGATGGACCATTCAGAAGATAGTGAATATCTCGAGAATCCTTGCATTTATGAGAAAATGTCATGGCACACTTTATGTTGAGAATGAAAAAATCTATACATTTTGTCAGTTGTGTTTTTGCGCTTCGATGGACCATTCAGAAGATAGTGAATATCTCGAGAATCCTTGCATATATGAGAAAATGTCATGGCACACTTTATGTTGAGAATGAAAAAATCTATACATTTTGTCAGTTGTGTTTTTGCGCTTCGATGGACCATTCAGAAGATAGTGGATATCTCGAGAATCCTTGCATTTATGAGAAAATGTCATGGCACACTTTATGTTAAGAATGAAAAAATCTATAAATTTTGTCACTTGTGTTTTTGCGCTTCGATGGACCATTCAGAAGATAGTGAATATCTCGAGAATCCTTGCATTAATGAGAAAATGTCATGGCACCTTTTATGTTTAGAATAAAAAAATCTATAAATTTTGTCAATTGTGTTTTTGCGCTTCGATGGACCATTCAGAAGATAGTGAATATCTCGAGAATCCTTGCATATATGAGAAAATGTCATGGCACACTTTATGTTAAGAATGAAAAAATCTATAAATTTTGTCAGTTGTGTTTTTGCGCTTCGATGGACCATCTCGAAGATAGTGAATATCTCGAGAATCCTTGCATTCATGAGAAAATGTTATGGCACACTTTATGTTAAAAATGAAAAAATCTATAAATTTTGTCACCTGTGTTTTTGCGCGTCGATGGACCATCCCGAAGATAGTGAATATCTCGAGAATCCTTGCATATATGAGAAAATGTCATGGCACACTTTATGTTAAGAATGAAAAAATCTATAAATTTTGTCACTTGTGTTTTTGCGCTTCGATGGACCATTCAGAAGATAGTGAATATCTCGAGAATCCTTGCATTTATGAGAAAATGTCATGGCACCTTTTATGTTTAGAATGAAAAAATCTATAAATTTTGTCACCTGTGTTTTTGCGCTTTGATGGACCATTCAGAAGATAGTGAATATCTCGAGAATCCTTGCATATATGAGAAAATGTCATGGCACACTTTATGTTAAGAATGAAAAAATCTATACATTTTGTCAGTTGTGTTTTTGCGCTTCGATGTACCATTCGGAAGATAGTGAATATCTCGAGAATCCTTGCATATATGAGAAAATGTCATGGCACACTTTATGTTAAGAATGAAAAAATCTATACATTTTGTCACTGGTGTTTTTGCGCTTCGATGGACCTTCCCGAAGATAGTGAATATCTCGAGAATCCTTGCATTTATGAGAACATGTTATGGCACACTTAATGTTAAGAATAAAAAAATCTATACATTTTGTCACTTGTGTTTTTGCGCTTCGATGTATCATTCGGAAGATAGTGAATATCTCGAGAATCCTTGCATATATGAGAAAATGTCATGGCACAAATTATGTTGAGAATGAAAAAATCTATGCATTTTGTCACCTGTGTTTTTGCGCTTCGATGGACCATTCAGAAGATAGTGAATATCTCGAGAATCCTTGCATTTATGAGAAAATGTCATGGCACACTTTATGTTAAGAATGAAAAAATCTATAAATTTTGTCACCTGTGTTTTTGCGCTTCGATGGACCATTCAGAAGATAGTGAATATCTCGAGAATCCTTGCATTTATGAGAAAATGTCATGGCACCTTTTATGTTTAGAATGAAAAAATCTATAAATTTTGTCACCTGTGTTTTTGCGCTTCGATGGACCATTCGGAAGATAGTGAATATCTCGAGAATCCTTGCATATATGAGAAAATGTCATGGCACACTTTATGTTAAGAATGAAAAAATCTATACATTTTGTCACTGGTGTTTTTGCGCTTCGATGGACCTTCCCGAAGATAGTGAATATCTCGAGAATCCTTGCATTTATGAGAACATGTTATGGCACACTTAATGTTAAGCATAAAAAAATCTATACATTTTGTCACTTGTGTTTTTGCGCTTCGATGTATCATTCGGAAGATAGTGAATATCTCGAGAATCCTTGCATATATGAGAAAATGTCATGGCACAAATTATGTTGAGAATGAAAAAATCTATGCATTTTGTCACTTGTGTTTTTGCGCTTCGATGGACCATCCCGAGGATAGTGAATATCTCGAGAATCCATGCATTTATGAGAAAATGTTATGGCACCTTTTATGTTTAGAATGAAAAAATCTATAAATTTTGTCACTTGTGTTTTTGCGCTTCGATGGACCATTCAGAAGATAGTGAATATCTCGACAATCCTTGCATATATGAGAAAATGTCATGGCACACTTCATGTTAAGAATGAAAAAAACGATACATTTTGTCAGTTGTGTTTTTGCGCTTCGATGGACCATTCAGAAGATAAAGAATATCTCGAGAATCCTTGCATTTATGAGAAAATGTCATGGCACCTTTTATGTTTAGAATGAAAAAATCTATAAATTTTGTCAATTGTGTTTTTGCGCTTCGATGGACCATTCAGAAGATAGTGAATATCTCGAGAATCCTTGCATTTATGAGAAAATGTCATGGCACCTTTTATGTTTAGAATGAAAAAAATCTATAAATTTTGTCACCTGTGTTTTTGCGCTCCGATAGACCATTCAGAAGATAGTGAATATCTCGAGAATCCTTGCATATATGAGAAAATGTCATGGCACACTTTATGTTAAGAATGAAAAAATCTATAAATTTTGTCACATGTGTTTTTGCGCTTTGATGGACCATCTCGAAGATAGTGAATATCTCGAGAATCCTTGCATTTATGAGAAAATGTTATGGCACACTTTATGTTAAAAATGAAAAAATCTATAAATTTTGTCACCTGTGTTTTTGCGCGTCGATGGACCATCCCGAAGATAGTGAATATCTCGAGAATCCATGCATTCATGAGAAAATGTTATGGCACACTTTATGTTAAGAATGAAAAAATCTATAAATGTTGTCACTTGTGTTTTTGCGCTTCGATGGACCATTCAGAAGATAGTGAATATCTCAACAATCCTTGCATATATGAGAAAATGTCATGGCACACTTTATGTTAAGAATGAAAAAAACTATGCATTTTGTCAGTTGTGTTTTTGCGCTTCGATGGACCATTCAGAAGATAGTGAATATCTCGAGAATCCTTGCATTTATGAGAAAATGTCATGGCACACTTTATGTTAAGAATGAAAAAATCTATAAATTTTGTCACTTGTTTTTGCGCTTCGATGGACCATTCAGAAGATAGTGAATATCTCGAGAATCCTTGCATTTATGAGAAAATGTCATGGCACCTTTTATGTTTAGAATGAAAAAATCTATAAATTTTGTCACCTGTGTTTTTGCGCTTCGATGGACCATTCAGAAGATAGTGAATATCTCGAGAATCCTTGCATATATGAGAAAATGTCATGGCACACTTTATGTTAAGAATGAAAAAATCTATACATTTTGTCAGTTGTGTTTTTGCGCTTCGATGGACCATCCCGAAGATAGTGAATATCTCGAGAATCCTTGCATTTATGAGAAAATGTTATGGATTACTTTATGTTAAAAATGGAAAAATCTATAAATTTTGTCACTTGTGTTTTTGCGCGTCGATGGACCATCCCGAAGATAGTGAATATCTCGAGAATCCATGCATTCATGAGAAAATGTCATGGCACACTTTATGTTGAGAATGAAAAAATCTATACATTTTGTCAGTTGTGTTTTTGCGCTTCGATGGACCATCCCGAAGATAGTGAATATCTCGAGAATCCTTGCATTTTTGAGAAAATGTTATGGATTACTTTATGTTAAAAATGGAAAAATCTATAAATTTTGTCACCTGTGTTTTTGCGCGTCGATGGACCATCCCGAAGATAGTGAATATCTCGAGAATCCTTGCATATATGAGAAAATGTCATGGCACACTTTATGTTAAGAATTTTGAATTACATTTTGTCAGTTGTGTTTTTGTGCTTCGATGGACCATCCCGAAGATAGTGAATATCTCGAGAATCCATGCATTCATGAGAAAATGTTATGGCACACTTTATGTTAAGAATGAAAAAATCTATAAGTTTTGTCACTTGGGTTTTTGCGCTTCGATGGACCATTCAGAAGATAGTGAATATCTCGACAATCCTTGCATATATGAGAAAATGTCATGGCACACTTTATGTTAAGAATGAAAAAAACTATACATTTTGTCAGTTGTGTTTTTGCGCTTCGATGGACCATTCAGAAGATAGTGAATATCTCGAAAATCCTTGCATTTATGAGAAAATGTCATGGCACACTTTATGTTAAGAATGAAAAAATCTATAAATTTTGTCACTTGTGTTTTTGCGCTTCGATGGACCATTCAGAAGATAGTGAATATCTCGAGAATCCTTGCATTTATGAGAAAATGTCATGGCACCTTTTATGTTTAGAATGAAAAAATCTATAAATTTTGTCACCTGTGTTTTTGCGCTTCGATGGACCATTCAGAAGATAGTGAATATCTCGAGAATCCTTGCATTTATGAGAAAATGTCATGGCACCTTTTATGTTTAGAATGAAAAAATCTATAAATTTTGTCACCTGTGTTTTTGCGCTTCGATGGACCATTCGGAAGATAGTGAATATCTCGAGAATCCTTGCATATATGAGAAAATGTCATGGCACACTTTATGTTAAGAATGAAAAAATCTATACATTTTGTCACTGGTGTTTTTGCGCTTCGATGGACCTTCCCGAAGATAGTGAATATCTCGAGAATCCTTGCATTTATGAGAACATGTTATGGCACACTTAATGTTAAGCATAAAAAAATCTATACATTTTGTCACTTGTGTTTTTGCGCTTCGATGTATCATTCGGAAGATAGTGAATATCTCGAGAATCCTTGCATATATGAGAAAATGTCATGGCACAAATTATGTTGAGAATGAAAAAATCTATGCATTTTGTCACTTGTGTTTTTGCGCTTCGATGGACCATCCCGAGGATAGTGAATATCTCGAGAATCCATGCATTTATGAGAAAATGTTATGGCACCTTTTATGTTTAGAATGAAAAAATCTATAAATTTTGTCACTTGTGTTTTTGCGCTTCGATGGACCATTCAGAAGATAGTGAATATCTCGACAATCCTTGCATATATGAGAAAATGTCATGGCACACTTCATGTTAAGAATGAAAAAAACGATACATTTTGTCAGTTGTGTTTTTGCGCTTCGATGGACCATTCAGAAGATAAAGAATATCTCGAGAATCCTTGCATTTATGAGAAAATGTCATGGCACCTTTTATGTTTAGAATGAAAAAATCTATAAATTTTGTCAATTGTGTTTTTGCGCTTCGATGGACCATTCAGAAGATAGTGAATATCTCGAGAATCCTTGCATTTATGAGAAAATGTCATGGCACCTTTTATGTTTAGAATGAAAAAAATCTATAAATTTTGTCACCTGTGTTTTTGCGCTCCGATAGACCATTCAGAAGATAGTGAATATCTCGAGAATCCTTGCATATATGAGAAAATGTCATGGCACACTTTATGTTAAGAATGAAAAAATCTATAAATTTTGTCACATGTGTTTTTGCGCTTTGATGGACCATCTCGAAGATAGTGAATATCTCGAGAATCCTTGCATTTATGAGAAAATGTTATGGCACACTTTATGTTAAAAATGAAAAAATCTATAAATTTTGTCACCTGTGTTTTTGCGCGTCGATGGACCATCCCGAAGATAGTGAATATCTCGAGAATCCATGCATTCATGAGAAAATGTTATGGCACACTTTATGTTAAGAATGAAAAAATCTATAAATGTTGTCACTTGTGTTTTTGCGCTTCGATGGACCATTCAGAAGATAGTGAATATCTCAACAATCCTTGCATATATGAGAAAATGTCATGGCACACTTTATGTTAAGAATGAAAAAAACTATGCATTTTGTCAGTTGTGTTTTTGCGCTTCGATGGACCATTCAGAAGATAGTGAATATCTCGAGAATCCTTGCATTTATGAGAAAATGTCATGGCACACTTTATGTTAAGAATGAAAAAATCTATAAATTTTGTCACTTGTTTTTGCGCTTCGATGGACCATTCAGAAGATAGTGAATATCTCGAGAATCCTTGCATTTATGAGAAAATGTCATGGCACCTTTTATGTTTAGAATGAAAAAATCTATAAATTTTGTCACCTGTGTTTTTGCGCTTCGATGGACCATTCAGAAGATAGTGAATATCTCGAGAATCCTTGCATATATGAGAAAATGTCATGGCACACTTTATGTTAAGAATGAAAAAATCTATACATTTTGTCAGTTGTGTTTTTGCGCTTCGATGGACCATCCCGAAGATAGTGAATATCTCGAGAATCCTTGCATTTATGAGAAAATGTTATGGATTACTTTATGTTAAAAATGGAAAAATCTATAAATTTTGTCACTTGTGTTTTTGCGCGTCGATGGACCATCCCGAAGATAGTGAATATCTCGAGAATCCATGCATTCATGAGAAAATGTCATGGCACACTTTATGTTGAGAATGAAAAAATCTATACATTTTGTCAGTTGTGTTTTTGCGCTTCGATGGACCATCCCGAAGATAGTGAATATCTCGAGAATCCTTGCATTTTTGAGAAAATGTTATGGATTACTTTATGTTAAAAATGGAAAAATCTATAAATTTTGTCACCTGTGTTTTTGCGCGTCGATGGACCATCCCGAAGATAGTGAATATCTCGAGAATCCTTGCATATATGAGAAAATGTCATGGCACACTTTATGTTAAGAATTTTGAATTACATTTTGTCAGTTGTGTTTTTGTGCTTCGATGGACCATCCCGAAGATAGTGAATATCTCGAGAATCCATGCATTCATGAGAAAATGTTATGGCACACTTTATGTTAAGAATGAAAAAATCTATAAGTTTTGTCACTTGGGTTTTTGCGCTTCGATGGACCATTCAGAAGATAGTGAATATCTCGACAATCCTTGCATATATGAGAAAATGTCATGGCACACTTTATGTTAAGAATGAAAAAAACTATACATTTTGTCAGTTGTGTTTTTGCGCTTCGATGGACCATTCAGAAGATAGTGAATATCTCGAAAATCCTTGCATTTATGAGAAAATGTCATGGCACACTTTATGTTAAGAATGAAAAAATCTATAAATTTTGTCACTTGTGTTTTTGCGCTTCGATGGACCATTCAGAAGATAGTGAATATCTCGAGAATCCTTGCATTTATGAGAAAATGTCATGGCACCTTTTATGTTTAGAATGAAAAAATCTATAAATTTTGTCACCTGTGTTTTTGCGCTTCGATGGACCATTCAGAAGATGGCACACTTTATGTTAAGAATGAAAAAATCTATAAATTTTGTCACTTGTGTTTTTGCGCTTCGATGGACCATCCCGAAGATAGTGAATATCTCGAGAATCCTTGCATTTGTGAGAAAATGTTATGGATTACTTTATGTTAAAAATGAAAAAATCTATAAATTTTGTCACCTGTGTTTTTGCGCGTCGATGGACCATCCCGAAGATAGTGAATATCTCGAGAATCCATGCATTTATGAGAAAATGTTATGGCACACTTTATGTTGAGAATGAAAAAATCTATACATTTTGTCAGTTGTGTTTTTGCGCTTCGATGGACCATCCCGAAGATAGTGAATATCTCGAGAATCCTTGCATTTATGAGAAAATGTTATGGCAAACTTTATGTTAAAAATGAAGAAATCTATAAATTTTGTCACCTGTGTTTTTGCGCGTCGATGGACCATCCCGAAGATAGTGAATATCTCAAGAATCCATGCATTTATGAGAAAATGTTATGGTACACTTTATGTTGAGAATGAAAAAATCTATACATTTTGTCAGTTGTGTTTTTGCGCTTCGATGGACCATTCAGAAGATAGTGGATATCTCGAGAATCCTTGCATTTATGAGAAAATGTCATGGCACACTTTATGTTAAGAATGAAAAAATCTATAAATTTTGTCACTTGTGTTTTTGCGCTTCGATGGACCATTCAGAAGATAGTGAATATCTCGAGAATCCTTGCATTTATGAGAAAATGTCATGGCACACTTTATGTTAAGAATGAAAAAAACTATACATTTTGTCAGTTGTGTTTTCGCGCTTCGATGGACCATTTAGAAGATAGTGAATATCTCGAGAATCCTTGCATATATGAGAAAATGTCATGGCACACTTTATTTTAAGAATGAAAAAATCTATAAATTTTGTCACTTGTGTTTTTGCGCTTCGATGGACCATCCCGAAGATAGTGAATATCTCGAGAATCCATGCATTTATGAGAAAATGTCATGGCACACTTTATGTTAAGAATGAAAAAATCTATAAATTTTGTCACTTGTGTTTTTGCGCTTCGATGGACCATCCCGAAGATAGTGAATATCTCGACAATCCTTGCATATATGAGAAAATGTCATGGCACACTTTATGTTAAGAATGAAAAAAACTATACATTTTGTCAGTTGTGTTTTTGCGCTTCGATGGACCATTCAGAAGATAGTGAATATCTCGAGAATCCTTGCATTTATGAGAAAATGTCATGGCACACTTTATGTTAAGAATGAAAAAATCTATAAATTTTGTCACTTGTTTTTGCGCTTCGATGGACCATTCAGAAGATAGTGAATATCTCGAGAATCCTTGCATTTATGAGAAAATGTCATGGAACCTTTTATGTTTAGAATGAAAAAATCTATAAATTTTGTCACCTGTGTTTTTGCGCTTCGATGGACCATTCAGAAGATAGTGAATATCTCGAGAATCCTTGCATATATGAGAAAATGTCATGGCACACTTTATGTTAAGAATGAAAAAATCTATACATTTTGTCAGTTGTGTTTTTGCGCTTCGATGGACCATCCCGAAGATGGTGAATATCTCGAGAATCCTTGCATTTATGAGAAAATGTTATGGATTACTTTATGTTAAAAATGAAAAAATCTATAAATTTTGTCACCTGTGTTTTTGCGCGTCGATGGACCATCCCGAAGATAGTGAATATCTCGAGAATCCATGCATTTATGAGAAAATGTCATGGCACACTTTATGTTGAGAATGAAAAAATCTATACATTTTGTCAGTTGTGTTTTTGCGCTTCGATGGACCATTCAGAAGATAGTGAATATCTCGAGAATCCTTGCATTTATGAGAAAATGTCATGGCACACTTTATGTTGAGAATGAAAAAAACATTTTGTCAGTTGTGTTTTTGCGCTTCGATGGACCATTCAGAAGATAGTGAATATCTCGAGAATCCTTGCATTTATGAGAAAATGTCATGGCACACTTTATGTTGAGAATGAAAAAATCTATACATTTTGTCAGTTGTGTTTTTGCGCTTCGATGGACCATTCAGAAGATAGTGAATATCTCGAGAATCCTTGCATATATGAGAAAATGTCATGTTACACTTTATGTTGAGAATGAAAAAATCTATACATTTTGTCAGTTGTGTTTTTGCGCTTCGATGGACCATTCAGAAGATAGTGAATATCTCGAGAATCCTTGCATTTATGAGAAAATGTCATGGCACACTTTATGTTAAGAATGAAAAAATCTATAAATTTTGTCACTTGTGTTTTTGCGCTTCGATGGACCATTCAGAAGATAGTGAATATCTCGAGAATCCTTGCATTTATGAGAAAATGTCATGGCACACTTTATGTTGAGAATGAAAAAATCTATAAATTTTGTCACTTGTGTTTTTGCGCTTCGATGGACCATTCAGAAGATAGTGAATATCTCGAGAATCCTTGCATATATGAGAAAATGTCATGGCACACTTTATGTTGAGAATGAAAAAATCTATACATTTTGTCAGTTGTGTTTTTGCGCTTCGATGGACCATTCAGAAGATAGTGGATATCTCGAGAATCCTTGCATTTATGAGAAAATGTCATGGCACACTTTATGTTAAGAATGAAAAAATCTATAAATTTTGTCACTTGTGTTTTTGCGCTTCGATGGACCATTCAGAAGATAGTGAATATCTCGAGAATCCTTGCATTAATGAGAAAATGTCATGGCACCTTTTATGTTTAGAATAAAAAAATCTATAAATTTTGTCAATTGTGTTTTTGCGCTTCGATGGACCATTCAGAAGATAGTGAATATCTCGAGAATCCTTGCATATATGAGAAAATGTCATGGCACACTTTATGTTAAGAATGAAAAAATCTATAAATTTTGTCAGTTGTGTTTTTGCGCTTCGATGGACCATCTCGAAGATAGTGAATATCTCGAGAATCCTTGCATTCATGAGAAAATGTTATGGCACACTTTATGTTAAAAATGAAAAAATCTATAAATTTTGTCACCTGTGTTTTTGCGCGTCGATGGACCATCCCGAAGATAGTGAATATCTCGAGAATCCTTGCATATATGAGAAAATGTCATGGCACACTTTATGTTAAGAATGAAAAAATCTATAAATTTTGTCACTTGTGTTTTTGCGCTTCGATGGACCATTCAGAAGATAGTGAATATCTCGAGAATCCTTGCATTTATGAGAAAATGTCATGGCACCTTTTATGTTTAGAATGAAAAAATCTATAAATTTTGTCACCTGTGTTTTTGCGCTTCGATGGACCATTCAGAAGATAGTGAATATCTCGAGAATCCTTGCATATATGAGAAAATGTCATGGCACACTTTATGTTAAGAATGAAAAAATCTATACATTTTGTCAGTTGTGTTTTTGCGCTTCGATGTACCATTCGGAAGATAGTGAATATCTCGAGAATCCTTGCATATATGAGAAAATGTCATGGCACACTTTATGTTAAGAATGAAAAAATCTATACATTTTGTCACTGGTGTTTTTGCGCTTCGATGGACCTTCCCGAAGATAGTGAATATCTCGAGAATCCTTGCATTTATGAGAACATGTTATGGCACACTTAATGTTAAGAATAAAAAAATCTATACATTTTGTCACTTGTGTTTTTGCGCTTCGATGTATCATTCGGAAGATAGTGAATATCTCGAGAATCCTTGCATATATGAGAAAATGTCATGGCACAAATTATGTTGAGAATGAAAAAATCTATGCATTTTGTCACCTGTGTTTTTGCGCTTCGATGGACCATTCAGAAGATAGTGAATATCTCGAGAATCCTTGCATTTATGAGAAAATGTCATGGCACACTTTATGTTAAGAATGAAAAAATCTATAAATTTTGTCACTTGTGTTTTTGCGCTTCGATGGACCATTCAGAAGATAGTGAATATCTCGAGAATCCTTGCATTTATGAGAAAATGTCATGGCACCTTTTATGTTTAGAATGAAAAAATCTATAAATTTTGTCACCTGTGTTTTTGCGCTTCGATGGACCATTCGGAAGATAGTGAATATCTCGAGAATCCTTGCATATATGAGAAAATGTCATGGCACACTTTATGTTAAGAATGAAAAAATCTATACATTTTGTCACTGGTGTTTTTGCGCTTCGATGGACCTTCCCGAAGATAGTGAATATCTCGAGAATCCTTGCATTTATGAGAACATGTTATGGCACACTTAATGTTAAGCATAAAAAAATCTATACATTTTGTCACTTGTGTTTTTGCGCTTCGATGTATCATTCGGAAGATAGTGAATATCTCGAGAATCCTTGCATATATGAGAAAATGTCATGGCACAAATTATGTTGAGAATGAAAAAATCTATGCATTTTGTCACTTGTGTTTTTGCGCTTCGATGGACCATCCCGAGGATAGTGAATATCTCGAGAATCCATGCATTTATGAGAAAATGTTATGGCACCTTTTATGTTTAGAATGAAAAAATCTATAAATTTTGTCACTTGTGTTTTTGCGCTTCGATGGACCATTCAGAAGATAGTGAATATCTCGACAATCCTTGCATATATGAGAAAATGTTATGGCACACTTCATGTTAAGAATGAAAAAAACGATACATTTTGTCAGTTGTGTTTTTGCGCCTCGATGGACCATTCAGAAGATAAAGAATATCTCGAGAATCCTTGCATTTATGAGAAAATGTCATGGCACCTTTTATGTTTAGAATGAAAAAATCTATAAATTTTGTCAATTGTGTTTTTGCGCTTCGATGGACCATTCAGAAGATAGTGAATATCTCGAGAATCCTTGCATTTATGAGAAAATGTCATGGCACCTTTTATGTTTAGAATGAAAAAATCTATAAATTTTGTCACCTGTGTTTTTGCGCTCCGATAGACCATTCAGAAGATAGTGAATATCTCGAGAATCCTTGCATATATGAGAAAATGTCATGGCACACTTTATGTTAAGAATGAAAAAATCTATAAATTTTGTCACATGTGTTTTTGCGCTTTGATGGACCATCTCGAAGATAGTGAATATCTCGAGAATCCTTGCATTTATGAGAAAATGTTATGGCACACTTTATGTTAAAAATGAAAAAATCTATAAATTTTGTCACCTGTGTTTATGCGCGTCGATGGACCATCCCGAAGATAGTGAATATCTCGAGAATCCATGCATTCATGAGAAAATGTTATGGCACACTTTATGTTAAGAATGAAAAAATCTATAAATGTTGTCACTTGTGTTTTTGCGCTTCGATGGACCATTCAGAAGATAGTGAATATCTCAACAATCCTTGCATATATGAGAAAATGTCATGGCACACTTTATGTTAAGAATGAAAAAAACTATACATTTTGTCAGTTGTGTTTTTGCGCTTCGATGGACCATTCAGAAGATAGTGAATATCTCGAGAATCCTTGCATTTATGAGAAAATGTCATGGCACACTTTATGTTAAGAATGAAAAAATCTATAAATTTTGTCACCTGTGTTTTTGCGCTTCGATGGACCATTCAGAAGATAGTGAATATCTCGAGAATCCTTGCATTTATGAGAAATTGTCATGGCACCTTTTATGTTTAGAATGAAAAAATCTATAAATTTTGTCACCTGTGTTTTTGCGCTTCGATGGACCATTCAGAAGATAGTGAATATCTCGAGAATCCTTGCATATATGAGAAAATGTCATGGCACACTTTATGTTAAGAATGAAAATATCTATAAATTTTGTCACTTGTGTTTTTGCGCTTCGATGGACCATCCCGAAGATAGTGAATATCTCGAGAATCCTTGCATTTATGAGAAAATGTTATGGAACACTTTATGTTAAAAATGAAAAAATCTATAAATTTTGTCACCTGTGTTTTTGCGCGTCGATGGACCATCCCGAAGATAGTGAATATCTCGAGAATCCTTGCATTTATGAGAAAATGTTATGGAACACTTTATGTTAAAAATGAAAAAATCTATAAATTTTGTCACCTGTGTTTTTGCGCGTCGATGGACCATCCCGAAGATAGTGAATATCTCGAGAATCCATGCATTTATGGAAAAATGTTATGGCACAATTTATGTTGAGAATGAAAAAATCTATACATTTTGTCGGTTGTGTTTTTGCGCTTCGATGGACCATTCAGAAGATAGTGAATATTTCGAGAATCCTTGCATATATGAGAAAATGTCATGGCACACTTTATGTTAAGAATGAAAAAATCTATAAATTTTGTCACTTGTGTTTTTGCGCTTCGATGGACCATTCAGAAGATAGTGAATATCTCGAGAATCCTTGCATATATGAGAAAATGTCATGGCACACTTTATGTTAAGAATGAAAAAATCTATAAATTTTGTCAGTTGTGTTTTTGCGCTTCGATGGACCATCTCGAAGATAGTGAATATCTCGAGAATCCTTGCATTCATGAGAAAATGTTATGGCACACTTTATGTTAAAAATGAAAAAATCTATAAATTTTGTCACCTGTGTTTTTGCGCGTCGATGGACCATCCCGAAGATAGTGAATATCTCGAGAATCCTTGCATATATCAGAAAATGTCATGGCACACTTTATGTTAAGAATGAAAACATCTATAAATTTTGTCAGTTGTGTTTTTGCGCTTCGATGGACCATCTCGAAGATAGTGAATATCTCGAGAATCCTTGCATTCATGAGAAAATGTTATGGCACACTTTATGTTAAAAATGAAAAAATCTATAAATTTTGTCACCTGTGTTTTTGCGTGTCGATGGACCATCCCGAAGATAGTGAATATCTCGAGAATCCTTGCATATATGAGAAAATGTCATGGCACACTTTATGTTAAGAATGAAAAAATCTATAAATTTTGTCACCTGTGTTTTTGCGCTTCGATAGAGCATTCAGAAGATAGTGAATATCTCGAGAATCCTTGCATATATGAGAAAATGTCATGGCACACTTTATGTTAAGAATGAAAAAATCTATAAATTTTGTCACCTGTGTTTTTGCGCTTCGATGGACCATCTCGAAGATAGTGAATATCTCGAGAATCCTTGCATTTATGAGAAAATGTTATGGCACACTTTATGTTAAAAATGAAAAAATCTATAAATTTTGTCACCTGTGTTTTTGCGCGTCGATGGACCATCCCGAAGATAGTGAATATCTCGAGAATCCATGCATTCATGAGAAAATGTTATGGCACACTTTATGTTAAGAATGAAAAAATCTATAAATTTTGTCACTTGTGTTTTTGCGCTTCGATGGACCATTCAGAAGATAGTGAATATCTCGACAATCCTTGCATATATGAGAAAATGTCATGGCACACTTTATGTTAAGAATGAAAAAATCTATAAATTTTGTCACTTGTGTTTTTGCGCTTCGATGGACCATTCAGAAGATAGTGAATATCTCGAGAATCCTTGCATTTATGAGAAAATGTCATGTCACCTTTTATGTTTAGAATGAAAAAATCTATAAATTTTGTCACCTGTGTTTTTGCGCTTCGATGGACCATTCAGAAGATAGTGAATATCTCGAGAATCCTTGCATATATGAGAAAATGTCATGGCACACTTTATGTTAAGAATGAAAAAATCTATAAATTTTTTCACTTGTGTTTTTGCGCTTCGATGGACCATCCCGAAGATAGTGAATATCTCGAGAATCCATGCATTTATGAGAAAATGTTATGGCACACCTTATGTTGAGAATGAAAAAATCTATACATTTTGTCAGTTGTGTTTTTGCGCTTCGATGGACCATCCCGAAGATAGTGAATATCTCGAGAATCCTTGCATTTATGAGAAAATGTTATGGAACACTTTATGTTAAAAATGAAAAAATCTATAAATTTTGTCACCTGTGTTTTTGCGTGTCGATGGACCATCCCGAAGATAGTGAATATCTCGAGAATCCTTGCATATATGAGAAAATGTCATGGCACACTTTATGTTAAGAATGAAAAAATCTATAAATTTTGTCACCTGTGTTTTTGCGCTTCGATAGAGCATTCAGAAGATAGTGAATATCTCGAGAATCCTTGCATATATGAGAAAATGTCATGGCACACTTTATGTTAAGAATGAAAAAATCTATAAATTTTGTCACCTGTGTTTTTGCGCTTCGATGGACCATCTCGAAGATAGTGAATATCTCGAGAATCCTTGCATTTATGAGAAAATGTTATGGCACACTTTATGTTAAAAATGAAAAAATCTATAAATTTTGTCACCTGTGTTTTTGCGCGTCGATGGACCATCCCGAAGATAGTGAATATCTCGAGAATCCATGCATTCATGAGAAAATGTTATGGCACACTTTATGTTAAGAATGAAAAAATCTATAAATTTTGTCACTTGTGTTTTTGCGCTTCGATGGACCATTCAGAAGATAGTGAATATCTCGACAATCCTTGCATATATGAGAAAATGTCATGGCACACTTTATGTTAAGAATGAAAAAAACTATACATTTTGTCAGTTGTGTTTTTGCGCTTCGATGGACCATTCAGAAGATAGTGAATATCTTGAGAATCCTTGCATTTATGAGAAAATGTCATGGCACACTTTATGTTAAGAATGAAAAAATCTATAAATTTTGTCACTTGTGTTTTTGCGCTTCGATGGACCATTCAGAAGATAGTGAATATCTCGAGAATCCTTGCATTTATGAGAAAATGTCATGGCACCTTTTATGTTTAGAATGAAAAAATCTATAAATTTTGTCACCTGTGTTTTTGCGCTTCGATGGACCATTCAGAAGATAGTGAATATCTCGAGAATCCTTGCATATATGAGAAAATGTCATGGCTCACTTTATGTTAAGAATGAAAAAATCTATAAATTTTTTCACTTGTGTTTTTGCGCTTCGATGGACCATCCCGAAGATAGTGAATATCTCGAGAATCCATGCATTTATGAGAAAATGTTATGGCACACCTTATGTTGAGAATGAAAAAATCTATACATTTTGTCAGTTGTGTTTTTGCGCTTCGATGGACCATCCCGAAGATAGTGAATATCTCGAGAATCCTTGCATTTATGAGAAAATGTTATGGAACACTTTATGTTAAAAATGAAAAAATCTATAAATTTTGTCACCTGTGTTTTTGCGCGTCGATGGACCATCCCGAAGATAGTGAATATCTCGAGAATCCATGCATTTATGAGAAAATGTTATGGCACCTTTTATGTTTAGAATGAAAAAATCTATAAATTTTGTCACCTGTGTTTTTGCGCTTCGATGGACCATTCAGAAGATAGTGAATATCTCGACAATCCTTGCATATATGAGAAAATGTCATGGCACACTTTATGTTAAGAATGAAAAAAACTATACATTTTGTCAGTTGTGTTTTTGCGCTTCGATGGACCATTCAGAAGATAGTGAATATCTCGAGAATCCTTGCATTTATGAGAAAATGTCATGGCACACTATATGTTAAGAATGAAAAAATCTATAAATTTTGTCACTTGTGTTTTTGCGCTTCGATGGACCATTCAGAAGATAGTGAATATCTCGAGAATCCTTGCATTTATGAGAAAATGTTATGGCACACTTTATGTTAAAAATGAAAAAATCTATAAATTTTGTCACCTGTGTTTTTGCGCGTCGACGGACCATTCAGAAGATAGTGAATATCTCGAGAATCCTTGCATTTATGAGAAAATGTCATGGCACCTTTTATGTTTAGAATGAAAAAATCTATAAATTTTGTCAACTGTGTTTTTGCGCTTCGATAGACCATTCAGAAGATAGTGAATATCTCGAGAATTCTTGCATATATGAGAAAATGTCATGGCACACTTTATGTTAAGAATGAAAAAATCTATAAATTTTGTCACTTGTATTTTTGCGCTTCGATGGACCATCTCGAAGATAGTGAATATCTCGAGAATCCTTGCATTTATGAGAAAATGTTATGGCACACTTTATGTTAAAAATGAAAAAATCTATAAATTTTGTCACCTGTATTTTTGCGCGTCGATGGACCATCCCGAAGATAGTGAATATCTCGAGAATCCATGCATTCATGAGAAAATGTTATGGCACACTTTATGTTAAGAATGAAAAAATCTATAAATTTTGTCACTTGTGTTTTTGCGCTTCGATGGACCATTCAGAAGATAGTGAATATCTCGACAATCCTTGCATATATGAGAAAATGTCATGGCACACTTTATGTTAAGAATGAAAAAAACTATACATTTTGTCAGTTGTGTTTCTGCGCTTCGATGGACCATTCAGAAGATAGTGAATATCTCGAGAATCCTTGCATTTATGAGAAAATGTCATGGCACACTTTATGTTAAGAATGAAAAAATCTATAAATTTTGTCACCTGTGTTTTTGCGCGTCGATGGACCATCCCGAAGATAGTGAATATCTCGAGAATCCATGCATTTATGAGAAAATGTTATGGAACACTTTATGTTGAGAATGAAAAAATCTATACATTTTGTCAGTTGTGTTTTTGCGCGTCGATGGACCATCCCGAAGATAGTGAATATCTCGAGAATCCATGCATTCATGAGAAAATGTTATGGCACACTTTATGTTAAGAATGAAAAAATCTATAAATTTTGTCACTTGTGTTTTTGCGCTTCGATGGACCATTCAGAAGATAGTGAATATCTCGACAATCCTTGCATATATGAGAAAATGTCATGGCACACTTTATGTTAAGAATGAAAAAAACTATACATTTTGTCAGTTGTGTTTTTGCGCTTCGATGGACCATTCAGAAGATAGTGAATATCTCGACAATCCTTGCATATATGAGAAAATGTCATGGCACACTTTATGTTAAGAATGAAAAAAACTATACATTTTGTCAGTTGTGTTTTTGCGCTTCGATGGACCATTCAGAAGATAGTGAATATCTCGAGAATCCTTGCATTTATGAGAAAATGTCATGGCACACTTTATGTTAAAAATGAAAAAATCTATAAATTTTGTCACCTGTGTTTTTGCGCGTCGATGGACCATCCCGAAGATAGTGAATATCTCGAGAATCCATGCATTTATGAGAAAATGTTATGGAACACTTTATGTTGAGAATGAAAAAATCTATACATTTTGTCAGTTGTGTTTTTGCGCTTCGATGGACCATTCAGAAGATAGTGAATATCTCGAGAATCCTTGCATTTATGAGAAAATGTCATGGCACACTTTATGTTAAGAATGAAAAAATCTATAAATTTTGTCACCTGTGTTTTTGCGCTTCGATGGACCATTCAGAAGATAGTGAATATCTCGAGAATCCTTGCATATATGAGAAAATGTCATGGCACACTTTATGTTAAGAATGAAAAAAACTATACATTTTGTCAGTTGTGTTTTTGCGCTTCGATGGACCATTCAGAAGATAGTGAATATCTCGAGAATCCTTGCATTTATGAGAAAATGTCATGGCACACTTTATGTTAAGAATGAAAAAATCTATAAATTTTGTCACTTGTGTTTTTGCGCTTCGATGGACCATTCAGAAGATAGTGAATATCTCGACAATCCTTGCATATATGAGAAAATGTCATGGCACACTTTATGTTAAGAATGAAAAAAACTATACATTTTGTCAGTTGTGTTTTTGCGCTTCGATGGACCATTCAGAAGATAGTGAATATCTCGAGAATCCTTGCATTTATGAGAAAATGTCATGGCACACTTTATGTTAAGAATGAAAAAATCTATAAATTTTGTCACTTGTGTTTTTGCGCTTCGATGGACCATTCAGAAGATAGTGAATATCTCGAGAATCCTTGCATTTATGAGAAAATGTCATGGCACACTTTATGTTAAGAATGAAAAAATCTATAAATTTTGTCACCTGTGTTTTTGCGCTTCGATGGACCATTCAGAAGATAGTGAATATCTCGAGAATCCTTGCATATATGAGAAAATGTCATGGCAGACTTTATGTTAAGAATGAAAAAATCTATAAATTTTTTCACTTGTGTTTTTGCGCTTCGATGGACCATCCCGAAGATAGTGAATATCTCGAGAATCCTTGCATTTATGAGAAAATGTTATGGCACACTATGTTAAAAATGAAAAAATCTATAAATTTTGTCACCTGTGTTTTTGCGCGTCGATGGACCATCCCGAAGATAGTGAATATCTCGAGAATCCATGCATTTATGAGAAAATGTTATGGAACACTTTATGTTGAGAATGAAAAAATCTATACATTTTGTCAGTTGTGTTTTTGCGCTTCGATGGACCATTCAGAAGATAGTGAATATCTCGAGAATCCTTGCATTTATGAGAAAATGTCATGGCACACTTTATGTTAAGAATGAAAAAATCTATAAATTTTGTCACTTGTGTTTTTGCGCTTCGATGGACCATTCAGAAGATAGTGAATATCTCGAGAATCCTCTCATTTATGAGAAAATGTCATGGCACCTTTTATGTTTAGAATGAAAAAATCTATAAATTTTGTCTACTGTGTTTTTGCGCTTTGATAGACCATTCAGAAGATAGTGAATATCTCGAGAATCCTTGCATATATGAGAAAATGTCATGGCACACTTTATGTTAAGAATGAAAAAATCTATAGATTTTGTCACCCGTGTTTTTGCGCTTCGATAGACCATTCAGAAAATAGTGAATATCTCGAGAATCCTTGCATATATGAGAAAATGTCATGGCACACTTTATGTTAAGAATGAAAAAATCTATAAATTTTGTCACCTGTGTTTTTGCGCTTTGATGGACCATCTCGAAGATAGTGAATATCTCGAGAATCCTTGCATTTATGAGAAAATGTTATGGCACACTTTATGTTAAAAATGAAAAAATCTATAAATTTCGTCACCTGTGTTTTTGCGCGTCGATGGACCATCCCGAAGATAGTGAATATCTCGAGAATCCATGCATTCATGAGAAAATGTTATGGCACACTTTATGTTAAGAATGAAAAAAACTATACATTTTGTCAGTTGTGTTTTTGCGCTTCGATGGACCATTCAGAAGATAGTGAATATCTCGAGAATCCTTGCATTTATGAGAAAATTTCATGGCACACTTTATGTTAAGAATGAAAAAATCTATAAATTTTGTCACTTGTGTTTTTGCGCTTCGATGGACCATCTCGAAGATAGTGAATATCTCGAGAATCCTTGCATTTATGAGAAAATGTTATGGCACACTTTATGTTAAAAATGAAAAAATCTATAAATTTTGTCACCTGTATTTTTGCGCGTCGATGGACCATCCCGAAGATAGTGAATATCTCGAGAATCCATGCATTCATGAGAAAATGTTATGGCACACTTTATGTTAAGAATGAAAAAATCTATAAATTTTGTCACTTGTGATTTTGCGCTTCGATGGACCATTCAGAAGATAGTGAATATCTCGACAATCCTTGCATATATGAGAAAATGTCATGGCACACTTTATGTTAAGAATGAAAAAAACTATACATTTTGTCAGTTGTGTTTTTGCGCTTCGATGGACCATTCAGAAGATAGTGAATATCTCGAGAATCCTTGCATTTATGAGAAAATGTCATGGCACACTTTATGTTAAGAATGAAAAAATCTATAAATTTTGTCACTTGTGTTTTTGCGCTTCGATGGACCATTCAGAAGATAGTGAATATCTCGAGAATCCTTGCATTTATGAGAAAATGTCATGGCACACTTTATGTTAAGAATGAAAAAATCTATAAATTTTGTCACCTGTGTTTTTGCGCTTCGATGGACCATTCAGAAGATAGTGAATATCTCGAGAATCCTTGCATATATGAGAAAATGTCATGGCACACTTTATGTTAAGAATGAAAAAATCTATAAATTTTTTCACTTGTGTTTTTGCGCTTCGATGGACCATCCCGAAGATAGTGAATATCTCGAGAATCCTTGCATTTATGAGAAAATGTTATGGCACACTTTATGTTAAAAATGAAAAAATCTATAAATTTTGTCACCTGTGTTTTTGCGCGTCGATGGACCATCCCGAAGATAGTGAATATCTCGAGAATCCATGCATTTATGAGAAAATGTTATGGAACACTTTATGTTGAGAATGAAAAAATCTATACATTTTGTCAGTTGTGTTTTTGCGCTTCGATGGACCATTCAGAAGATAGTGAATATCTCGAGAATCCTTGCATTTATGAGAAAATGTCATGGCACACTTTATGTTAAGAATGAAAAAATCTATAAATTTTGTCACTTGTGTTTTTGCGCTTCGATGGACCATTCAGAAGATAGTGAATATCTCGAGAATCCTTGCATATATGAGAAAATGTCATGGCACACTTTATGTTAAGAATGAAAAAAACTATACATTTTGTCAGTTGTGTTTTTGCGCTTCGATGGACCATTCAGAAGATAGTGAATATCTCGAGAATCCTTGCATTTATGAGAAAATGTCATGGCACACTTTATGTTAAGAATGAAAAAATCTATAAATTTTGTCACTTGTGTTTTTGCGCTTCGATGGACCATTCAGAAGATAGTGAATATCTCGACAATCCTTGCATATATGAGAAAATGTCATGGCACACTTTATGTTAAGAATGAAAAAAACTATACATTTTGTCAGTTGTGTTTTTGCGCTTCGATGGACCATTCAGAAGATAGTGAATATCTCGAGAATCCTTGCATTTATGAGAAAATGTCATGGCACACTTTATGTTAAGAATGAAAAAATCTATAAATTTTGTCACCTGTGTTTTTGCGCTTCGATGGACCATTCAGAAGATAGTGAATATCTCGGGAATCCTTGCATTTATGAGAAAATGTCATGGCACACTTTATGTTAAGAATGAAAAAATCTATAAATTTTGTCACCTGTGTTTTTGCGCTTCGATGGACCATTCAGAAGATAGTGAATATCTCGAGAATCCTTGCATATATGAGAAAATGTCATGGCACACTTTATGTTAAGAATGAAAAAATCTATAAATTTTTTCACTTGTGTTTTTGCGCTTCGATGGACCATCCCGAAGATAGTGAATATCTCGAGAATCCTTGCATTTATGAGAAAATGTTATGGCACACTTTATGTTAAAAATGAAAAAATCTATAAATTTTGTCACCTGTGTTTTTGCGCGTCGATGGACCATCCCGAAGATAGTGAATATCTCGAGCTTCTGAATGGTCTATCGAAGCGCAAAAACACGGGTGACAAAATTTATAGATTTTTTCATTCTTAACATAAAGTGTGCCATGACATTTTCTCATATATGCAAGGATTCTCGAGATATTCACTATCTTCTGAATGGTCTATCGAAGCGCAAAAACACAGTTGACAAAATTTATAGATTTTTTCATTCTAAACATAAAAGGTGCCATGACATTTTCTCATAAATGCAAGGATTCTCGAGATATTCACTATCTTCTGAATGGTCCATCGAAGCGCAAAAACACAAGTGACAAAATTTATAGATTTTTTCATTCTTAACATAAAGTGTGCCATGACATTTTCTCATAAATGCAAGGATTCTCGAGATATTCACTATCTTCTGAATGGTCCATCGAAGCGCAAAAACACAACTGACAAAATGTATAGATTTTTTCATTCTCAACATAAAGTGTTCCATAACATTTTCTCATAAATGCATGGATTTTTACTAAAGGCGCTTTCGGTTTAGAGTGATTCGATAAACCAATGTCATCAGCTATCGAGTTCTTCTCTTTTTGCTTCACGTTAATAAAAAGAGACAAAAGATGATCGAAGTGAGCGAATTACCGTTTCCTTGAGCGCCTATTTTAAGGGAAGGGGCATTTGTCAAGCGGGAGGCCGTTTGAGCGAATTTTCAAAGCATGTACTTGCGGAGAGATTCCTTGTGTCTGCCATGACAGGGAAACTTGGCATTTACCGCAAGTTATACCGCAAGCTGCTTAGAATGTGATTTGACGTCTATGCTCCATCAAATAAAATGTAAACAAATCTGTCTATTTTATTTATAGTCTAAGGCTCACATACTCAGATATATTCATAACATGAATCCAAAAAACAGAAATGACAAATTGGTATCTGCTTTGACTCAAGAAGATTTGGATCGATTATTAAATATTCTTGTGAAAATGGCACAATGGTTACATTACTCAAAGGAAATCAATCATTTAAAAAACAATGACCTTGTTTCAAAAGATAGTAAGCTATTTTCTTTGAACCCTTTTCTTGACGAATTTGGCATAATTTGAGTGGGTGGAAGAATACGGAATTCTGTTTTGACTATAGACAGTGAGCATCCAATTTTGCTACCGCCCAATCATCGCTTTACAAGACTTTTGATCGAATTCGAACACAAGCGCAATTTGCATGCAGCTACGAGCGCGTTATTAGCAATTCTCAGAGCAGGATAATTCATGGTAAAAATGAAGTAAAACGCATGATAAAACAATGTGTGAATTGTTTTAAGGCTAGACCACCCTTCAAGGTACCAATGATGGGCGATCTTCCTCAAGCCAGAGTAACTCCTTCACGACCTTTTTTGACTGTAGGCTGCGATTTCGCTGGTCCTATAATGATAAAGGATGGTAAGTTGCGATCTCGAAAAATTGTAAAGGCCTACATCTGTGTCTTCATTTGTTTTTTCACACGGGCCATTCATTTAGATTTGGTCGGCGATTTGAGTACTCACTCTTTTTTAAACGCTCTGAAACGATTTGCGGCGTGACGTGGTTTGAGTAAAGATATTTACTCGGACAACGGTACAAATTTCGTTGGGGCAGACAATGAGTTAAAAAAAACGTTTAATTTTTTGAGGGAAATTCAAAATAAGATTGAAGTTTCTACTTATTTTCTGGAAAATGACATCAAATGGCATTTTATACCTCCACGTTCTCCAACATTTGGCGGTCTTTGAGAGGCCGCGGTGAAATCAACGAAATATCATTTGATTCGAATTTTAAGAGAAGCTTATTTAACTTTTGAATCTCTCTCTACTATATTATGTCAGATAGGAGCAATTCTTAACTCCAGACCCCTGACACCATTCTCCAATGATTTCAATGATCTCTTCGCTCTAACTCCAAGTCATTTCCTGATTGGTGATATACTTGCTGCCATTGCACAACGTAATGTCTTCGATGTACCTACAAATCGACTGGTGCAGTATGAACGACTTCAGCAAATGGTGCAACATTTTTGGAGAAGATGGTCAGCTGAATACTTGACATCGCTTCAACCTCGCACCAAATGGAGAGGCAATCGAGATCCCCTTGTGCACGTTGGCTCATTGGTGCTTCTGCGCGAAGAAAACCTACCACCACAGCAGTGGATTCTTGGAAGAGTGTTATCTCTACACGCAGGAAAAGACCACATTGTGCGGGTAGTGAGCGTAAAGACTGAAACGGGAGTTTTCAAGAGAGCAGTTTCCAAACTTAGTGTACTTCCTGTAAATATTGACTGATCCACGTGTACACAAATAAGTTTATGTTGAATTGCTCTTCAGTTTTGATGTTTAGGACTGAAAGTAATATTTTCATAGAAATCCCAAGAATTATTGTTGAAAGTATCCTTCCAAGGTGGGCGGAATGTTCAGTTTTGTGATAAGGAACGTACTTTATGATAATGTGCAGGTGTGATACACATGAACGTCAGTCGTCAAAAAAGTCAATCAGTATTGGACAGTTGCATCCTGGCCGGATTCATTTTACCATTTAAATACCACCTTGGCGGATAAATATTATCCAATAGAGTTATCACAGTCCACTCTTATTATTTTATTTAAAAATAAAACAGTACCCACTTTCTTGCTTATTTCCGAAAAAAAAAATTCAATACTTCTTGGTCGGATCGATTGGATATTAAGAATGAACACGGAAATCCCTCACGTAATTCATCAACCACCATAAGCGTATGCAATTCAAATTCATAATTATTTGTACCATGTGTACCATCAATACAAATTATATCTTGGGTCATTATTATAACGGATGTCCTATTTGGTAGCTGCGTTCAATATTGAAGAGATCTTTTCTGTTGGTTAAGTGCACTCTTCTGAGATTCCCATCAGCTACAGAATTTCTTATTTGATCTGCTATATGATTGAAAGGTATTTTTCAGCAATTTTACTAGCAATAAATTCCTTGTCTGGCTTTGAAAGGGACATATGTGCAAAATCTGACTAGTGTCCAACATGTGTGTCAATAAATTTTGCAGTACAACTACCTAAAATAGATAAAACTTAAAAAAAAATGAAAATCAGTTTTATGAATATTACCATCGGTTTTGATTATTAGTTTAATGGACGAAGGACAATATCCATCGATTTTCCTACTTCCCTGAAGTTTTATGCTCCGTTTGTTTCTGCCTGTGGATTTGTGGAAACCTGATCTGCTGCACTCGTATCTGATATATACATGGTCATTACTGGATTTTGTGGTGTCCTTTTTATATCGGGTTCTATTTTCTTCCTCCAATCTAATCTTCCAGTCGTTGAATTTCGAGACAGAAGTGAACATCAAGTCTTGACAATTGAAAACAATATCATGAGAGTTATTGAGGTGCTGCAACATTGTTTTCTGGTTTTCAAACTTCTCTTTTTTGCAAATAGTGCATTTTGCCCTTTTTTTCTTTAGTACGCTTAGAGCTTGGCCAGGCTACTGAGAATTCCTTTGAGATGGGATTTTAAACCATGATCAGAGTTGTTTCTGGCAATGAGCGCAACGAAATCTAAATATTTTACTGGGATAAAGTTTTTCAAAATACTTTTCGTGGGCGTTTTTAACATGTATCTTGAGAGTGTCTTTTCTTTTGAAATATTTCTCACACACACTGCATTTAAAAGTCGTTTGCTTTTGTTTATAAAGTTCACTGAAACTATCACTATGTAGCCTTTTCACATGTTTTTTCAATGTGTCGCTTCTTGAAAAGTGATTTCCGCACACGGAGCAATGGACCGGCATGGTAATGCAATTATTATTAAAATATGAATCCGACTAGGTATAAAATCAAACTCGAAACGTAACATAAACCGCAAACAGACGACACAATCCATCAACCTCGCCAAAATAAAATAAAGGACGTGACTAGCCAGCCGTTAACGGTTGAATATAAACAAACCAACGATGTATCGCACTTATTAAAAAAGAGGTTTTTGCTGGGGGTTAACCACTCTGCGAAATACTGTAACATTTTCTGCGAAATCATGCGAAATCACGCGAATTCATGCGAAATCGTGCGAAATCATGCGAAATCAGCGAAATCGTGCGAAATCACGCGAAATCACACGAAATAATTTATACTAATACTGACAAATACTTATTCTACAGTATGTCCAGCCAAGTTCGCACCATTTGGAAAACTTTTTTAGTATAAGATTTATGAAAAAAAGTTATTATATACTTTCTATAAAGCTCGGCATGGTCAGAAACCTAAAAGAGAATTATGTATCAGTATGTAAAAATCAACACTTTGTTGGCTTTATTAAACTAGGAAAAGGCGTCTGTCTATTGACAGAGTACAGAGATGCAAGGGAATGAGTGGTAGAGAGAAGCGAGGAGATAAAAAAAAATATTCAAAGAAAAGAAACAGAACTGGATAAAATCAAAAGCCGAGAGTTGTGTCTCACACGATTTGAGCAACTCCGACTCAGACTCATCGGTAGATGATGATTACTCGGTTCACAGTGAGTTCGAAAATGAATGTTTCTCAGAAGAAGAATCATTGAACAAAGACAGGACAAACGAAAAACTGAAATCCGCCAAGAAAGTTATTACGCTGTTTGCTATAAGAATTATACGATCAAACGAACTTACCTGTGAAGTTCGATCGTGATTTTAGTAGTCCTCCAGTCCGAAGATATCACTTAACCACGTAGTATCTCCTTGGACTCGATCGTGCACTATATTTTAAAGAAAACAATTCTCACCCTTCCCACATAGTTAGTTCCCGTTTCACAGGTTTTCATTAGTTTAAAGAGTTAGCTTAATCCTTTTCAACTTATGGGTGGGACAACTATTATGATAAGGGCGGGAAGTGATATCTTCGGACTGGAGGACTACTAAAATCACGATCGAACTTCACAGGTAAGTTCGTTTGATCGTATAATCTTAGCACGTCCTCCAGTCCTCTATATCACTTAACCACGTAGATGTTTAAAGATAGAGAGTTGAAAAGTGATTTTTTGTATGTTTTTATTAAGATCAAAACTCAAGTCACAGAAAATTCATATCTATAACTTGTAGTTATTACCAACCTAAGTTTGTAATCCATATAATGTACAAGAACTAGGGTCTAAACGACAAACAGAAAAAACTTAAACATTCTATGCATTTTTTCAGTTTTTATGGAGTATACAATTACTTAACTGAGTAGGGTCTGTTATTGGACGATTATAGAACCTCGCAAAGGTATTTGATGCTTCCGACCAGCCAGCAGTTTTACGAATTAAATCCAAAGATATGCCATTTAAATAGGCTTTAGAAGTGGATGCGTGCCTGGTTGATTGTGGTTTAAAAATAGCAGTATCAATACCTGCCTTCTGCATCATTTGTTTTACCCATCTACTAATTGTGGCTTTTGAAGCCTCTCCAAAAGGTGGCCTGAAAATCAGAAAGAGATTTCCTATTTTGTTTGATTCGCGAGAATCTTTCGTTTCAATCATGTAAAAATGTAACAGTGATGCTACGCAGAGAGCCGGATTTTCCTTAAAATAAGGCACCTGTAAATATGGTTGTTGCAACCGAAATCTGGAAGTTTTAGTTTTACTTGTAATTAGAATTTTGAAACCTTCAGAGGCTTGTATAATATTTTCCAGATTTATAGAGTGAATTGTTTGTATGCGGTGACCAGTTATGAGTAGGAGAAGAGTTACTAGTTTAGAAGCAAGGGCCTTGAGTGAAAGTGATTCCAGGGGGAACAATTTTTCTAAATAGTTTACTAAGGGTGCTGTATCCCATGTTACATTGTATCTTGGGGCTGCTGGTCGTAAGTTGGCTATTCCCTTTAAATATCTTTTCAAGACTGGGTCTTCGGCAATGTTTCCAGGTAGAATCAAAGATAACGCCGACCTATGTGAATTGAAAGTGCCATATTTATATGAACCCTTTTCTAGCAATGTTTGTAAAAATTCGATTACTTGGTTAACTTCAGAGTCAAAAACTAAGTATTTATTTTCAACGCAAAATTTCCACCAAAGTTTAAACGTTGTGTTATACTGGGCCATTGTTGATTCCGAGATAGAGCTCAGGATCGTGTCGATTGCTTGTTTTGGGACCTTTCTCAACCTGTATGTTTCGCCGATAATAAAACGGCAGCCAGGGTAAGCTTCATTGACATCGGATGTTCTGTCCTAGAAGGGGAGGAAAGCAGGTTGGCATCAGGTTTTAGAATTATATGGTTCTCTTTCTTATATTTTAATAATAGTGGGAACCACGGTTGAGTTGGCCACCATGGTACCACTATGATTCCCTCTGCCTTATCTTGAATAATTTTTTGTATTGCTCTAAGTATCATGCTGAAGGGAGGAAACATATAGAAGAACCAATTTTGCCAATTTAACGTGAAAGCATCTACAGCTACCGAGTTGGGGTCCGGCAGCCAAGAAACATATTTTCGACATTAATTATTTAAGGAAGATGCAAATAAATCGATCTCCGGACTTCCAAGATTTGCAACAATTTTGTTGAAGGCAGAGTCTGAAAGGCTCCATTCCGATTCGGGAGGTAAAACCCGTGATTCATAATCTGCTCTCCAGTTATCTTGGGAACTGATATATGAAGCAACTAAAAATAAACTTTTTGTTTCACAAAATTGCCAAATCTCTTTTGAAAGTGCGTGTAACTTTGCATGTTGGACGCTTCCCATTCGGTTAATGTACGATATGGCTGTTGTATTATCTGATCTAATCAGGATATTACAATTTTTATAGTCAGAAGTGAAAGATTTCAGACCTAGAAATATGGCTTTAAGTTCCAGATAATTAATATGTTTTTGTCAATCCGACTCATTCCACCAACCATGTGTACTATGCTTTTCGGTGCATGCCCCCCAACCCCTCTTAATTTCATTATTCGTAATAAGAATTTTGGATCTCCACCAAAGTAAATCTGGCCTAACCTTATTGGTTAATTGCATAATCGCATCAAAATTCATATTATGTTGTAACAGATTTGCAATTTTTTCTTTTTCAAATGTTTTTGTGTAAAGCCACCCGTATTTTGCTGCTGGACATGCTGAAATCAATAAACCTATAAAGCTAGCCCAATCTCTAATACGACATTCCTTTTTTCGAAGGAACTTGTCAAGTAAGTTGTTTATTTTGGTCCTTTTCACAGCTGGCAAAGAAATCGATAATTTACGGCTGTCGAAAATCAATCCTAAGAATGTTCTACGCCGACTAGGTTGCAAGGCGCTTTTTTCTCTGTTTACGATGAAACCAAGGCTCATAAAAAGTTGTACCGAACGGAGGGGATTATTTTCGCATTCTTCATATGTGTTCCCAAATATTAAAATGTCGTCAAGATATGCTACACAAATAATGCCTAATTTTCTCAAGTGGGTGATGACTGGTTTTGTAACTTTGGTAAAAATATATGGGGCTGAGCATAGGCCAAATGATAAGCAGGTAAACTCGAACAGGGTATCTTGAAATTTAAATAGTAAATATTTTCTGTAGGCATTGTCCACAGATATCAAAAAATATGCATCTTTTAGGTCGATGGAACACATAAACATGCCTTTTTGTAAAATTCTTGATACCGTTCTGAAATCCTCCATTTTAAAATGAGGTGTCTCAATAAAAGCATTTAGCTTTTAGAGGTTCAGTATAAATCGTTTTTTACCATTTGGCTTATCAGCTAAGAAATATGGTGAGAGAAATTGGTCTGGAGTTTTATCGAAGCATTTTCGTACCGCACCCAGTTTTTGAAGATTATTTATTTCTTCTTTAAGCAATATTGCTGACTTGTGCCCACTTTTTTGAGGTTGGGGTGGATTAGTTTGAACTGGTTGGGTAGAAAATGTCAACTTTACTCCCTTGATCCAAGACAAAGTAACTCTATTGGACGTAATTGACTTCCACGATGAAATAAAATTTCTTAAACGACCTGAATGAGTTATTACCTTGTTTATCTCCTCCTCCTGTTTTGCTGATGCTGATGGTATTTCCTCGAGGGGCGATAGGCCGGGCGATTTTTCACCTCCCCCTCTGTCTGTTTCCCGACCACCTATACCACCACGTAGAGGTTGACGGCTTCGTGTACGGTGGTTGGGTCATAACTAAGTCCTTTCCTGTCTTTTGAAGAACTTTTGAAGCTTTAATCTGTTCCCCCAGATCTAAACCAAACAAATACTTTCCCGGTATGGTTTTTTCAACCATTTCCTTGACCTGCCTATTTAAAGTTTGGCCGATTAGTGTCCGGCGTATTGACGTGATATTAAAAAATGTGTCTATAAGGATTTTACTGGAATCTCAAAGAGATTCCAATAACTTTCTTTTTATATCCGCCGGCAGGTTTTCCTCAAGGGAAATATTTAGGGATGTACCCATGGCAGAAAATCCCTTCCCCAGATTTTCTTGAAGTTTTGAATAATAGGAATCACGTTTCCTATGTAAAGGAGACATAGCTGACAGAATCTCCGGATTTATTTCGGGAGGATTCAATAGGCCAAAATTTTCCGGAATACTATGTTTTCCATAAATGGTATTCCTTTCTTCATCCTTTAACCCGTGACAGATTAAGTGTTCCCAGCGAGAACGTACTGCCTGATGCAAGGTGATCGACATTTTTGTTGACACTTCTGGGTCTTCACCAAGTATTTCAAGTGCTTCGGGATCAAGGATGATTAGCGGAGGTGTCGATTCCCGTAAATCATTCTTAGTAGGAGTATTTCGTGTCCCCTGAGGGGGTGTAGTAACTGTCGAGACATGCAAGTCTCGCTCAGTACTATCGCACACCTTCGAACCTCTTGGTGTTCGATAGGTGGCAGGAGAATGACGACTTAGACTGGGAGACTTTGATTTTGATGGAGAACAATTTCGAGAGACTGAATGAGATGCTCGGCTAGAACGAGAACAAGACCGAGAAGTGGTATCTTATCTTGAATAAGGCCTACGTGGGCGAGAATTTCTCGATCTTGACGCAGACCTTCTAGCCGAATCTTCTCGGCGTCTCTTTTTAAATTGATCTTCCAAGAATTGGAGTCTTTTAATTAAGTCCCTTTTTCGTACTTTTTCTCTACTCCGGGATCTACTCCTCTTTTTCCCTTTTCCCATCACTAAACCGTGTTCTATAAAGAAAAAAGAGTACTTACATTTTGTACGGAAGACTCACCAAAAGAATTCCAGAACACAATTTCACACAAACTCGTTAGGAACGTTAAAATGAACGCCAAATGTCCGCGCGTCTTGACCGATCGAGCACTAGAAGACGAATGAAAACCTGTGAAACGGGAACTAACTATGCGGGGAGGGTGAGAATTGTTTTCTTTAAAATATAGTGCACGATCGAGTCCAAGGAGATACTACGTGGTTAAGTGATATAGAGGACTGGAGGACGTGCTAAAATTGGTACATTGGACGTGTAACTAACCAAATAGACGATTTTCCAGTGAGATCAAATTTCTCAAACTAGAAGTGGATAAGTATGTTTGGTCCAGAAATGAGGACAAACAAGTTGTTCAGAAATTCAGAATAGATTTATTTTTTATGGAACCATAAAACTTCTGGGCAATGGGCCATTCTATTTAAAAAGGAATGACAAACTAAATATTGAAAAGCAATATAAAATTATCAAAAAATGTTTCAAAGACCTTTTACTCGACCTTTTATGAATGAGTCTTTTTTTCACTTATAGCTGTGTAAGTGCATTTCTTGAAATGTTCAAAAAATTATGTTTTTGAGTATATAATAATACAGTGTCCGCCATTGAGTTGGGTACATAATACGGGAAAACTTTCTTCGAGGATAGTTTCTGCATGTCCGATAACCAAAAAATCAATTTTTACATAGGTATATCATGAGTTCATCGCTTTCGTGAGAATTTTAAAAAATGATTATTTTGGTGTCAAAAAATTTGTTAATTTGACAAGATATCGGAACATTTAGAGAAACATTAGATGAAGCTATTTCGAGAGCTATTTGGATTCCACCAAGGACTCCACAAGCCGATTTTGAAGAAAATCAGATAAAATAAATAGAACTCATATTTTACCCTTTCCATTAAAATGAATATCGGAAATGAAGTTTTATTCTAAAATTAACTCTATCCTGAACTACATAGGTTTGGTGTTAAATTTGTATTTGTATTTACAACAGTCAAGGGATTCAAATTCAAAAATACCATCTGGTCGTGTCCCTAACTGTACCCGTGTCCGTTTTCTCACATTTTCTAGTGTTCAGAACAATAGTTAACGAATATTCACTGTAGTTCATCTATAGTTGATAAAATCGTATCTTCTGTGGAAAAAAGAACATGGGTATAGTCAGGGACTCAACCAGATGGTATTTTTTAATTTATAGCCCATTTAGGGTATATAAATAAAAAAAATTCCGTGATCACTTATTCCATGGGAAATTCGACTTATTTATTATCAAACCGATGTAGTTTAGTTGAATAAAGTCAATTTTGAAATATAATAATCATTTTCGATTGAAGGAGTAAAATAAGAGTTTTATTTTTTTTATCCGATTTGCCCATGACTCCTTTATGGATTCTGAACAACTTTTTCCTATAAAATTGTTTGATATCTTGTCAAAATAACCCATGCTTTGACAACAAAATGAACTTCTCCAGGAACTTCTTTTAAAATTCTCATAACATGTATCAAAACCCAGGTCAAAACTGATTTTATCACCGGATTAACTGATTTTATCCCCGGATTAAGTTTCTCGAAAATATGAATAATAGAAAAAATTCCGAGAAAAATTCCCATATGTACCCAACTCTATGGCGGACACTGTAGATATCATATTATAGGTGTATCATTTTGTATCTACTTAATTTTGTACAAGAAATTGTCCGGGAATACATTTTTGTAATAAGAATAATAAATGCTTTCCATTTAAATCGTGTCTTTCCTCATACCAGTTGACTCAGGTAATTGAAAAGCAAACTAGCTTGCGAGGGATATTTGGAAAGATTACAATTACTTGCGTTCAGCCCATCAGCACGTAATTCCATGTAAAATCATGTTTTTTGATGTAGATCACCTCTTTCATTGTTTAGGGGTTTAGATGAGCGAATAAGTCAAAAAAAGTTTCCCAAACTTAAAAAAAATGTGAAAAACATCAAATCCTGATTTTCATCGTAGAATAATGTAATTGGATATTTGAAAGTAGTTTTCAATAATTTATTCTAATAAACTTATCTTGAAAACAATTTTCGATTCTATCACAAATAAAGGTAGGTACTTAGGTATAACTTTCTTTCGTGAAACTGATAATAAAAAAAGAGCCCATATTGTGTGAACATAGACTTCCAGACACACTGTACATACAGGGTGTTACTTAATGGTATGTCATAATTTCAAGGGGAGGTTCCTGGATAAATTTTAAGTCGAAAAGGTCATATAAACTTGGGACTTGAAATGCTTGGTTTTTAAGATACAGGGTGTTAAAGATTTATTTTATTTTCAGTTTTTAATACATTTTCCAAAGACGGTTTGAGATATTGAACTGAATTTTGCTACAGGATATTATGGTATAGGAACACACTTTTTTTTTATTTTTATTTTTCTATTTTTATTTTATTTTATTTTATTTTATTCTTTTTATTTATTTTTTATATGACCTTTTCGACTTAAAATTTATCCAGGAACACCTCCTTAAAATTATGACATACCATTAAGTAACACCCTGTATATGGTAAGGTGGGGTAAATGCTATGTATACATAAGGATAAGAGCTGGGATAAGAGATAATAATACAAAATATGAGGAAAATAATGATACGCCAATGCTTTTTTTTTGTTTGTTTTTGAACTCACTGTTCATTACTCGGTTATAATGATCTCTTGACTATTTTCGTTCGACGTAGGTACTGTGTCCGAGGAAAAAGAAGTTTGTGATTTGTAAACAGCCATAATAATAATGACTGGAATAATGATGAATGAATAATAATGATAAATTTCTGCAAATTAAAGGGGACATGAGATTGGTAGTCTCGTTGGTAGTTGAGATAACAATTGAAAATTCCGAGGAAAATTCGGTTTTCTTGATTTCCAATGTGACAAAAATTAGTACTGCTTAGATCATTTAAAATTTTCTTCGACATTTTTTTCCTCGGAAACCGTTCGTCCATGAAAAAGTGTTGTCATGGATTGTCGTTACCCACCAAACAAAACCCCGAACAAAACATAGACAGCGGTCTCCATGAAACTAGACAAAAACCGATTTTTTAAATTCGCTGTATACTGTATATCGATTGCGGACTTTTATTTATACGAACTTTTTTTTCCTTGAAATCGCTCAAGGATTCACACATTTCACTCCCTTAAGGATCAGTATCTCATTATAGAACACCCTGTATTATTTCACAAATATCTCAAAAACTATTGAAATAACCTGTGAAATAACTTTTATTTGGTCACAATACGCAATGAATAATAAATATTATACTCAAAAGAATCAATTTAACAAAAAAAGTACAGCTGGTCCGTAAAAAAACTGGTATTGCTCATAGAAATGTTCAAAAAATTGAGCAGTGAAATATTTGTTTTGTCAAAACAAAAAAGTATGACGTCATATTTTTACCAGGTTGATACTTTTGAATTTTTTTTTCTAATGAATCCTCACATGAGTACAGGAACTAAAGCGAAAATATTGAATTGATCGATTGCGTGTATCAAAATTTGCAAATCTACCTGATTCAAATCAATTATTTACATACATACATCATAACATACCCAAACTTTTCACTTGAATGACATGTCACTGTCGTGTAGTTTTGTCAAAACAAATATTACACTGCTCAATTTTGTAAACATTTCTATGAGCAATACCAGTTTTTTTATGAACCAGCTGTACATCTTTGATATAAGTATACGAGAATATTATTTTTTATAAATCACTGTTTTGGCCTCGGTTTTTGCAGTGCGAAGTGAGTATGAAAATACATACTTTGGGTTTGTAGCGTTTGGAGCCATTGGGTAGTGAGAATAAAGCCCAGAACAAAGCAAAAAAAAAATGCTTCAACCCAGGCTTTAACCATAATACCATCTTTGTCAGTTGTTCATAAAGTGTATGAGTCTATTTCAAGTTATTTGAGTTAAAATATTTGCCTGTTTTTTATTGGTCAAGCTCTTTATAGCTTTCCAAAGTGTTCTACCGAAGAACTTGGGAATCACCTCCAATATGTCAAGGAAACCGCAATCGGAATCACAATATTTTAATCATTCACCATTATTATTGGCCACTGGCTCACCTTGCATAAGTGAAACTCGTAGCAGCATTTTTTAAGGCCATTAACCGGAGATACATTTTTCTATTGTCATCAAAATCCCCGCGAAATCATGCGAAATCATGCGAAATCATGCGAAATCACGCGAAAACACGCGAAATCATGCAAAATTCCGCGATATCATGGAAGTCGCGCGAAATCATGTGATTTGCGAAATACTGTCACACTTTTAGACCTAGTGGTCAACCCCCAGGGTATTTGTTTTTAATCCTATTAAAAAATGTATCTTTTGTCTCTCTCTCTAACACATGAGTTCTTGTGGAAAAATCCATCAATATAATTTTTTTGAATAATTGCGATACATTGTTGGTTTAGGAACATAAGAGGCTCTCAAAATCCGTCATAAGAAATCCAGGACCGTATTTAAAAAAACAAAGTTGATAATGGTTTCTCCGAAACGAAACGTCGTACGAAAAATCTCTCAAGAGAGAGCTTGGAAAGTGACTATCAAAAAGTGTTTTCGGTTTTTTCATATCTTTCAAAATAGCTTTAAAAAAAATAAAAACGAAATCGCAATATTTCGGTTTTTATCGGATATTTCCGGAACGGCTTGGAATTTTCAAATTTGTAAAACGGGATCTTGTTGGGTATCAAAATACGCAATTTTTGTCTAATTCAACCGACACTGTATCTCTTATAGTTTCCGAGATCCCCATGCTGTGCATCCTTATCTTGGACACACTGTATACAAGTGAAAAGTAACCTTCTATAATGCCAGAATATTCAAGCTCCATTCATTCTCAACATTTAACTTTTGAGTTAACTCGATAGCTACACTGAGATGAATCATATCATAACAGTATTATTACATTGAGTCTTATGAAAAATAAATGGGTTTTCTGACTTTAATTTCACTGAGTTTGAGAAAGCATTTGAGTTATATTCAGTCATTCATAATTCATACCATTTTAGTTTCGGTCGAATCATTTTCATCACATACGGGAGTTTCGGCCATATTATGTTCATCACATACAGGTATGCTATCGGTGTTCTCAGGAATAAAGACAGGAATTTCTTTCTGCTGTTGATTGCTAGTCAATTCATTTCCATTTTCAATTGAATCTAAATTATTTTGTTCTTGTGATTGCATATATAAATTGAATTTGACTATTTTATACAACTGCAACAAAGAAAGTAACATAGGTATAAGATCTGATCTCAGGTAAGATATCATAACTACCTCTTCGATTCCAATGCCAGAATTACCACCACAAGTAGGCTGAATTGTAATATCTTGAAGAATAATAATTTTCTTATTACTTTGACCTTGTGACAACATATCTTGTGGGGCACTTTCAAGTGGAGTTGTTTCCCATTCTTTAATAACATCATCATTAGTAAAAACGCCATCGATAGCTTGACTCTCAAAAATGATGGAATTGGCCGAATTGTTATCACCAACGTCCTGAAATATTATAGAAAATCAATACTTTTTGCATATTATTATGTAGGGAGAAATCACTTACCACCGTTAAATTTTGGCCTGTGGAATTGACTGGTGTGATTCTCACATCACTGTCATTCTCCCAAAGCTTCTTCGATAATAACAGTTGTTTTCTACGTTCAAACGTTATGTTCGAGGTTTGAGCTGCTAAATCTATTAGTGAGTCTGTTATAGGTAAAATTTCGCGTCTTTTTGTCCATATGACTTAACATTTTTAGGCTTCCCATGTGAAATGTATACTGACATCAATATTATCAATCGAATTTGAATTTTATGCTTTTCGGTTAAATGACTTGGTCCATCTCCTGTTAACAAGCTTTTCACCGAACAGAGATAAGGTTCTTTCTCAATGCAAAAATATGACGGCCAGGTAGCAACATGGAATTGAAATATGAGCAAGAACATGTATTGATATTGGTTGTAACAGTTCCTTCAGATGATGATCTTTTCACAAATGAATCAGACTGTTGATCTTGTTGAAGAACTACCACTTGGTTAGAGCATTCTATTTGTTTTATCAATTGTTTCCCAGGTTCTTTTGTCAACAACTGCATATACTTTATTTCAGCGCTATCTGATTTGAATCTTACTACCGGTTGCTTTAGTTCATTGTATATAGCCCGATGTTCTCGTTCGGCTGTCATGGAAGAAACTGTTTTAAAAAAGTCAAGCAAAAAATCTTCCAAGCTACTGTTTTTGGCAATGACTTCTTTTAGTTTTCCATTGATAGATTCTAGCCTAGTGGCATGCCCATATTCAACAATTTGTAAGTTGCATCAAGGTTGCATCAACTGCAAGGAATTCAGGAAAATATTGGAACATTCTTTTCATACTGGGTGTTAGAGCGAACAACCCTTGAAATTTGGAGTCACTGTCTTTCAAAACTGTCATTTCACAATATGGAAAAGAGAAAAAAATGATGCTGCTTATTGGTAAATTGCAATAGGAGTGGCAAGTGACAATCAATAGGTACTAAATAAATTTACCAAATCTCTGTCGTATCAATTCAATGCGATGGGCTAAATTATTTTTTTTGTCATTATTTTTGGAAGCAAGATTGGCCAAATCTTTCAGTAAAATTACTTTGCCTGTTTCTTGCATAAACTTCTGTTTGACAAGTTTCTTATTTGCTTTTAAAGTCAGTAAATCACGAGCTGCATCTTTAATGTCCTTCGGCACCATCCTTTCCGAAGGGTAATGGAAATATTGTTCCAGTTAATAATCAAAACCACAAATGAAAATCTCAGTTACTATACATTTTCAATATCTTACTTTAATAATTTCATGATTGTGTTCATTTCTTACTGCAGTAACTTCCAAAAAGTTACCATCTTTTGAAGCTCGTAGGCGAATAAAAAAAGGACATTTATTCCTATAGGTTCTAGAACATAAGGAATTTGAAGAAACGTATTATCGAAAAAAATTAGAAACATACGATGACTCACGAACACCTTTACTTGTAGTTGTGAACTCTTTTCCTCCATGAAGGCATGTATATTTTAATTCATAGTAAACCAATTTGTCGTCAATAAACCGTTTAACTTTACTTGATTTAATGGTCCTAGTTTCTCGTTTTCATAATATATTGAAATGTTGTTTGGCTAATGTTTTAATTGCCAAATCAGCTTCTTCATAGGTAGAAAAGCGGGTACCCGTTTTTATATCTTGGAGATTGTCCATAATAATGATGAAATGCTAATTCTGTGATTGGAGTTAATCACACAATTTTAACACAAAATGCTGAAACTCACCTTATTATTTTAAACGGTTTGATGTTTTGTATCTAATAAACAATAAACTCCAAATTATAAACAAACACTTTTCCCGGTAGTTTCTCACTAACATAACCTATACCGCGCCGCCACCGTATCGGTTCTCACTCGCTCGTTGCATAGAGAAAATAATAAAAAAAGAGAGTTACTGATTATATGGTACACTTTGGAGACAGTGTTACGCTGGCGTCACCCTTGGCTACAGGAGAAACTAACAGTCTTGGCGGGCTTTTTGAAACCAACATTTTGTATTGTTTTTTGTTTCACATCAAAGTACCTATCATGTGATATGCGACTTGTTTGCCTGGAGGATGCTAAATATTTCAAAACCTATACAAATATGATAATATGATGATTTCACATCTGAGTGGCATCGCATGGTGCCACTGGAATGTGAAATCATTCTTACTATCTTTGTTGGAGAAGGTCAAGTAAGTAGCATGCTTCCTGGCTGCAAGTCGCACCTCGCATGCTACATCGATGTGAAACAAAAAACAATCCGTGTTCATCTAACAAGATTTTGCACTTTTCTGATGGATTTTGTGTAAAAATAAATTTTAGTTCAAATTCAACAATAGTTACCTGAGAAAAGTGCAACATATTCTTTTTAAAATAAAGAACCAATGTTTTTTTTTCTTTATTGTCAACATATTTTCTATAAAATAAAGTATTTAAATAAAACAAGTCTAGTGTCGAAAAAATGTATTGAGAATAAATAAATAAACAAATAAAAATCCCTTCACTTGAAAAATAGGAACAGTTCTCACCCTATAAATGGTTATTACAAAGAAAACAATTCTTACCTCGTAAATAAGTATCACAAAAGAAATTTTAGTTGATGAGAAAAACATATCAAAAACTATTAACAAAACATCTCATTTGAACCCTACTAATACTATAGGTATATACATCTCCATAATTTGGCACAAAAAGAGTTAATTGCTATAGGTACATCTACGTAAACGTAGTGCATCCACAGAATCTACTAATATTCCACATCCATTCCATATCACAGAATAGGAACCTGAAAATATCAAAAAAGGAAATTGGACAAAATTTCAATCTTGTTTTCTAATTTTTGTTGATAATCTTTAGTTTAGATAATAATGTCTTCTTCTTCTTCTTCTTTCAGCAACCCTTTTGCACTCCTGGAGATAGGTCTCCCCTTGCTGCCTCCATTCAAGTCGGTTCAATGCCATCTGGTGCCAATTTCTTCCCGCTCTCTCTCTTATATGGTCGATCCATCGCTTCTGTGGTCGACCAGCATTTCTTTTATGTTGCCTTGGACGCCATTGTACTATACGTCTTGTCCATCTGTCGTTGTCCTGTCGTGCCACATGTCCCACCCAACGCCATTTCTGACGTGCGATGTGCTCTATAAGGTCGTCTACTTTTGTTCTTCTTCTAATTTCCTCGTTCTGTATGTGGTCCCTTAGGCTTACCCCTAACATAGTTCTTTCGATTGCTCGTTGTGTTGTTCTTAGTCTATTCGCGCTTTTAACTGTGAGAGTCATTATTTCCATACCATAGGTCAAGACTGGCAAAATACATGTGTTGAAAACTTTCTTTTTTAGGTTGATAGGAAGAGTTTGATTTCTTAATGTTGTACCCAATCTTCCTACAGCAGCCCATGTTAGTCGGATGCGCCTTGTTATTTCGGCCGTTTGATTTTCTTTACCCAGTGTTATAGTGTGTCTCAGATATATATATTCGTTGACTTTCTCTATCTGTTGTCCTTCTAAGTGTACGTCGCCGGGATCTGGAGTCAACAGTTTGGTTTTATCGATGTTCATTTTTAAACAGATATTTTCCGACTCTCTCTTTAAGTCTGCCAACATTTCAATAAGTTCTTCTTTCGTGCTGCTGATTAAAACTATGTCGTCGGTGAAGCGTAAATTGTTCAGATATCTGCCATCCACGCGCAGGCCCTTTTTATCCCAATCTAGTCTTCTGAATACGTCCTCCAACGCAAGGGTAAATAATTTGGGGGATATTGTGTCTCCTTGTCGGACACCTCTGTTGATTGGTATTCGATTGGTTGTTACATCTTCTTGCACTTTGACTGTGATGGTCGCCTCTTTGTATATGTTATCAAGTAGTTTTGTGTACCTCGAATCTATTCGAGCATTGTTCAATCCCCGAATTATTGCCCAAAGCTCAACCGAATCAAAAGCCTTGTTAAAATCTATAAAAGCGAGATGGAGCGGCGTATTGTACTCGTTACATTTTTCTATAAGTGTCCGTAGCGTTTAAAGATGCTTTACGGTGCTATATCCTTTGCGAAAACCCGCCTGATCACTCGACTGATAATCATCTAGTTTGCGGGTAAGCCTGTTAGTGAGAATCTTGGTGAGGAGCTTATAAGGATGGGGTGATAAGCTTATTGGACGAAAGTTGTTGAGGTTCAATTGGTCTCCCTTTTTGTTTAGCAAGATGACTTGGGCATTTTGCCATGTTTTTGGAATATTACCGATGTGAAGACATTTGTTCATCAAGACTTTCATGGATTCTATTGTTGTTGTGCCTCCCATTTTTATCATTTCACTAGTGATTTTATCTTCACCCGGAGCTCGACCATTTCTTAGTGGGCTCAGGGCTTTTTCGATTTCGGTGGAGTCTATGTCAGAGATTTCTTCTGAGCCGACATTCATTACATTGAGTATTAGCGTTGTCTGGTTCCGTTGCAATTGATGAGTATAGGTTTTTATAATATTCTTCGATTATATTCACTATTTCCTCACTTTCGTATTTTACTTCGCCGTCTTTGTTTTTCATTTGATAGATGCGTGCTTGTCCATTTTTATCAAGTGATTTCAGTACTCTCATATTTTTATTATTTTCTATTACGGACTCTATCGTGCTGTTGTTGTGGTCCCTTATATCTTTCCTTATACTCCTCTTAACTTTTATGTTTAGTTCTCTATAGCTAGGGTCGCTTCTATGTATGTTTCTTCTTTTGTTCATGAGGTCTCTTGTTTCATTTTTAATCTTACTGCATGTACATAATATTAACAAACAACAAGTGATTATCATTTCTCAGCTTGAAAATTACACAACTGATTATAGTCGCAGTGTCAAGAATCAATATACATCATTATTTAACAAGCTATTAAGGTATCCAAAATATTTTTTTACAAAAATAAGATAAATTAAAGCCTGCTGTGTATTTATTTGAAATGTAATTGGAATTGAGTCCTGAGCAAGCAGCCCAATTATTGAGAAACAAATCATTGCTGCTTTACCAAGAACAAATGAAAAAAACCAAATAGGGACCAATAAAGCTTATGTACGACTATTTCCATATGCCATTCTTAATTCATTTCATTCACTAATTAAATGAATAAGTTTTTCTGTTACCTTGTTGGTTTTTTAGATATTTGCATGTAGGTATATCTAGAGGCACCATGCAAGATTCAAATAACCCATCATAGCTGTCTCTTCCGTCCATAGCACTAGCGCAAATATACAAATAAGCATAAGCATATATACTTGATGCAAGTTAGCCAACTTACCAGTTTTGATTAACTTTTGGCACTTAACTAAGTAATAGTGAGCCACGAAGCCGGGGTTGGAGCGGTGGGGGAAGCGAGCTCTAACATGACATCAAAACCAGACCACACCTACCTTTAACAGACCCTACCTTCATGTAGACCGACATACTTACGAACAACCCACCCCCCACACCTTTATCATGGAAAACGACAAAGACTCTTTTTCAGGTAAAAAATCGCCAACAAGCAGTTTAGAGGGCAATCCTGGCCCCAAGAGTCCAAGCGCCACTGAAATCGATGTGACCCCACCCATGGAAAAGGCGCCCTCAGTCGTCTCGGCAATCGACCCCGGGACTGAGCAAGCTGAACTACCAGGGGCTCACGCTCCAGGCAGTAGCAGCACAATGGCGTCCGGCGCTTCAGGGGCTCTCGCTCCAGATGCTCGTCCGGCTCTCACGCCAGAGCAGCTGCAACAACTGAAACTCAAAAAGAAGCTGCGGAAAAACCGCAAACGGACCGAAAAGCGTCGTGAGGAGCGTAGGCGGAAAAGAGAGGAACTGCAGGCTGGCACCAGCCAGCAGACCACCTCCCTTGCTACCAACGCTCCAACGGCGGATGGTCAGAATCCTTCTGGGCCCGCAAGGGCTGAGAGATCTACCATCAAGAAGGCCCATAGGAGAGGCCCGACATCAAGGGATGCCAGAGCCCACCCCACCCAGGGTCCCGGCAGATGGGAAGAAGAGGGTCAGGAGTGACAAGTGGAGTGTGCCTGACAGAAGAACGAAGAGACCCAGAGGGGGTGCTTCTTCGGCGGTTAGCCGCGGCGGTCATCCGGGTAGGTCACCTCTTCTGAAGAGTTGCCCGGTATCGGCGCCGGCGTCTGCTGAGGGCCCCTCGACTGGCTCTTACCGCTCGGCAGTCGGAAGGGCTAATGAGGTCGTCATCCTCCCCGAGGAAGACGACTTCACAGTGCACCCAGAGAAAGCGGAAGCAATCAGGAGTCACCTCATCAAGAAGATGAGGTTGACCATGGCGGGTTCCTCACAGGACTCCCGAGGTCACGAACTCCGCTTTTGGAACTCTGGGTTACAGGAAAATTGCTGGTTCCTGGTCACGGCGGAGGACGAGGCCTCGCGAGACTGGCTGCTGACGGAATGTCCGCAGCTAGTCAGGGGAGACCGAACCTTCAGGTTACCTTCACCTTAAAGAGGAAGGAAAAGCCAGTGGTAGGGCCCATCATGGAGATGCTGGATCTTCCAAACAGGTCCCTGGGTGTCGCAAACTGGCGACACCTAGCAACTGAGGGTAAACCAGGGGAGTGGCGACTCGTTTTTCGAGTTAATCGGGAAACGGTAAAAAGGCTGGACGCGGCAGGGTGGACCATGTTCTTCGAACTGGTCTCACTCAGGGTCTTCAGGGTTAGCACCCAACGGAGATCCGCCCTGCCACCCACGTCGGCAGCCTCCAAGCCCCCGGTGGAGGAGCAGACCACAGGTCAGTAAAGCGTGGGCCCCGTCCATCGTACGCCTCGCAATGGACACTATACGGGTAAGTCAAATCAACCTCCAACATAGCCGAGATGCCACCGCAGAACTTGCGAGCATCATGGTGGCAAAAATGGGGGAAATTGTACTAATCCAGGAGCCTTATTATTTCAGGGAAAACATCAGAGGTCTCCGGTGACCGGCATGAACACCTTCGCCGGCAACGGAGGACTAGATCGACCACGGACCTGTATCATGGCATCCAAGGAGCTGCAGGTAACCCACCTAACCCAGCTGGGCACCAGGGATACCACCGTGATCCTTCTAGAATACAAACTCCAGGGAACGATACGTAAGTTGTTTTTGATAAGTCTTTACCTTCCGTACGATACTGTGCGCTTACCCCCTACGAAGGAACTTATTAAAATCGTTGAGTACACGAAAAAGTCAGGTTTTCCCGCTATTATCGGCTGTGACGCTAACGCACATTGCACTATCTGGGGCAGCACCGACACCAACACGAGAGGTATTGCTCTTCTAGAGTACCTCACAGCGGAAAACCTTGAAGTCGCCAATAAAAATGCGGAGCCGACCTTCGTCAATCGCGTCAGGCGCGAGTTGATAGATGTAACGGTCGTGTCGCAAAATTATTTGTGTGAGGTGAAAAACTGGAGTGTTACGAACGACATAACAATGTCAGACCATAGGCTAATCCGCTTCACGCTAGATGCGGAAGGAGAAACTTTGCCTCTCAAACGGAACCCGAGGTCAACCGACTGGGATAAGTTCAATAACTGTCTAAGTAGGACCGTGGGTACCGGAGACCGGCATATAACCTCCAAGGAGGAACTGGATACGGAGGTAGAGGCCCTTAACAAGGCAATCTCGTCCGCATTCGAAGCATCCTGTCCTCTCAAGAAGGCGAGAACCAAAAAAGTCCCATGGTGGAATGATACTCTAGAGCGGCTTAAAAAAGACGCCAGGAGGTCGCACCGCCGAGCTCTCAAGGGGGGTGGACAGCTCGAATGGGACACCTTCGTTGAAGCCCGGAGAAAATTCAAATCAGAGGTAAGAAGTAGCAAGAGGGCTGCATGGCGTGGATTCTGCGGGGAGATCGAATCTTTCTCAGAGTCGGCGAGACTCATGAAGCTACTCGGCTCAGAGGGAACAACAGAGATGGGGCTGTTGAAAAGGGAAAATGGCACATGGACTAACAATAGGGAGGAAACACTACACCTACTCCTCCAAACTCACTTTCCGGGAGAAAGCACCAACTCCCCCTCACTAGCTCCCCCCCCCTATCCTCATGGCTGACTGGGATACGGCGAATAAGATCGTCACCGACGAATCCATAGAGTGGGCGCTAAGCGAGTTTAGTCCATACAAGGCAGCAGGACCTGATGGGATTTTCCCGGCGTTGATGCAGAGAGCCGAGCCTCTGCTAAAACCAACACTTAAATCCATCTTCCGAGCCAGCATCGCCTTGGGACACGTCCCAGATCGATGGAAAACCGCTAAGGTGGTATTCATCCCAAAGGTTGGTGAGGAAGACTACGGACTACCAAAATCCCACAGGCCAATCAGTTTGACATCTTTCCAAATGAAAACACTAGAAAAGATGATCGATAGGTATTTGACGTGGGAGATTCTTTTGAGATCTCCAATTCACAGGAACCAGCAGGCCTACTGCAAGGGTAAGAGTACGGCCTCGGCTCTACATGCCGTAGTGCAACTAGCTGAAAGGACTTTAAACGACAAAGAGGTCGCCTTGACCCTGTTCTTTGACGTAGAAGGAGCATTCGATAAGGCTAAAATGGACGTCATCTGCGAGTCCCTTACGAGGTGAGTTGAGTTCGGTCTGCTCTTCGGGACCGCCAGGTGAAAACGTCACTAGGAGACTGCCATGTAGAGGCAGACGTGCAAGGAGGTTGCCCCCAAGGCAGCTGCCTCTCACCCAGGCTTTGGTGTCTGATAATGGACAGTCTCCTGACTAGACTGGAGTTGGAGGGCTTTTATGCGCAGGCCCACGCCGACGATGGCCTTATACTCGTGAGAGGTAAACATCTGGAAATTGTCTGCGAGCGTATGAGGTCAGCGTGTAAAATTATACTCGTGAGAGGTAAACATCTGGAAATTGTCTGCGAGCGTATGAGGTCAGCGTGTAAAATTCTGGAGGTATGGTGTAAAGAGATGGGGCTCTCAGTGAATCCCACAAAAACGGAGCTAATCCTCTTTACAAACAGGAGGAATCTCAATAAGTTCAAACCACCCACTCTGTACAAGATGCCGCTAGCACTGAAACAGGAGGTCAAGTACCTCGGGGTGGTCTTAGACAGTAAGCTAACGTGGAAACCCCATATTGAAAGGACAGTTAAAAAGGGCATAGCCACAATGTGGATGCTGCGCCGAGCGGTGGGTAGGCGGTGGGGCCTAAAACCACACGTCGTTCACTGGCTTTATCGAGCCGTGATCAGACCGAGGATCTCATACGGAGCCGTGGTCTGGTGGCCGGCCACCGAGAAAGCCACCAACGAAATCAGACTAACCAGACTTCAAAGGATGGCCTGTCTGAGCATAACCGGTGCAATGAGGACTACACCAGGAGCTGCACTGAACATTCTCCTTGCGCTGCCAGAACTGGCAATCTGGATAAAGAGGGAAGCGATGGCAGCATACATAAGGATGTCAGCTCAGGAAGTATGGAAGGATAGAAGCACAGAGGTTGGCCACACTAGATTAGCTTCTATTGTGAGGCGTGAGATACCGCTACTGGCGGCGGGACTGACAGCCACGGATGGAAGACTCAGACTTCACGGAAGTTTTGAGGTACACCTTCCTTCCAGGGACGAGTGGCGGAAACACCAGGTAGCACGCAGATCTGGTTCACCGACGCCGACGGCTCAAAGGCCAACTCTAAGGCTACAGGAGCCGGAGTATACAGACAAGACAGGAATGCCGGGGAGGCTTTCCCTCTCGGAAAGCTCACCACGGTCTTCCAAGCAGAGGTTTTTGCTATCCTGGAGGTAGCAACTAGGGAAGAGGTTCAAAGGGGAACAGAAGATGACATAATTATCCATTCTGACAGTCAAGCGGCACTGAGAGCATTATGCAAGCCAAGGATCAGCTGCCCGCTGGTTCAAGGATGCAGTGATGCTCTGCACGCCCTAGGCGAGAGCAAGAAGGTCAAACTGGTTTGGGTACCGGGACATATGGGCATTTTCGGAAACGAACGCGCGGACGAGCTAGCCAGACTAGGCTCTTCATCACCCTAGCCCGGTCCAGAACCATACCTGGGCCTGAGTAAACGACTGATCTCTGAGGCCCTGAATGAGTGGGCTTGGGAGAACACAGTCAAAAACTGGAGGAATAACACGACTTGTAGGCAAGCCAGAGAGATAATCACACATCCCAACAAACCAAGGACGGCCCAATTGCTGAACAAGAGTAGGAAGGCACTGAGCATCATCGTAGGCATTTTGACATTTGACAAGCTCAACCGACACTTACATTTACTAGGAATAGGCGAATCACCCCTATGTCCCTACTGAAGAAGGGCGGAGGAAACCTCCTACCATCTACTGGGAGTCTGTGATAGGTGGGGTCGCCTGAGGAGGAGGGTCCTAGGAGCGGCAACCATTCCTCGGGTGGAGTTGGGGGACCTGAGCTGGGATGACCTGCTCCGCTTCACAACGAAGACAGGACGACTGGAGTGAAGAGGGTTGGAAGCACGGGGTTGGCGAAAAGGGCCACTAGGCCTACTCGCCGGGCTTTTGTCCCCCCACCCTTACCATTACCATTACCAAGTAATAGTGAGTATCTAGAAGTATCTAGTATTACTCAAAAGTCAAAAATATTTTTTATGAAAGGAAGAAGCCGGAAGCAGGGTTAAGTGTTGTGTGTTGCTATGTTATGACTGATTATTGATTGACGGTTGACGGAACCAAGGTAACGACATTAGAATTTTTGATATGTTGCTTTCTCTTTCTACCGAACAGGTTCTGGCATAGGAAAAGAAATAGATACATAAAGGTATGATATTTCTTGATGGTCAGTTTAGTTCTAATTTTCGTCACGATGCGCTATGCGCTACAGGAACACGGTTTCGGTCCTCACGATTAAATCCGTTGGTCTCATTTTTTTATATTGTCTCTGGCTCGTTGCCGGCAGAATAGGGAATAGGATTCGCGTTTCGCGTTATACAGCCGGGAAAAACGTCATTCGTGACGTCATAATAATATTTCCCGGCTGTTTATATTCAACCATTGACGGCTGGCTAGCCACGTCCTAAAATAAAATTGAAATGTGACACTGCTGACTTCACTGACATGGCGTTTGGCGTTGACATTCGACAATTTCATGAAATCTAACTACCTCTACGACGTACGTCCCTACGACATCGATGCATCAACGTTGCCAAATGTAAAAGATGTATATGTGTAAATTTTGGTACGCCCCGGATCCATAAGTCAGGCACTCAACGTTTCAAAACTGCTTTCAGTTTTCAGTGCTTTCATTCAACCACAAAACATTCCCCTCATTCAACTTGAAATTGTATTATGAGAATGTGAGAATAAGAAAGAAGCTCAGTGAAAAAAATGTGGTTTCTGCGTTCTAAAAATTTAAGATTGAGGTAAGTGGGTGGGTAGGTACTAAAGAAAAAAAATACATATTTAAATAGGGAAAATGGATGAATTAATGCCTCATCCTGAATTCCTCATACATATGCACCAGCTTCTATGTTATGTGGAAAAATCATAGAAAACGAGTGCTGTTTCGTTTAGGACTTTGGAGAAACATTTTGGTGCGTGACGGAGATGGTGCTTTTTGGTTTCTCTGTTTTCATAATAGTAATTATCAACTACTGTCAGTAGACAGTCAAGGGGGATTCTAATTGCCCTAGATGGCGAAGGCACCAGATCACATTATTGGTGTTGCCGGCTGTGTGTGCGGTGTTGGTGTTTTGTGGGGCGATAAGGGATTTTGGGATTTTAGGTTTCAGGACGTTTGAAGTGGCTTTGACATTATTGGTGGTGATTTTATAGCGTTGATACTGACAATTGACAGGATCGATGTGAGGGCGGTGTTGTCGGTTGCGTCGTGCGGTGTTGCCGCTTATGGTGTTTTGTGGGGAGATAAGGGATTTTGGAACTGCAGCTTTCATGGTGAACGTTTGAAGTGACAACGACGTTTGAGATGTTTTGATACGCCACCTAGCGATGATTATTTGTAATAAGGAGCTTTGAAAAATAGAGGTTTCTTCAGAGGTTCTTGAGTTATTTAATCGTTGAGCATTATAAGATGGCGTGCGATGATTAGGTGAGCGGATTTTTTAAAGGAATGCCTATGGGAAGGTTCATTGACCTGAGGTTTTATATGATTCTAGAAAACGCATAATTTATAATATTGTTAGGAATAATAAGTTGGTGTTGATGCATTCGTTGAGAACGATAATGAGTGAACTTGCAGAACGAATTGATAGATTCTATATACGTTTGGCGCAGATCAAGATTGACATTGAATGGTATGAGCGAAAGAAGTCTATGATTCAAACATTTGAGAAATTGAATCTTGCAGGTGAGTTGATCAAAAAAAATCTTTCATCATTTCAATGACCTAGTACATTATCGAAATTGGAAATATACTTCAAATTAATGAAATATCCGCAATCCGTTTGCGTACTCGTAAAATCGTATAAGCAATTCAATATTCAGCTTGTGACGACTCATCGGCTTGAGCTCGATTAAACATGTTCTAACCTGATTAAGCAGTTGTTCTAGCACATTCGTTGAGAAAATAAGTGGGAAAAGAGGGACGGGGAGATTTATGAATTTACCACTGACGACGCGTTGAAGAAGAATTTAGTTCATTAGCAATAGCAGCAGCAACTACCTGTTGTTGCTGCTCCCCATATTCACACCAGAGAATTAATTTAATTTTTTCTTTCTAGAAATATGGATATTGCAGAAATTAACGCAACCACCTCTTATTTGAATAAGACGTGCATAAAATTAATTGAATTAACTTGTGATGTGAAGTATCCAATTGTGGGATTAAATATTGTTCTTACTAAATATGGGGAAGTACCGCGAGTAGAGTTAGAGGATCATGTTGTTTTTCTACCACAGCGTACTACGATATCTATCAAAAAAAATTGCATCAATTTCAACCTCATAAATATGCGATAATTTTAAGATTGGTTGTGCGAATTCGTGATATGAAAAAAAGCCCAATTTTTGAGTTAGTTGCTATGTAAAAAACAAAGTTAGTATTATTTTCAACTAGGATCAATCGCATTCTAAATGTATTTATTTTTTACAGAACCAGTCCATCATGAAGATGATTCCAATGGATTTTCAAGGAATCAGTCTGTCTCACGAATTCATCATCAAAGAGTTGGCAGCCACGAACGGGATCCAAACTAGCCATTACATATTCAAACCAAATGAATCATATCGATCGTTACGTTTATGGGACAAACAAAGAACATCCGGAGCAACCATGAAACAACATGGAATCCCGTTTTCATTTGGATATATCAACTATGAAGACCTCCTTCCAATCATCATATCACATATATGTTTTGTGGATAAAGTCTACGTTCGAGGGCAACAACAAAAGAATTTTCTGGAAAACATTCTGCAGGACTCTACAACAGTGCATAGTCCCAAAATCATCAACGTCGAGGACATTGATGACCATTGGCAACATCCACCTGTATTTAAAAAAGGCAACAAATTAAATGGTCAGTATTTCAATTTTATGAACAGTACTCTTTGCAATTATTTTATTTCCCTTGGTCAGTATGATAATGAATGGTCGGTTGAAATAATGAAGGGTCAGTAACATAAAGAAGTGGTCAGTAAAAATAAAAAATGGTCAGTATAATAATAAATGGTCGGTTGAAATAATTAACGGTTAGTAAATTAAAGAAATGGTCAGTAAAAATAATGAAGGATCAGTAACATAAAGGAGTGGTCAGTAAAAATAATAAATGGTAGGTATAAATAATCAAGAGTCAGTATCATAAAAAAAACGATCAAATAAATTAGTAATTGCCTGGTGAAAATAATGAACAGTCCATAAAATTAATAGAGCGACAGTCTCGGCGACAGTAAAATAATGAATGGTTGGTCATATATTTTATTTCGTATAAATACAAACATTTTTACAACGGAACAAAACACAGCTTAGTAAGGAGAAAACACTCTGCCTTTATGTCATGATGAAGTAGTCAGATAGGTTTCTTTGATAGGCGGATTTAATTTGGGTTAGTTAGGGTTAGTTTGTGTTGGTAATAGAAATTGATGAAAAATATGCAGCGGCTCGTTGGTAAGCACTAGGTTAACATCACAATTATTATTATATATTATAATTGACGTGTTGTGTATTGGTTTTATGTGGATCAAGTTTGGGTTAGTTTGTGTTGGTGATCGAAATTGATAAAAATATGCAGCGGCTCGTTGGTAAGCACTAGGTTAACATTACAATTATTATTATATATCATAATTGACGTGTTTTGTATTGGTATTATGTGTATCAAGTTCGGGTTAGTTTAAGTTAGTTAAAATTATAACTGACTATTGCATACTGGCCATTTATTATTTCTTACTGTACATTTGTGGAATTATTACCAACTAAGTCATACTGACATTTCATAAATTTTTACTGACCATTAGAATCACAATAGTGAATATAGAAATACAGGCCAAATAGTACTTTTACTGCTCAAAAATTCCATTTTTACTTATCATTTTTAACAGAAATACTGAGTCTTCCACAATATTATACTGACTGCTTGTGATATTATACTGTACATAATGAAGTAAATACTGTTCAGTTTATTACAACCCTTTAAAAAAGACGTTCCAACCTGTTTTGGTCATCCATCGAATAATTTTTATATGTGTAGCCTACGCAATTGTATCATTCTTCATGAATGGATTGAAACTCGTTGTTTAATAGAGAGTTGAAAATACTATTTGTGTTTTAGTTGAACATTGATCATGATGATGTTAACATCAAATTATATTCTTCTTACTGCGATTTTCAATAATACTTTCTATGTACATCAACCCTACGATGCTGTGGGGATGCACATTTGTTTCAATAGAACCAATGACACTTGGCTAAATATGAAATCGCAAGTAGATTACAATGATGATATGTTTATTGTTGCATTACCCCAAAATGCAAAGGAATACAAAGTAAAGGTGTTTTTTCAAAACCAAACATATGGTTATAGTATATGGAAAAATGTAACTACCTCCACCTTCAATTGTTCACCAACATCACCCCCCACCACCACTGCTACCCCCACCACCACCACCACGGATCAATATAAAAATGATTGGAGTTGTTGTTGTTCAACTTCAATTATTGAGTCGCTGTACTACATTATAAGCGCAATCTCACTTCTCATCCTGAAAGCAGTCTGGGAGATTTATCATCATCATCATGTTGACTCCAGAAGTTATTGAAAAAATACGTAGAACCATCCATCAGCTCGACATACCAGCTTCATCCCTGTATCAGAAGTATTTTGTCAAAACCCTACACACCACTTTGGGCATTTCTGAAGAGGTTTTGAAGATAGTTCTCAAACCATGTTGGGGACACTACACTGCTCCAATTGATGAAGACGATTCCGGATATAATGAAAATGATGGACCATATGTTTCGTTTGGAATAAATTGTAATTTGTGCATGAAAAATTATTTGAATAAAAATAAATCGTAGAATTGTTGCTGTTATTGGTTCATTTCGTTTAGTTATAGCATCAGGACTATGTAAAATCTTCTCTTGGGTTTATTTTTTGAGATGTTTCCAGGGCTATACCTATATTTCAATAAATCAATGTTTTTTATTTAGATTCCTTTATTTGACTTAAATCTGACAAAATCCTACTTTTGTCATTATACATGATTTGTGCTAAACAATAACTTTCTATGCTAGGGTTATCCTTATAAAAACTCGAAAGTACATCTTCAATGGGAACATGTGTTACACAATTTCTAATTATTTCATGTAAATTATTCAAAATCATATTATATTACTTGAGAAAATCCAATTGCTTCAGTTCCCGAAGTCTCATGTTTACAAAATGCTCATAAACAATACAAAGGTCACGTGTGTTGTTCTCAGTTAAAAACATTATCTGATCGTTTTTTGAAATTGAGATTATTTTCATTCCATCATCCATGAGTACACTGTTGATCGTCAAGTTGTTGTATGAGAAGGATGGGTGAATGTGTTCAAGATGCCACCCATCTAGTAGCCAATTGAGATAGTCCATCATGATTTTCCACACATCTTCTTCAAAAATCAGCAATTTATCTCCATTAGGAATTCTAATTATAGTTTGAAAATTCCTCAGCATACTTAATTCCACATAGATCTTGAGATCACTGGTAGTACAGGAAAACATTGTGCTCAGTAGAAACTGATGCTTTTCACTGTTGATCAGATTCCCCTCATTTACAGTCAATAGCTGCTGCAGATCAATGCGCACCTGATCACACATCTTGGAGGACTAATTATTGGTCACCTCACTCGCATTCACCTAGTTTTTCATTTTATTTTAATCATGCGCAGTTGGTGTGTGATTTAAAATCTGTTATTATCGTTGATCCAACTATTGTGTGAATTATCAAATCCAAGCCATTTCACATACACCTTGTTACCCCTTTTTCGTAAAACCTTCTCCACCAAATATACATCTTTCTGTTTAGTTTTTTGCAATTCCTGCTCATAAAACGCTCCCATGGTTGGTTTATCATACATATCCTCCAGTAAATAAGTTACTGGTTTACTGATTTTAACTTTAACAATTTTGAACAATTCAGTCGTCCATTGAGTAGAATATTTTGAAGATCTTTATCAACTATCACATCACAAGGTCTCATTTTGGTTACTCCGTGTTTTTGTTCATTATAGTTTTTCACAACATTCATAATGACATATATCCACATGTATGTTCCATTCAAGCTGAAATATTCAAATAACTTCTCTCTTATTGTTCTTATTGCACGCTCGACAATTGCAGCTTTCATAACAGTGAACGTGCTGTAATGATTTATACTATATCGATGCATGAGACGTTGAAAATGACTATTATAAAATTCCTTTCCCTGATCAGTTTGCAAATTTTGAGGATGATGTTTTGATTTTTCAATAACATTTGCAAAAGCATTTGTCACCTCATCTCCAGACTTGGATGTTATTGGTTCAATCCAGATATATTTTGAAAAACAGTCGATTATGATGAGAAAATATTTAAATCCTTTGTTGTCCATCTGATACATATCCATTTGACCCAAATCAGCCTGCCATAAATCATTCAGTCCTTTGATGATTGTACGACGTCTGGGAAATTTTCGTCTTATAGGTTTGAAAAGTTCATCAACAAGCTGAACTTTTTCTTTTGACATGTTTCAGTCAAGTAAATCAGTTCTGTTACTGCTGTTATGGGTATTGTCACCACCACCACCACCACTTGGAGCACTCAGAACTACTATTTGACTTTTCAGTTCGTTGATGGTTCTTATATGCTCCTCTAATAGTTATTTCTCATATCAACATCACGTTGTTGTTGTTGATCGAAGTATTTCCAACGTGTTCCCCATGTTTTGTTGGGTGTTTCTAAGGTTTTTTTTCTAGTTGTTTTCGAGGTGAATTTTAGTTGTTTACGAGCTGTTTTTAGATGTCTCTCAGGTATCCCAGAGATTTCTTCAAGACGACTTTTGAGGTGTTGTGAAGAAGACTGTTGTTGTTGTTCCATATCATCAGCATCGTCATGTACTTTAATCATTTTTTTCAATGGTACTGTGATGGGTTTGAAAATTCGTTCAAGAGACTCATCAGTTTCAGCGCGTCCCAATTTTAGCGCGAGATATTTTTTTCGCACATCTCTAGCTATCCGAGTGATTTTCTGCTTGCGTTCTGCATCCTCTTGGTTCAACAGCTTCATGGCTAGTAACTGATGTTACAAGCTACTAACCTTTATATAGTGGTCGAACCCTTTACGATATCTACCATCATCTAAATCAAATTCCTTCACAAGAACAACGGAACCAAATTTACCTTCACTCCAACATTTCGAACATATCATTTTGAAGTTATCGTACGTTATATCTGGTGAAACATGCTCATCATAAACATGTCTCAAATTAACATCATCCTGTTTGAATAAAACAATCATATTATTATTACAATTATCACGTATAAGTTGCTTTGGTATTTTTGAATATGTTTGACTGATATAAGCAACATCAATCTCCCTATGTCTACACATGGAAAAATAAGTTCTAATTTTATCCTGTTTCTCACATGCGACTTCATCAAATATGAATACTGAGTTTTTCCTTGCTTCTGTTGGATCCATAATCATATCATTGTCAGTGAATGGAAAAAATTCAACACCCTTCACACTCCTCAGAATATCTTCCAATAATTTATATTTTGGTTAATATAATGATTTTGAATAGACGTACAAATTTTCGAAACGCAATCCATTCATATTGAATAATAACGCAGACTGTTTGTTTTTCCACAACCACTGGCCCGCAGAAAATTGCACGAACATAATTAGGTAGTAATTAACTATGTCTAGAATTTTTAACTTTTTCAACAATATCAAAGTTTTCTGTAGGGAGTTTGAGTGCTTGCGGTACCGAAAACATTTTGAAAGTGATCGTTGAACTATGTTGTAGCAGGCTATTTATAGTTTTGAGGGTTGAATATAAATATAAGTTGACTTAACGACGATTTGACCGCAGTGTAATGTTAGTCTTCAAGCATAGAGGTTGTGGATTAGTCAACTCAATCATTAATAAACTGCCAGTTGAACTTCATCTTCCTGGCTATCAATTTTGCGGACCTGGAACCAAATTGGCTGAACGTCCAGAGCGAGAAGATAAGGGTATAAACCCATTGGATGCAGCCTGCAAACAACACGATATTGCATATTCTCAAAATTCTTCGTTGTCCGAACGTCACAAAGCTGATTGGGAATTGGAAAGGCGAAAGATTCCAGTTTTGAGGAAAAAACAGCAGCTTGGTTAGTGACTACGTGAATGAAGGCTAAAAGAAAACTTGGAATGGGACACCATTCATTCAATAAAAAAGTAGTTGGACCTATTTGCAATTCATTGAGAAATTGTGATGAAAAAAATGTAAAAAAAAGCAGTTTCATTGCGCTACGCGCTGCACGAAAAACATTCAAAAGACTTGGCGGACGTAAAAAAGTGAAAATCTCACGAATCATTCCCATTGAAGCAAAATCTGGGGGATTTATACATTTAATACCCTTTTTTGCGGGACTGAGTGCACTAGGAACTCTTGCTGGAGGAGCCGCATCTATTGCTAAAACGGTGGTGGATGCGAAAAATGCAAAGAAACAGTTGGAGGAGAATAAGAGACATAATCAAGCAATGGAGCTGGGACAAAAGGGATCGGGAATTTATTTGAGAAAAAATAAACGTGGATTTGGATTATTTTTGAAGCGAGCTGCGGTTTCAAAAAACTCCGAATAAAGTTACCCAACAGAGCTCTATACGACTATGGAATAAAATTGTTTGTAAAAAAATTAAACATTCCATATTTTCGTGGGGTATTTATGCGAGACACTCTCCCTCGAAAAGTGAAAATAAATGAGAGTGCTGTTTTGAATTTAGATACAAATAATCATAGCGGTACACATTGGGTAGCTTACAAGAAACGTGGAAATTTAGTTGACTATTTTGATAGTTTTGGTAATTTGAAACCGCCAATGGAACTCATTAATTATTTTGGTGAAAAGGTGCGTATTTTGTATAATAGAGATTGATATCAGAATTTCAATGCATCCAATTGCGGGCATTTGTGCATCAGATTTCTCTATAAAAACAAATAAAAGTTTGACCATTCATCAGTCATGTCTATGATCTTCACGTTGAAAGGTCGAACGTCAACGCTATCCATAAACTTCAACCCACCAATTCAACTGAATCCTGATTATCAATACGGGCTAGCTGTGCTGGGATTTCATTCCTACAATACTATTCCAAACATTGAAGAAAATACAAAATTTAAATATTTGGATGAGAACAAAAGATCTCAAATTATCACAATACCATCGGGTACTTATGAAATTAGCGATATCAACATTTATCTGCAAATCGTTCGCGATCATGATCATTTTACTGGTGAATTCAGAGGTTTTGCACATGAAAATTGTAATCTAAATTTCAGAAAGCTTTATGTTGTGCCGGTTGTTTTTCAAAATTTATCCGGTTATGATGGTCATTTGTTAATAAAAGATCTTGCCAAACGTAGTCACGTGAGTGTCCTTCCGACCAATAATGAAGTTTATCTATCTTTCACCCATTTCGTTGACGAAAACAATCTGAGATTTAGGTACATTGATTCATTCAGATTTTTAGGCGCTTCTCTCGATCAACAATGGAAAAAAAACCGATTTTAAAATATTAAGAGAAGAATTTGCACATCTAGATGAGACAAAATTTCAATTGTTGATGCGGAAAAGTGTATTTTGTTATGACTATATTGATAGCTTGGAAAAAATGAACGACACCCAATTACCTCCGATTGAACATTTTTATAATAAATTGAACGATTCCAATTTATCAATCGAAAATTATCAACATGCTCAAAATGTGTGGGAAGCCTTTGGGATCAAAAATTTAGGTGAATATTCAGATTTTCATCTAAAGACCGATATTTTGGGTTTGGCCGATTTATTTGAGAACTTTAGACAAAGTGGTATTCAGACACATAAATTAGGTCCTGCATGGTACTATACGATGCCTGGCTTCACATGGGATTATATGTTGAAATTTACCGATTGTAAATTAGAACTTCTTCAGGATATTGATCAAATCATGTTCATTGAGAAGGGGATTCGTGGGGGCATTTCAACTTGTGTTCATAGATATTCTGAAGCTAACAACAAATACACCGATGATTACGAGGCTATTGTTGTTTTTTTCTGTGTATAAAATAACAACAACATGGCAACACCACCTTTGGATTTGACATGTCATACATATGTCACTATTCTCACGTAACTCATAGAAACTACAGTAAAAACCAACAGGGACGTCGCCCGTGATTGGTCAGACTGGTTGACATAGATGGCAACATGGTGATCGCCGAAGTAACAATATTATTTAATTTGTGTTTAATGTTGAATTAGACATGAGTTCAGGTTAGTTTGGGTTTGGTAAACAAATGGATGTCGCGTGAGCGACATCCTTATTGTTTGATAATAGACAGACATGACACGTACCCTGTTGGTTTTTACTGTAGTCTAACACATGGAGAACTGTTAAATATCTGAATTGCTGTAATATTGATTTATAAGTGCTTCATTAGGGCCCCACACACGGAGCGACATTTTGAGCGACTTGGTATGCAGCGGACCACCCGTTAGTGCGGAACGACGGACCCGGTCGGTGAAATACGTCGTCGGTGAAAGACCTTGTCACAACACTCTACAGTCAAATTTTCATCAACAACTAACGTAAAGACCAAGCCGTTACGCTCGTTGTTTGATCGATATTCAAATTTTGTTCATGTGGGGCTCTATTGAGGGGTTGTGTCCGTGCAAGAACAGATCGTTTGATGAATCGCGGATCAGGTATGTCCGTGTGTGGACACGACATATCAGATCGCTCACAGACCAAGTCGTCGGATATGGTATGGCAGACCTGGAAGTCGGTCGGCCAAGCTCGACCGACCTTGTCGCTCCGTGTGTGGGGCCCTTTTCATTACTTAATGGTGTTATTGTAGAATATCCGATCACCAATTTGCTTCAATGATATTTCAGCCATTTAATTTGGTTCTTTAAGCGGTTTAAGAACAAAATTTAAACGCTGCTGTGAAGAAGCTTCATGAGAGTTTCATAAAGTTATCCATTTATGACTTTGTATATACTTGCATACTTGCTCTCATGTTTAAAAATCCTCTTGTACTGATAAACGATATATTTTTACTTGCTCTATTATAAAGGTTATATACAGTGCGGCTCTAAAAGGTCCCCCCCTTTTTTTTTATGTGTGCACCAAAAATTTTGAAACTTGGCATACTTTAATTGCTGTCGAAATACTACTTTTTGATGTCACTGACGTACTTTTAGTATTCAAGTCAGGGCCGTGCGAAGGTGAAACTGCGCTCGGGGCGAACTCTAGGATCGGTGCTAGGGTTGCCACCTTTTCAATAGGTCAGAAAGCGCCGCTGGCGAAAAATGGTTGTATTTCCCCTCCTTTGTAATTGATTTTCCCTCATTTCTATAGTGGAGAAAGTTCATTCGATGTTAATATGTACGTTTATTTCATATAAAGGTCTTACATTTGGCGCCCCCTTCGCCCCCCCTTCGCACGGCGCTGTTCAAGATGGCGGCTGAGCGCCATTTTGAATCATTTTTTTAAATGGAAAGGGGGTCGTGTGACACATCATTCGAAAGGTCTTATCGAGTAGATTATTGTGTGAAAATTTCATGGGATTAAACGCATCCGTGCGGATATGACAGTCTGCCAAACTTTTAGTTTTTAAAAATTTCGTTTACATTAATTTCAATTTTTCAACGAGCTGACACATCAGATTCCGGAAAAATGATGGTGAACCTGAGCAAAACATTACAGATTGACAAATAGGAATGCTGATACAAAGCGGATAAAGAATTTCAAGATGATAAAAAAAATTTGGAAAGCATTTATCAGCATTATAATACCAAAATCTATATTTAGATGGATATACAGTTTCCACACTACCTCGCCACAGCACTAAAGTTTAACCAAATGTGAAAATCTTAAAACGATATGAACCACCTGTTTGATTATTGTGTTAATTAGGAAGTGTTACAAAAATGCCTAACTCGCGTCCCCTCGCAGAAAAAATGGAAGCAAATTTTATGTATGGTGGAAATCGTAATTTTCATGAGACGGAAAGAATCTTCAATGAGCGCTTCCCGGACCGTCCGATATGCGGGAAATATCTTCGCGAATTAGTGCGGAATTTATCGAGACTGGTAGTGTTCAGAGCTTGAGGAATCAAGGGTGACCATCTATTTCGGAAGATAAACAAATTGCAATCATTGGTGAGATGGTGGTAAATCCTGAACAGTCAACTTCTCAGGTTGCAGACATCTGTGATACTTCGTCTGCTTCTGTAAAACGATTGCTGAAAAAACAGAAATTTTATCCTTATAAATTTCAAATGGTGCACCAGTTGACTGAAGATGATCCTGACAGACGTGTGGAATTTTGCGAAATTATGACCGAAAGAATAGGCCGAGAACCGAGATACGTTCAAAATATTTGTTATAGTGACGAGTGTACTTTCATTTTAAATGGCCGTGTACACAGGCAAAATGTTCGTTATTGATGGAGTGACGTAAATCCGCATGTTTTTAGGGAAACCCACACGCAATATCCCGAAAAGGTTAACATATGGGCTGGCATATTGGGGAACCATATTGTTGGTCCTGTTTTCATTCATGAGAATTTGACAGGGGACCTGTATTTGAACTTGTTAGAAACTACAATAGAGCCTTTGATTGTACAGATACGTCAGAATAATCCCAACGAATTTGGCATCAATTTTTCATGGTGCGCCTCCTCATTTCATCAGTAATGTAAGGCGGTATTTGGACATAACTTACCCCAATCGTTGGATTGGTCGGGGTCCTACCGAATGGCCTGCCAGGTTGCCCGATTTAACACAATTAGACTTTTTTTATGGGGATATTTAAAACAGAAAGTATATGCAGCACAGCCAGACTCTCTTTTAGATGTACAGCAAAGAATTACTGCTTTTTGTCAAAATACAGTGCGAGTCTCTAACTTGGAATAAATTCAGTAAACAAAAGACCGTTTTTTTTTCGGAAATATGCTCGGACACGTCGATTAGTATTTTAAATTGCGCTCTTTTTCATGTAGAAAAATTTTATACAGTGTGTCCCAAATTTGAGATATGACGTCATCGACTATTTTTTTAAATGGTAGCCCTAATTTTTTTATGACTATTCTTAAAGAGTATATCGAGTTACACATGCGTACCAAATTTCAAGTTTTCATTCCTTGTCATTTAAAAGATATTTAACAAAAACATTAACTAATTCGAAAAATGAAGAAATCTGATTCAAGTCAATAAAATTTTTATGCAGTTTAAAAATGGCACGTCAAAAGGTATTCGTTTTTTGTCAAATCGGTTTGACGTCTTAGCACAATGTTATAAAAACAAGAAAACAAGTTAATAAAAACAAGTAAGAAGAGCTGCATCGTATTCGAGTTGTTGAGCGAGAACCCTATTAGTTTGTGGTTTTGTGAGAAACACCGTTTTTTGAAAAATCCACGAACATGCCGTACTTAACTGAAACCCACAAAATTGAAATTTTAATGATGATTGGCTACGGAGATAGGACAAGAACACAAAATGAAGTTATTCATTTATTCAGAGAGAAGTATCCTGATTTACCACCCATATCACAAAGTACCGTGAGCAAGATTGAAAAACAGTTTCGGGAAAACGGACATTTAAGAAAAACAAATAATCATCGTCCAAGTGCGCTCAATGAAGAGGTCAAAATAAATGTACTTCTCTCTGTTCAAGAAAATTCTCATGTCCCCACTAGGCAGATAGCTAGGGAACTCGAAATTAGCCAGTCTTCAGTTATAAGAATTCTCAAAGCGCAAAAATTTCATCCCTATAAATTGACAATTCTCCAGGAACTCACCGAAGATGATCCGGATAGAAGACTCCAGTTTTGCGAACAAATGATGGACCTACCTACTAGACAGAAATGTTCTAAACATAGAAAACGTCCTGTTTTCTGACGAATCAACGTTTATGTTAAATGGGGAGGTAAATCGACAAAATTATTGTTATTGGGCAGACAACAACCCACACTGGATGAGGGAAGGCCATACTCAACGTCCACAAAAAGTCAATGTTTGGGCAGGGATTATTGGTGATCGAGTAATAGGACCAATTTTCTTCCAAGAAAATCTCGATGGAGCAAGATATTTAGAGTTCTTGCAGGAAGAACTACTTCCGAATTTGGCTACTCTATTCCCTGATCTGGTTGAAGCTGATGTCCCGAATAGAAACATCTGGTTTCAACAAGATTTTGCTAGACCTGTCCGTGAGTATCTGGATGATGCATTTTCAGGCAGATGAATTGGTAGAAGAGGACCCTCTGAATGGCCACCCAGGTCTCCGGATTTAACACCTCTGGACTATTTCTTATGGGGGTACTTGAAAAACAAAGTTTTTAGGACCAAACCGGAAAATATTGAGGAGTTGAAAGAACGAATAAGACAGGAGTGTAGGCTAATTTCCGCTGAAGTGATTAGAAATGTTCAAAAAGAGTTTCAATTCCGTTTAGGGTATTGTCAGTTAGAACATGGACAACATTTTGAGCATTTATTGAAGAAAAATTATTGAGTTGAATCAGATTTCTTCATTTTTCGAATCAGTTAATGTTTTTGTTAAATATCTTTTAAATGACAAGGAATAAAAACATGAAATTTGGTACGCATGTGTAACTCGATATACTCTTTAAGAATAGTCATAAAAAAATTAGGGCTACCATTTAAAAAAATAGTCGATGACGTCATATCTCAAATTTGGGACACACTGTATAAAATTTTTCTACATGAAAAAGAGCGCAATTTAAAATACTAATCGACGTGTCCGAACATATTTCCGAAAAAAAAACGGTCTTTTGTGTACTGAATTTATTCCAAGTTAGAGACTCGCACTGTATTGATGTCGATACTTTCGAAAAACTCTGTCAGGAGTTCTCAGACAGATTATTCCATTGGTTGGGGGTCAACGGAGGAAATTTTCAAAATTTTTCACAATAAAAATTGAAGTATGCTTTCTTTGTTCTTATTTTACGAATTTCTTTATCTTGTTAGTTTGACAGTCGGTCATATCCGCTCGGATGCGTTTTGTTCTATGAAATTTTCACGCAATAATCCACTCGATAAGACCTTCCGAATGAGGTGTCACACGAACCCCTTTCCATGAAAAAATGTTTCAAAATGGCGCTCAGCCGCCATCTTGAACACTAAAAGTACGTCAGTAACATCAAAGAGTAGTATTTCGACAGCAATTGAAGTATGCCAAGTTTCAAAATTTTTGATGCACGCATTAAAAAAAAAAGGGAGGCGGGGACCTTTTAGAGCCGCACTGTATAATGTTACATGTAACGAACCAGATTACCTGTTTGAGCAAATTTGGAACGCGTAATGCCACTACGCAGAATAACGAGTACGAGTATTATCTATTTAAAGGGGTCTATTAGCGCTTTTTTATTGTATAGAAGTGACCACTCAAAAATATGAAATCCAGCTGAATTCGAGTATTTGGACATCAGCCATACTAGAGAGATGAGAGGTAGAGCTATAGGCCATTTCATTTCTTCGTTGAGTTACCATGCAGGGATCGTCATCAGTGACTCCATATTGTTTTGTGAAATCTGCTTTTGGTTGATTGAATGAAATTTTAATTTTAAACAAAAATTAAATATAATATAGATTTTGTTCATAAGAATGAATGGTATATTCATCTAGGATATCTATTTCGAATATGATATTATTTAATCAAATCAAATCAAATCAAATCAAATATGCTTTATTGCCACAGAAAAATTCAAATAAATTTTATGGACAAAGCAAATACAAAATGCTTGAGTAACAACAATACAAAACATGATAATAGTAAACATTACGTGAACAATTACGTGAACAATAGAACAAAACTAGTACAAATTTATTTTCCCAATATTTTGTCAAATTTAAATTTAATTGGAAATTGCTCATGGACAACAATAAACATTGGCACACTTCCAGTTATGTTATGATGACAAGTCAGTAAAACAATAACACAATAAAAAAGATTATTACTTAAAAAAAAAGTATTGATATGATAATATATGGTTAGTTTTCTTAATTTCGATGGCAGGTAGTACTTTTACGAAGTAGCAAAGTAAGTTATCACAATCAGATTTCTCTGGTAGGTCATTTTCAAGTGTGCTTGTGTCTGAACTATGACAACTTTTTGCAAACCAACCACCAACCTAACAAATTTCCATTAAGCTAGACTCCATATTCTGCTGAATGCTAGCTATTCAAACGTACCTATCGTTTTACAAGTATGATCAAAATGTCAGTCTTAGCAGAGTAAGAGATATTCTTTTTACTATTTGGTAATATAAAAGAAATAATTAAGCAATATTTTTGTCAAATATGTTAAGGTTTTATAAGCGCCATACCTATAATAAAACAGTTCTGTTGAAGCATTGAGTTACTCTTTTATAAAGTAGCTGAGTAAAATGGTCCCTTTCCTTTAAGAAATTTAGCAGCTATATAAGTAGCGTGTAATAGTTTATTTTCCTTTTTATAACACCGTTTTACTTTTTAAACTAGTGATATAAGCAACTATAAAACTTTTATAAATCATTTTGTGTTACTTGGGCTGTCACTTAGAATTAGGGCTAAATTATGTTAGAGAGAATAATGGACAATTTGCATACATTTTCAAATGACTTGAAATTTTATATACGTATTCTAGACATTATTTGAAAGTTACCAGCTAAAAAATTTTTCCGAAATACCCAAAAATATACTAAATAAATGAAAAAGAAGACGCGAATTTCACTACATGATCGCAAAAGGGGTGGGGCCATATTCCCCTCCCGAGAGAGAGAGAGAGTCATCTCAGTCAATACGTCATACGGAGATAGATAGTGTATTCTGTGACGTATTGGATGTTGATTGGTTATCGCCCCACAAAACACCAACACCGCACACACAGCCGTCAACACCATCCACACATCGATCCCGTCAATGGACAATTTGCACATTTTTTGGAAATATGAAAAATATAAGGATTAGTAAGTACTGATGCCATTGATGTTTAAAAAATCAACCTAAGACCTCTAATAATGTAGTTATCACCGATTAAAGAGCGCCAATCAACATCCACTACGTCACAGCATACACTATCTATCTCCGTCTGACATATTGACTGAGATGACTCTCTCTCTCTCGGGAGGGTGATATGGCCCCACCCTTTTTGCGATCATGCAGTGAAATTCTCGTCTTCTTTTTCATTTATTTAGTATATTTTTGGGTATTTCGGAAAATTTTTTTCGCTGGTGACTTTCAAATAATGTCTAGAATACGTATATAAAATTTCAAGTCATTTGAAAATGTATACAAATTGTCCATTGTCAGTATCAACGCTCTAAAACCACCAATAATGTGATCTGGCGCCTTCGCCATCTAGGGCAATTAGAATCCCCCTTGACTATCTACTCCTGTCTTCTAGAAACTGAGGAAATCACAACTCAAAATCTGTAACCATCTACCTATCTGGCGGTTTTCATGTTTTATTGTTTAGAATCAATATTTTTTCCCAAAAAATCATAAAACTGTTGTTAGGTTAGGATATGAATTATGTTAATTCCTATGTTATAATTTGATAAACATCATACCTGTTGCGATAATATATAAGTTATTCTTTCAAGTTACTGTTTTATTGGACATTTTCCGTAACTCGTAATCGTGAAATACCTTCATTTTCAAAAGGTGAGTTCGAGTATTCGCTCTGAATACTCGGAGCGCCAAAAATTGTACGCGCCTAAATGGACAATTTCGCGCTCGGAGCGAAACTCGAACTCACCTGAAGAAAACACCTTCAATCAATGCAAAATTTCGACCACCGATTAACGTCAACGGTGGTCCAAATTGCGACATTGCACGTCATTACTTGTCATTACTTCATGGCTTGTATTACAATAGCCTAGTTTACACCGATAACTCGTTTAGTTCGGTCCGATAGGACCAAGTGGGTGGGGATAGTACGGTAGGACCAATGCTTGCTTCTCGCCCGTTTACACAGTCTTGCAACGCGTGAACTAAATGAGTACGCGCTCAATTCGTCAAATGTCAAAAACAAGTCGAGACTATTTATCAACACAATTCGTAACCAAAAAAAAACGTAAACGTAACTACGCTAAGATTGCCTTAGAAATAGAACCAACAAAATCACAACACATCAACAGACAACATAACCTCATAATTTTGATTGAGATCGCACCAAATCCGGACCAAATCTAGTTCGGTACACCTGCTGGCGAATACGAACCAAGAGTGGACCAGCTTAGTCCGCAACTGTTTACACCATTCGAACCAAATATTTGGTTCTGATCATATACTTATAAATACAATTCTGATATAGTTCGAATTTAGAACTTGGTCCGCGGACCAAGTTGTCGGTGTAAACTAGGCTAATATAGATGGCTCTGGTAAAACGCATTCCGTTGACGAGTTGAAATTAGAGGAATCTTCAAGCTCTTATCAGTCTCGTATCCCCGATTTCAGTTCCAATTCCCGTGGACGTAATACACGCCCCGATTTCAGACGAGGTTCTTTTAGAGGTACCCAGCATCGACCAACTTCTCATAATTTTAGTGAAAGGGCTGGAAGTGGACGGGGGAATAACCCTTCCCATCCACAAGCTCCTGTGGTTAGTACCAGCTCATGATACTACGACAAACTGCGCATCAAGCTATCCGGTGACCCAATTGGATAAAATAGCATTGGAAAGCATGGCTTATATTGCGATTTTGTTGAATTCTGATGATTCTAGTTGGTTATTTACCCCAAAATGAATAATATGTATTTAGTTGGTTATCTATCTATACAAAATTGATTATATAATCTACGCAAATCCCACCAGATTGGTTAAAAAGTATTTAAAAAAAGATCATATTTTCAATTTTGCCGTTACATTGAAAAAACATTTTTCTCAGTTGGTTTTCGACGTTATAAAGGATGTTTGAGGTGAAACTTTTTTATGTGCGGTGGGAGTGGAATTTCAAGGTCGCGACACACTTGATTCTTTGTGGTTTTGTGTGTTTTTTTGTGATTCTATGTTCTTTTCTTCCTTCTTTTGTGGTTTTATGTGTTTCTTTGAGAATCTATGTAGTTCTTTGTGATTTTATGTGGCTCCATGCATGTGGTTATTTTTTGGTTCAATGTGGTTTTTATTGTACTATGTGGCTTCTTGTGGTTCTATGTGGTTCCATGTGGTTTTGTGGTTCTAAGAGGCTTTTTGCTATTCTATGTGGTTCTAAGAGATTTTGGCCTGTGCTTTCTATGGTTTTTTGTGTTTCTACATGGTTCCATGTGGTTCTATGTGTTTTTTATTAGTTCCATGTGGTTTCTATGTTTTTTTTGTGTTTCTACATGGTTCCATGTGGTTTTTGTGGTTCTATTTGTTTTTTTGTGGTTCCATGGTGTTTTTCGGTTCGTTGAGTTTATTTTTGTGTATCTATGTGGTTCTATGTCTTTTTTTGTGGTTCCATGTGATTTTTAGTGGTTCTGCGAAAGATTTCTTTTTATTCTATGTGTTTTTTTGTGGTTCCATGTGGTTCTTGTGGTTCTATGTGTTTTTTTGTGGTTCGATGTGGTTTTTCCGGTTCGTTGAGTTTTCTTTGTGTTTCTATGTGTTTTTTTGTGGTTCCATGTGGTTTTTGTGGTTCCATGTGGTTTTTAGTGGTTCTATGTGTTTCTTGTGGTTTTCCAGGTTCGTTGTGTGTTTTTTTGTGTTTTTATGTAGTTCTTGTGGTTCTATGTGTTTTTTTGTGGTTCCATGTGGTTCTTGTGGGTCTTTGTGTTTTTTGTGGTTCCATGTGGTTTTCAGTGGTTCTATATGTGTTTCTATATGTGGTTTTTGTGGTTCCATGCGTTTTTTCTGGTTGTATGTGGTTCTTTGTGATTTTGAGAGATTTTTTGTTATTCTATGTGGTTCCATGTAGATTTTCTGGTTCTTTGTGTTTCTATGTGGTTCTGTATGTTTTTTTTGTGGTTCCATGTTGTTTTTCTGGTTCCATTGCGCATAAATGATTTAACACTACATGTATAAAACCCTTGAAACAATATTCTCAGCATAATAATTGTCCAGTAAAATAACAATCATTCTCTAAAATTTTATTATCGAGAACACATCACTACTTATCAGCTGCCTTCGGCCTTATTATTCGTTGTCCTCGTAAGCCATGTCGTAGGGCCACAAACACAAAAATACAAAGCCGTTCCAAAGGATCACAATTCACAATCACAAGAAAACTAATGTGGTTCACCAAAGCCAAAATATCACGAATAACTTTGTCAATTGGCAATCGGCTACTTCTACAAATAGCCGAATAAGCCGAATAAGTTGAAAAGCTGATGTGCTTGTCTTGTTTGGCTTGTCTCTGACTCTGCTCAGGGCAAATGCAAAATGTAGATAACAAAGACCAACGCGGTGCTCCGGTGGTCAACCAATCAGGCAACTAGGTAATACGAACATTTCCGAGATTGTTCGGAAAAATGAAACAACAAGCCTAGCAGTACTTGAAAAGCGATTACAGGGCAGCATAAAAGCATAATATGTATTTTGAATGCGCGTATCATTCACTTTTTAAGTAATGTTGCAAGAAAGAAGCATTCAATAACCGCTTATTGAGTAATGATATAAAATACTATCTTTTTGCTTGTCGGACGCAAGAAATTTGGCAAGCTGCAATCGGCTTGCTTTCTTTGAAGCATTTATTTGGCAGTCCTGATGTGCTTCAGATTTCAACAAAATTAGAAGCTATTTAGGAAGCGCTGGCAAAGTATGTATCATTCGCATAAAAGTGAATGCATATAATAGGCACATATCTTTCGCTTTTGATGTAGTCTTGCCAAAAATAAGTATTTGATAAGCGCTTAGTGAGTAAATGATATAAATTGCTTCCTTTTTGATTGCCGGCCGTAGGAATTCAAGCACTTTGCAGCAGAGTGTGCTATCTGGGTAATCAATGAAAATCTTGTTATTATTGATTTGGCAAAATCTGAAGTATTTTTCAATAAGCCAATATATGCTGGAATGTGTATTTTAGATTTGCCTAAGACCACTATTTACAACTTTCATTATGATTACATGAAAAATCGTTTTGAAAAATGTACTGTGCTTTACACTGATACAGACTCTTTGATTTATGAAATAGCAGATTCCAATGTCTATGACGTCATCAGATTAGATTGTGAACAACATTTTGACACCTCTGATTATCCTGGAGATGATATTTATAATATTCCCTTAGTGAATAAAAAGGCTTTGGGTATGATGAAAGATGAAAATAACGGACGGATTATGACTGACTTTATCGGACTCCGATCAAAAATGTACGCAGTAAAACTATTTTACACTGGTGAGGAATTAGAGCAGAACAAAACTAACATGAAAAAAGGGGAGGTGTATACAACAACAAAAATAAAAGGGGTTAAGAAAAGTGTTATTGAAAATAAAATCAGTTTTGAAGATTATAGAGAGTGTTTAGAGTCAAATATTGAGAAAGCGGTTGATCAAAATTTAATTCGTGCAAGCAAACATGATTTATATTCCATTAAGCAAACAAAAATAGCCTTAAGTCCGTATGATGAGAAGAGACATCTTCTGAAAGATTCTGTCCTAACTCTTCCTCATGGGCATTATCCTATAATGAGTTAATAAATTGTGTATAATAATTATTGTATTTGATAAGTTTTTGCATTTCTCATTAGGTATAATAAAATTAGTTGTCTCTGTTTATATTGTGTGATGTAAGTAGATAGTGAGTAGAAGATGCATGTATTCGTCCTATTTTTACTTTCTTTTTATGTACCAATCCCCACATGTAAAATAGTGTAATTTACCACTTTGGGGATTTATGTCCGTATAATGCAATTGTGTATCTTTTGATGAAAAAATAACTATATAGCATTCGAAATTTGAGTTTTTTACTTGATTGGATATGCATTTTATAAGGTAAGTATGTGTCTATTTTAACTATAGATCAACTCTATGCAGGGGTTGAAATAAAATAAACATTTTCTGAAAATATTTTCATTCTATTTAAATGTTAAACATAATTTTTAAATTTATTTATTCATACCAATACTGATATCTTCTAACCACAAAAATCGAAATGATCTACTTAATCATGATCTCTTAATAGTCTCATACACCTCTAGAAATAATAATCTTCGCATTATTATGGAACCTATGCTAATTTACAAAATCTCACAATACATCGAAACATCATTGAAATGTTTTTAGTATCAAATACCGCATAAAAAAACGATGGTACGCCATACACCATACACCTCAACAAAAAATTTTCCCTGACGCGCGGCGTCGCGGTGCGCATGATATCCACATCTGTCATCACATGTTTGGAACGCTATAACTTTGCAATCGATTGACGGAGTTCTACGGTTTTTGCAGAGATGATAACCTTATTCACTACTCAAAAGAAAAATTAGGATAAACAATTTTTTTTGAAATCGAGAATGTACCAACACTCATGGTCAGATAAATTGCACAAGCCTAGAATTTTTTGAAACTGTGTTAAATCATCAGAATTATTGATGCATTCAATAACTTGAACCCATTTCTTAGTTTACGGGTCCAGTGGATAAAAAAAATGTTAACATGCTTTTTATCACATTTAAATAAAAATGTTAAAAGTAAATCTTTCTTTTTGTGTAACTTTTGATAAAAATGGCTAGCACCAATCGAAAATTTTCCAATAGGATTGAACAACGGATAGTGTGGCAAAATTTTGAGGAAATCATGAAAAATTGACCATTTTTGCCATGTTTAAAAGTTCATAGCTACACTATCCTCTGTTCAGTAATTGAGAAATTACATAAATTTTGCACCTCTTTCAAATGGGGCCATTTTTCTCAAGTACTATACAGAAAAAAGTTTTACTGTTGACATCTTTTTTCAACGAGTTAAAAGGGCATTAAACAATTTTTTTTTTGAATTGCCAGTTCCCATCAACTGACAAATCGATTGAAGTTTTTATATCCACCAATACTTCTTTGCAAACTGATGCAGTATCAAAGTATTATCAAATTCTAGGCTTGTGACATTTATTTGACCTAGAGTGTGTCTTTGTCGGTAAAAAGAATGTTTATTTTTCAAGGTATCCACCTCTGCAAAAACCGTAGAAATCCATAATTTCAAACATTTTCTCCAACTCCATGATGTTCGTGAGCATATCTAATGACAACGGGGTTGAATTCAAAAACTGACAAAAATGTCTGGAGATATTGACATTACTTGAGTAATTCGATGCTCACTGCAATGGCATACTCACAAACATTTTGATTTTTTGCATGACTCCATGAATTACCCTGTATATCATGATTCTTTGTTTCTACGAGAGATTCGTTTCATCCAGCTTAAACGGGATGAAACTAGCTTTAAACCGCATTGAAATATCTCGATCTTCGTTGAAGATATTGGACTTTGAATTTAACCAAAAAATGTGCATGTATAAGTTCGAGTGTCCAGCAGTTTAGATATACCTAAATGTAACGGTTATAGAAAAAACAGCTTATGTGGTAGGTAGGTACGTGGATTTTATTTTCTCGACTCCCCCCGTTCGATTTCCCACCTACAGAGAATACGTATTTTTAAACCGTAGTGTTTCACTTGAATCTATTTTCATTTTAATACTGTTTGGAAGTTCTGCGGTTTATAGGTTAGTTACATGTTTCGCGCTTATTCGGATAACATCATTCTGACGATAAGTAGTGTAGGAAAGTGAGTGTAGCTTGAATGAAACCTGATTGTTATATTGTATGTGTATTTTGATGGTGTTTCTTCAAAATGATTATAATTCAAGATTATGTCCACTGCCTACTGATATGTGAACTTACTTTTGGAAACAGCTTATGTCACAAGGGATGCTTTGCTTCTGGAGAGACAACAGGTACCCACCACATTTTTAAATTGGATCAACTCTATGAATTTTTGTGTATTGAGATGGTTGCAATCCAAAGAATATCATTAACCCTTGAAGTTTTCAGCTATTTTTTTTCAATATTTTTTGTTTTTGGTTAACTGTTGGTGGAGATTCTTGGGATCTCTTCATATTTCTTGATATTTAAAACTATGAATTAAAACATTAGGACATATAATATTGTTGAATAATGCAGGTTTTTCGGTTGTACAACATGTCTAAAAAACAATGTGATACAATATATTTTTTAAATATATAATATAACATATATTTTTTGTGACTATTAGGTAATTCTTTATATTGATATCGAAAATTATTCCAACTGCCTACTAACCCAAAAAAGTTAATTAATAACAAAATCAAGAATCAAGACAATCATCATGTCATATTATATTGCTGACTTCCTTCATTCTAGAATATTTCTCTATTTAAAAAACTATCAGTTTTAGAAATCTTGTATTCAATTTTCAAGAACACAAATCAACATGTTAAAAAAGTATAAAAACAAAATACCATTGAATAAAAAAAAGAAAATCTGTAAGGGACAACATTTCTGGATATTGATAGTGATGTGAAGTTACAATTTATACGTTCGCAGTTACAATTTGAAGCACTTTTACAACTTTTTCTCACTCCAATATTCGTGACTTTTTTCAAACTGAATGTTCTCGTGTTATAAGAGCGCTCGACGCGTATCAAGAATATTTGTAGGGATAGAAAAAATATTTTCAAGAAACTCCCCGTAGAACTGATTTCAGTTCATCTACATTTCACATTTAACATTTATTCGTCGTTTTGAGCCAATGATATTCTCATCAGCAGTATGAATGATTGATGATTAGATTAAGTATTTGGAAGGAGCTGGAGGTCGCATATAGGTAGTTGGGTCATCTTATAGATGACAATCATTGATGATGTCTATATCAGTCTTTATGCAGTGGAACTAAAATACAGTCTGTCAAGATTAGTAGGTATATAATAAAACTGTTCAATTTCAAGAAAAAATCAGTTGAACAAGTTGATGATTGTTGCCCGGAGACCGGAAATGAAACGCTGGATCATGAATTTGATGAGTCATTTCATGGAGAGAGAAAAGTGGGTGCGAAAATGTGACATTTAATTCTATATATCTCTACAAATAAACCTGGAAAATAGGAACCATTTGACAATTTTTTTTTATATCTCCGTACTCCGTATCCTCATTTCCAAAATGCGCAACTTTGCCATAACTCAAGCTCTACAGTATCTCCTACATTTTGCAAGATATCAATGGTGAATATCGAAACTGTTACACCCTGTATAGATACGTGTGCAGCGAATTAGTGACATAGGTTCCTATACGTTCATAAGGGAGATATGTCTATGTTGTAAAGTTATAAATTCAAAAGTTTTTCGTTACCATCAACAAAGAAAATAAATACATAAAATTGAATTTTTTACACAAGCTCAGTCACTGAAGCAATTTGAATATAAAAAGTCAGTTACATCAAAATTGCACTCTGAGAATCTTCTTTTGTGTAAATCGTCAAATTTGTTATTCGTAACACCAATTTGAGTTGTGGTTTGAATGTCGTTTGATAGAATGTCCTGACTGGTCTTGTCTTGTGAAAAGTTGATAAACGTTTCTAGCTGACCTTGTTCATCGATCGCGGATCATTTCTGATAAACTAATAAGTTTTAGTTCGCTGGAACTCTCAAAGATTGCGGATGTTGCCTGAACCGTAAATTGAACTTAGGTCCGCATTACAATACAATATGGATGGATGTTCTTCAAATGATCTCTTTCTCTTTCAAGCTATAAAGGATTTGCGTTTTTCATGCCGCCTAATTAATCCTTATCCATATACATACATCAAGTTTCTGGCGAAACTGTGCTCAAGCCCGCTAATATTTTTATACAACACCATTCTTCAGAGGTTCTTCATTATACTAATAAACGCATAAGTAACGCAACTTTTTGATTTTTTGTAGTGGTGTTGAAGAGAGTTGTTTGAATTTTTGATTCTGATCAATATTATGTTCACAATGCCTATGTCCAACACAACCCAGCGGTGACAGCAGCTTTGCTGATTTTGGCAGTTTTGGTGTTGGACGCTTCCACTAGAAATTTTGACGGTTTTGTTGTTCATTTACATGACATGTTTTCGGATTTTTCCTTGAAAAATATCAGCAGTTTGGCTAAAATGGAGAAGTGGAATGTGTTGCTTATGAATCATGATACTATAACAAACAAGATAAGCTCACGCGCAGGTAACGCTGACGTCATTGCGTGTCCGAACCTCATTATTCGTAGGTTGCCTAGGTCACTATGAGTTACCATGAAACTAAAATGAACAGAATAAACTCACGCCATAATATTATAACTCTTGCACATGCCTCGAAGAAATCATCCCGTGATCTACCTTGAATCTATACAATCAATATCATGCGTAAGACAGTTCAAGTTTTGATCAGCAAATGGTTACTAGTTTACGTTATTGATGTTTCACATCCAACATCACCTCAGACTCGCGGTGACGACATGCGCGGGTTTGTTCTAATTTCGTCCAGCAATTGATCATATCTGTGTGTTTCAGTATCATGCTTATGAATGGTAACAATATCGAACGGCAAAATGTTGTACTTAGTTGAAGAAGGACAGCCATTCAGGAATCTGATTCAGAATCCATAAATGTAGTCAAAAAAAAGGTCTCGCAGTTGCGTCATAGTCGGCGGACGACGTCAAGTAGCTCAGCAGCTGTTAATGAACTCAACACCAACTAAGCAGTGCAAAACGCGCTCATTATTTTCCGCTTTATCACCTGTTTTGTTTTAAATAAATGCATTGTGGAAAAAAATTTGTTTTTGGAATGGAGTGCCACTCTGGAAACTACTTATTTGAAATTTTTCAAACTAACCCAAACTAACTCAAACTACTTATTTGAAATTTGCCAACGTTCGGTTCTTCATTAAAGGCTTTATCAAGGGCTAGAACAAATAATGGAGACTCACTCGAAACATAATCAATGCAATAGTCATAAACTGATTTCAACGCTTATTCAATAATTCTTGAGTGGTTTGGTCTAACTGAACACGAGAAGTCATTGGATACTTCTCACACATCTCCTAATGAATAACACTTATGAAACACACTACATATCATTTTACAAACGATCATTTTGTAAAACAAATACAACAAATTAAACTATTTCTTTTGATTATTTATAATCAAATCGAATCAAATAAGCTTTATTTGACAAAACAATTTGTTTTGTAGACAAAGCAAAAACATATTAAATGATAGAACACTAAATATGTAAGAAATATGGATTACATACATACATGAAAAAATGGAAAATTACAGAATTAAAAAATTAATAGAAAATAATATAGTTTCAGAAGCGTCCGGCAACCAGATCATACCATGAACAAAATAACTAATGTACTATCAAAGTTTTTCGTTGACAGATGCATCAATTGTCTAGTATGATAGGCCTTATCTAAAAAGAAAATTTGCACCATTCGTTTAAATACTTTTTGCTGTTTGATTTTCTACTTTGAGGTAGATGTTTTGATATTTCAACTGACTAGTACAGTATTGATTTTATCAACTGCTCTGTTTTTGGTATGGGTAGAGGCAATAGGTCGTGCTAACGAGTATTACAACCCACCACACGGCCAAGAGACTTTGTCTATACCACACCAGGCAACAAGTCTTCAAAATATACAAAGATGCCAAGGTCATCCTGCAACGAGAAAATAGAGGTCTGTCATGATCCCCTCTTTTGGCCTCCCGGACATCGGACTGTTCTCTTCTGAACTACAAATAGGATGTTCATAAGCGATTAGTCCGCAAAACCCCAAAAAGCAACTTCATAATATTTGAAATGAGACTCTATCAGGGCAAAATTAACTCTCCGTCCAGTCGATTTCAATTTCGCCGTCCCTGTTCTGATCGCGGTGAAAACAGCTGCAACCCTTCGACACATCTCTGTGATGTGAGTGTTGGATTTGATTTGGTTTGATCGCTCACTTTGTTCGTCGTGTGATAACGCCACCGAAAGAGATTCCATGTTATTCGTATGTCATATATGGTCGTATCATCAGCAATAATGGTAAATGTTCCTGTTATGTCCAGTTGCGAGAGGTCATTGATATAACATAGGAACGGCATATGTCCCAATACTGAAGCTTAGGGAACACCTCACTCCACCGATAGCTCGCTCGAGATAGTTGTTCTAAAATTGACTTGCTGTGTTTCTCCAGTCAAAAAATATGATTAAAGCCGTCATGAAAATCATAGTGAAAGTGTGAAAGAGTTACGCAGCAGAAGCCCATGATTGATGCAATCGAAAGCTTTTGTGATGACACAAAACACAGTCACAGAAACTCCACTCTCATTTGAATCTGTATTTAGGTCACTGAGTAGATTGTACATGGCATGCAAACTGAACATGGAAAATAATCTTGTATTGACACAAATAAGTCAGAAGACGTGACTCCACAAGTTTATCTTTTTCCAAGTTGTAATATCAAACAACGACCATCGATTGTGGCATTCATCTGTTAAGCTTGTTGGTGTTATTATTCGAGATTTGCAAATTTGAGTCTATATGCCTTTCTAGATAACGCTGAGTCCAAAAGTATCCTTAGTATGGTGTTTTTGGCTGTGATATCGTTATTCAACAACATCCCCAAAAAAACTAGAGGTGAACCTGATCAGTAAATATTGGAGATATATTGAGCCATAATATAATGAAACTCTCATACCCTGATCTCATATTGTTCACCTTCAACATTAGTTATTTTGGGTTTGATAATGTTCATTGAAGGCAAGCTGATGGTACCTACCCATAGGTAATCCACTCAACCCAACTCGAGCTAGTTTTATCATTAATAATATAATCGAGTCCTGTATCAAACACCTACCATTCAAAAAAGTATTTCAAGGGTTGTTTGTATGTGGACGACACACACATGTATTGCGTTTTCTGCCAAAACTCCGGATACGGTTCATAACCTTTTTAACTCATAGTATCATTCAACATAATATGATCTCAGCAGAACCAGGATGCAAGGTTGCAATTTCTTGACGTTATGGTGACTAGATTCTCTTCAGGCGATCTACTCTTGAAAATTTCTAGTACGGGCGTTGATCTCAATCAACGGTACGGGTAGGATTCTAGATTTTGATTCTAGTTGTCAGATTTTTTTTGTTTAGTTTGATTGATCGCCACAAGTAACAATTATTATCCCAAATATTTCATGAACAATGTTTTCAGATGGGTCAACTCTACTAGACCCTTGAAAGGTTCTAGTGTTAGTAACGGACAAAATGACCTTCATTTCTGGATTGTCTTATGAACGAAGTGATAGAATAAATGATATACACAGTACCTACATTAGTTTTCTATTACAAAAACTGTAAATATATGCTTCTCTGAATTCTTGAAGACGTCATACTCAAAGTGTCCACAACATTGGTTGTTTGGATTGCAATATTAACATATCATAATATGCGTTCAGCTGCCTTGAAAGAAACTTGAAAAAATGCCCTTAGCCAATCACCATTGTATAAACGGTCATAATAATTTTTATAATTCTGAAGTGCGGATTCTAGATACTGAAATGATTTTAATAGAACACACTGATGATACGGTGAACCCAAGGCATGATACTATAGGAATCAGCATCTACAAATTAGAATCTTCAAAATGATCCATAACTATCAAGCTCGACAGATGAATATTGATTAATGCAAATATCGATGATCATTGTTAGACATTAACATATGATTATGAATTCTTCTTCTTCTTCTTCTTATTCAGCCATTTTGCATCCACTCCTGGACATAGGCCTGTCTTAAATTTTTCCACGTCTCTCTGTTTTGTGCCACTTGGGACCAGTTTTTGCCTGCGATCTGTTTGATGTCATCTAGCCATCTTCTTTGTGGCCTTCCTAGACTTCTCTTGGTCTCCCTTGGTTTCCATGTTGTAAGTTTTGGTGTCCACCGTTCTGTTGACTGTCTTGCGACATGCCCGACCCATTGCCACTTCAATCGTGCTGTGCGTTTCATAACGTCTATAACTCATGTTCTTCTTCGGATCTCTTCATTTCTCACCTTGTCCCTTATATTAATTCCCAGCATTGCTCTTTTCATAGCCCTTTGCATCACTCCTAATTTTTGGGCACTACTTTTTATGAATGTCATTGTTTCGAGACCATACGTGGTCACAAGTTAGCCCTGTTCGTCTGTTTATCTCTGCTGGTTGATTAGCTTTGCCTAATTTGATGTTATGACCGAGGTATACATAGTTTTTGACATTTTCAATAATTTTGTTGTTCACTCTTATCTCGATTTCACTGTCACTCATAATCTTAGTTTTGTTCAGGTTCATTTGTAGTCCTACGCATTTGCTCGCTTCATTTAGTTCTTGTAGCTCGTCAACATCACTTGAGATTATAATGATATCGTCCGCAAAACGTAGGTGACTCAGATAAGACCCGTCTATATTGATGCCTTTCTTTTCCCATTCTAGACGTTCAAAGACGTCCTCTAGTGCTAGGGTGAACAGTTTCGGTGAAATAGGATCCCCTTGACGAATTCCCCTTTGGATTGAAATTTGTTCTGTTTCGAGGTCTTCATTGATCCTAACACGGAACGATGCCTTGTCGTAAATATTTTCCAGGATCTTTGTGTATCGGGAGTCCATTCTAGCATGGTCCATGGCTCTTAAGAAAGCCCATTTTTCTATAGAATCGAACGCCTTCTGGTAGTCCACAAATGCGAAGTGTATGGGGACGTTGTATTCTGTGGTCTTCTCTATCAGTAGTCGAAGGGTCTGTATGTGGTCTGTTGTACTATAACCTTTCCTAAAGCCTGCTTGCTCAACGGATTGGTACGAGTCGAGTTTGTTCGTAAGGCGGTTGTTTATTATTCTTGTGTATAGTTTATACAGCTGTGACAATAAACTAATCGGGCGATAGTTTTCTACCTTTGTGCTATCGCCTTTCTTGAATATTATAATAACTTCCGCATTGTACCATTCATCGGATATCTTTCCTTCGCACAAGCATTTATTTAATAGTACTTGGATGGCTACTTCTACTGCTTTCCCACCTAACTTCAACATTTCGGAGGTTATCCGATCTTCACCTGGACACTTCCTGTTTTTCATTTGCCTTAGTGCTGTTCGTATTTCCGACACCATTATTTCTGGAACGTCTTCTGAGCCCACATTTTGGATTTTTTCTCTGGTATTCACATTTGGGTCACTCAAATTTGATGTATATAGTGTTCGGTAAAATTTTTCAACCACCTCAACTATTTCTTTCTTGCTATAAACGGTGACATTTTGGTCTTTTTTTATTTTGGTAATTTTTGTCTTACCAGTGGATAGTTTGGATCTTAAAACCTTCATGTTTGCATTGTTCTCTATTGTGTTTTTTATTAGTTCGGTGTTGAAGTTTCTCATATCTTTCCTAATTTCCTTCTTTATTGTCTTACTTAGGTTTCTATATTCCTCCGAGTTTCGGTCAGTATTTCTCCTTTTTGCTAAGATGTTTGCGATGTTGTGGCTTATTTTCTTATTTCCCTGTGGCTTTAGTTTTCCACAGATTTTCTTTGTAGCATTTTGTATGTCCGTTTTGATTTTTTGTGATAACTCGTTCATATCCATATCCATTAGATGTTTCTGGAGGCCTAATTTAATTTCTAAATCTTTTTGATATTTTTCCACCTTCACTTTAAGTTCTTTGCCATTAGGGATTCTTGGCCTTTTTATCATTTTGTTTCTTTCCAGTCTAGTGTTTATAGAAATTGTTGCCCTCACTAGCCTATGGTCGCTTCCTGTATCAAATTTGTTCAGAGCAGTGACGTCTTTGCATATTCGTCTGTTATTGGAAAGGACGTAGTCGATTTCGTTGAAAGTTTTTGCGTTTGGACTTTTCCATGTCCATTTCCTTTGTAAAGGTTTTTGGAAGAAGGTGTTCGTGCAATAAAATTTCTCACTATTTAGAAAGTTTAGCAACATTTCTCCCCTGTCATTTCGTTTCCCCAGACCAAAACTTCCAATATACTAAAAAAAAAAAAAAAAAGATCGTTTATTAGCAAACAAGCTATAAAAAAAATACATGTTTTACATAAAATGGTTAGAATAAGTAAGTAGTAGACATTACGTAATAATTAAATAGTGTTATAAATATAAATATGTATGTACAATGTTCAATACAAAAAATTAATTATTGACATAACCACAAACTTCGGAAAAATTTATTAACAATGGACAGAAATCTGCAGCAATATATCACTTTTGTATGAGTACTTTTCTAGTATAAATGCCCTGGGAGAATTTTTAAAAAAATAAAGATTATCAATGCTCTTCAAATCAGCAGGCAAACTATTAAACTCCACCAGCCCTTCATAAAATAGACTTTTTTTGGTTTTTGATAGTCTATTAGTTTGAACATAAAAACTGGTCGCATTTCGAGTATCATAACTATGAACATCACTAACATAAACCAAGTCTCTACATGAATAGTTAGGTAAAAGTCCAGCTCTCATTTTGTAAATAAAGATGATACACTTGAAAAATATTATTTGTCTAACATTCAAAAGATTGAGACTATTCAACATAAATATCACAGGTGTATAACGACTAGAGTTCAGGATTATTCGTAAAGCGCGATTTTGCAGTTTTTGGAGTTGATCTACTTTCTTCTGCGATAAGGTCAACATCATGGTGGGACAATACTCGAAATGAGGGGCTATTATGGACTTATAGAGAAGAAGCTTCATGTAAGATGTAAGATCTTTTCCCAATCGCCGAAGAAAGTATATCTTTTTTGAAATCTTTCCGGATATATAATCAACGTGTTGACCAAAGTTCAGGTTTTCATCAAGCATGATCCCCAGATATTTCATAACCTTCACCCTTTCAATGGCTTTTTCATTTAGAAATATAGATATTTGTTCATCATCTATTTTCCTTATGGCTGCTGGAGTTCCAAATACAACATATTTGCATTTATTTATGTTCAATGCCATGCTGTTGTCAGTTAACCATTCTTCTAGTGCAGTAAGATCCTGTTTTAAATTTTCCAACATGGTATTTATATCTGATCCACATATGTATATCATTGTATCATCTGCAAAAAGTTTTATTTCACAGCGCTTTATATGTTGGAAAATATCATTGATATACAGCAAAAATAACAGCGGTCCCAACACGGTTCCCTGTGGCACTCCAAAGGTAACTTGCTCTATTTGTGACATTGTATTGTTGAATTTGACCCGCTGCTTTCTGTTATCAAGATAAGATGAAATCCACTTGTGAGCTGTTCCCCTGATTCCCATCTTGTGTAGTTTATCCAGAAGTAATTGCCTGTTGACTGTTTCGAACGCCCTTCTGAAGTCCAAAAATACTGATATCACAAAGTTACCTTCGTCAATATTTTTTAACCAATCGTTACAAACATGAACTAGACTAGTCTCACAAGAATGATTGCTCCTAAACCCGGATTGGCCTTCATTTATCACAGAATACTTATCACAGAATGTTAGAAGTTGGTCTTTGGCTATGAGTTCCAGAACTTTTTCGTATGGAGGCAGTTTGTTAATAGGACGAAATTCTTCGATTCGAATAGTGTTTGGAATCTTTGGTATAGGAACTATCTCAGAGCATTTCCATTCTTCAGGAAATTCTCCATAATAAAGAGAATTGTTGACGACATCAATAAAACGGTTACCAAAAACACTGAACACATCTTCTAAAATCTTCACAGCCCGCTTTATTCTTCATATCTCTCAACATCTTATTCAAGTAGTTCATAGTGACTGGATTAAAACTGCAAATTTCACCCAGAGTAGGAATTGAACTCACAACATATTTGTGACTATGAACGGGTGTAATGCTCGTAGCAATTTCTTTGGCGCTTTCTATAAAGAAGTTGTTGAAGCTATTTGCTATATCACAGCTATCATTTAACAAAGTATTATCTACTTTAATCTCACTAATATGACTAGACTTCTTTGTTGGGAGTAGAATCTTCAAATTTTTCCATAATTTGTGCGAGTTTTTCTTGTTTTCGTCCAACACCTGCTGAAGATAATCATTTTTGGACCTCCTGATTAGAGATACGACTTCGTTTCTGATACATTTGAATTCATCCCATGAATTTTGGTCATTCAAGAATACTGCTGCTTTATACTTTTTATCTCTCTCTTTCATTCTCCCAATAATATGTGACGTAATCCATTTGTTGTTCTCGTATTTAGGTATACATTTCCTGAATTTCACCTCTGTCATTTGTTTAAGTGATTCGGTTATGCTCGAAATTAGATTATTTGATAAAAATTAGTGTCAGTACTATTCATCCTTATTGTAAGTGAATTTTTTATATTCAATCAACTCATATTTAATTGGTGGTGTCTCAATTTTCACTTCGAGAATTTGATGATCACTAATTTTTGGTCTTAACAGAACTGAGCAACTCAAGGATCCATCGTTCGTGATTGCATAATCAATTAAAGTTCGGCTTTTATCAGTTATTCTTGTAAAATCTTTGACTAGCTGGTACAATCCATTGATTTTAATCAAATGCTTGAATCTGTTGCAATAATGTTCATTTTTATAATAATCGTTGTTGAAATCTCCCAATATCAGCTGCGTTCCAGATATACCCATCAGGTCTTCAAGTTGTTCATCAAATTTTTCAAAAAATACTTTATCGGAACCCGAAGGCGAGCGATAAACTCCCGTCAGTACCAAGTCCATTTCACCAATTTTTAAAGTAATTGTCAATATCCAAAAAACATTAGGAATACTTTTACGAATTTTTACACTGAATCTGATTTTATTTTTTATAAAAAATACCACACCTCCTGTTCTAGGATTATCACTTGCACAATTGACTGATTTATAACCTTTGATACTAAACTCGCTATCATGAATATCATTGGTAATGTGAGTTTCGGTTACACAAAGAATCATAGGTTTAAGCTGGTTGACTAGATACTTGACATTGTCCATATTATTAATATGTCCCTGACAGTTTGAACAAATTATGTTACCTTGAATCAGCCCCAACATATTTTGCAATTGCTATGAGATGAACTTTTTCTTCTGAAGAGCTTCATATCTCTTGAAAACCGCACAGTCTCTGACCCAGGCACCATGATCTGTTTTAAGTTTAAGACCAAATTTTTCATTCGATGTCACGCAGTTGATACACTTCCATGTTGCAGCTGAACAATCGTTTGTTTCGTGACTTCCCGAACATTTCGAACAAACAACATTTTCACCACAATACTTTCTGACATGACCAAATTTACAACATTTAAAACATTGCACAACACCATAATCAGGGAAGACCATGTATCTGCTCCATCCAATATTTACTCGCTTTTGCGCCATGATAGCCTTGAAAGAATTTTCGTCGATTTCTAGAATCATGTTAAATTTGTTTTTCTGTATAGAGGTTTTTCTTATAATTTTTACATGACCATCATTTGGCAGATTATTTTGTTTAATAATTTTCGAAATAACTTGAGATTCATTTTCAGAATTCTCGCTTTCACAAATTCCGACTACTTTGATTCGATTTTGGTTTATTTTCGGTTTGATAACCTCGAAATCTTCTCCCATCTTAGCCTGGATATCAGCCTGAACCTCCAAGATATTCTTCTCCGTTCCACAGTTCAGAATGATGCCATTTTTGTTCTTCAATGATCTGCCTATTTCTACACCCACTCCTAAATCCATGGGGTTCACTTTTGACTTGAGTTGATTTTTTATCTGATCTGTAGTTTGTTCTGACTCTCCTTCATTGCTAACATTTTTTTGTCTAACAACTAGAACATTTGAGTTTGTGACAGCCGATGCATAAGAATGACTAATATTTTTATCACTTTTGAGATCCTCGAACGTAGTGGATACAGATAAGGAACCATTCAAACGAGCGACTTCTTTTTTTAGTTCAATGTTATCAGCTAGTACCGTGTTCATTTGTTTTTTCAAATAATCTGTGGTTTCAATCAGTTTTTTGATCGATGTTTGAAGGAACACAATTACGTTTTCATCGATTAAAAACTCCTCTTGCCTACTTCTTTTTCGGTTTCTCTCCTTGGTGGCTTCAAACTCTGAATCACAGTGTTTACATTTCAATGTTGCTTTTCTTAAATGGAAACCACGTGGCTCAATTCCTCCGCACTTCCCGTGATAATAACTTTTACATTTAACGCACTGAATTATAGCTTTCACATCATCAAAACTTTGACGGCAGGTATAACAGCGAGAGTCGTCCGTAAACACCTCTGTACTCTCCGCCATCGCGGCTACTACTCCATATCTCCGTTTGTCTTCTGACCAACTTTGGCATTAAAGTCCCCAGTGATTATTTTGTACTGTGTTTCTTCGGTGTGTATAGCAGTTCTTATATCTTCATATAGCTCTTCGATCTTTTCATCCTCCGATATACTTGTTGGAGCATATATCTGTATTATCTGTAGGCTATATCTTTCGGACAGTTGTAGAACTATGTATATGACTCTATTGGAGATTGCTTTGTACTTGGTTACAAGATGTTTGACATTTTTATTGATAATGAATGCCACTCCTCCATTTTGATATTTGGTTTCCGAGTTCTTTTGATAGAGTTCGTGCCCTGATTTTAGCACTGTTAGTTTCTCTCCTTGCAGGCGTGTTTCGCAGAGTCCGACAATGTCCCATTTTATAAAGGCTATTTCGTGTTCCAGTTCTTCTAGGTGTTCTTGCGTTCTCATAGTTCTGATGTTATAAGTCGCGATAGACAGAACTTTTGTTTTATCTTTTGACATTTTCTTTTTAGATCTCATCAAATTTTTGCCCCCCCCAGAATCCGTGGGGCTGATTGCCGTAGCAATGTGGGAGTCTGAGTGCGAGACTCTACCCACCTGGGGTATTTTGTTTTCAGAATTTGACATTTCATTTTTAAGAGGTTGTGGCATTAAAACGCCACGCTTGCCGAGCGTGTTGGCGAGTAAGTAGTAGTCTATCTGACTAAGACTGTGGGTGCTATCGTTGGTCATCTTTTGTGACTCTTCCGCCACCATCCCTGAGATACTTTCCCTACTTCTGGATTTTCTACACAAACACATCCGTCTAATCTAAGAGAGACGGCTGCGTTCTTTGCTAGTTTTGGTCCGCCCCGAGTATTTGATTTCCTCGGTACCACTCATATCTGAGAGGCATTCCCCTATCCGCCACCTGGGGAGGCGCCCGATGGGGGACTAGCAACCCCACACGGGGGATCATGAATTAACAAACGGAATAATTTAATTTATTGTGAGCGTCGGTTTGGGTTTTTAATGATAGTTTGTAAAATGATATGTAGCTAGTTTCATAAGTATTATTTATCATGAGAGATTCTTTGTTTTGTTCACTTAGACCATAACACAAACATTGAGCACTATTATCTACTTTCATTACAACTGTATTCCATTAATTATTTTAGCCCTTGATAAAGGCTGCAATGAAGAGCAGACGCATTATAAACTTCAAAATAGGTTGTTTCCGTAGTAGTCTTTGATCCCAAAAACCACTTTTTTCACTCTTTTATCTTCCTCCTATAATATTTATTGTTTTTTAAAATAACTTGACCGATCATAGAGTTTGGGATTTTTCCGCTTGAATATTTGTTTATTAGTTACAACAGGATAAATATCAACCATTTTAAGACACTCTATATACGGGTGTGAATAAATGAGTGCAAACATTTCATGGGGTGATTCTTGAGTTGATTTTTGAAAAAAATAAACTTTTTATGAACGTATATCCTAAAAGTCCTTACTTTTGAGATACAGGTTGTCAAAGTTAAAAAAAAAAACGTTTTTTTTTCAATAATTAATAAAAAGCCTTTTTGCTGATATTGACAAAATTTGGCAAGCTTATTTGTCGACATAAGGCTCTCTCTTTTCTGTGATAAAATAAAATAACTCATTCCAGTGGCTTTCCAGAGGGTCATCCAATTGAGATTTATTGGTAAATCTTTGATACGTCACTGCTTTTGTGTAGATTTTGTAATTTTTTTAGATGAAGCAATCAAAAATGTTGCTCTTTTGTTTTTTTGCTTCTTCATGTATATAGCTCCGTTTTCAAGATAAAAATCAAAAACCGTTTCCATGCAAGTACTTGGTCACCTTCCCTGTGGACCTTATCCAAACAGAGAAACGGTTTTCAATTTTTATCTTGAAAACAAAGCTATGTAGATACTGCCGAAGACAAAAAAGCAGCATTATTGATTGCTTGACCTAAAAAAATTGTAGATTCTTCAAAAAAGCAGAGGCGTACCGTAATTTCATCTATAATGATTTTATTTTCATCGCACAAAAAAATTTTGTTGTCAAGGCTTGCCGACTACGTTGTTGCCAAAGGTAAATTGCTATGACAAAGACGTGATGCGAGTCTCTTGGTGGTGCACGATGGGTTCGCTGTATGGCCTCAGCGCTGTGGTGTTCACCACCCTCATTGAGGATACGAAAACAAAACAAAACAGCGTTCTTAGTGCTTCTGCGATATTTAGTCTATTGTTTGGATTGAATTAGGTGAAATGGAAGAACAAAAACGAAACCACTAGTCTACAACAAATTTTGTTGTTGCTATCCTTGCATAATACGATTATTCGAAACACTTCGCCACAAAAGTGAAGTCAATCGGCGGCTTAATTGACCCACATCTCCAACGACGATTCATTGTATTTGGATATCAACATTTTTTGTTCGAATGATTATGTAAGGTGAAGAAGATTAAACAAAATCAAAATTTATGTTATCTAAGATTAAATTAGAACCTTATACACGCCAAATAAAACATCATTGGAAAATAAAGTTAACAGCGTGACAGTCTTGCTATACTCCAACACAATGAAAAAACTTATATCCAAAAATATATTCGTCAAAAAATTCAAACAAATTGGAAAAACCCACACAATTTTTACTGTGGATGAAACTAGGAAATCTATATCAACTTCTGGCAAACCCAAAACACATATGGATTACCACTCAAGACCAAGCTCATATTTCGGATTCCAAGACCTTGGTTTGTTGTGTTGTGTGATCATCTCTCTGGCTCGCCAACAAGTCCTGTTATTCCTCGACTATTTTACTGTGTTCTCCCAAGCTCACTCATTCAGGACCTCGGAGATCAGTCGTTTATCAAGACCCAGATACGGGTCTGGACCGATTGATACAAAATAGACAAACTCAACAAAAGCATAACAGTGCCGAATCTTTCGATACATCAAATTATATGAACATTCTCGTTCTCATTAGAGCAAAAGTACACTAATATATAACATTTACGGAAATACTCCCACCTAAAAAGTCAAAAGGACGTTCAATTAATAGACTTGAAGCAGCTTATAAATGTAGGTAGTTAAGCTGAGAATCTGGACAATGAAGAGAAGGCTACGATGTTTTGATCCGACAAAATCAATTGAATCAGAATTGAATATAGCAAATATGAGGAAAAGGCCAAATACTCTATTGATTGCTCTCATCAAAAAATTCAATTAGGTATACAATTCAGCAAATGGAGCATGATAATGAGGATGACGAGGATAAACAAACACATACTGAGAACGCCATACGCCATGTTTGTTGAAGATATAGATAAAGGTATAATACTAATCAACTTGTTTGAGATATCAAATGCCATTTCAAAGGATATACAGTGTGTTTATTAATTGAATGCCGATACTTAAGGGTGATAATCCTTGGATGATTTTAAGACAAGAAGTTCATATGTACAGGGTGATTCATTTTCAGAGTCAGGGTGCCAGTTCTCGTAAACTATTCATCGTAGAGGCTTGCGGCAAAAAATTTTATCACTAAAATGGCCAAGAGAAAAACCTGGAAAATATTTTCAAGTTTCTGAAATGGTCGCTAGGGGCGTAACAACCAACACCAAGTAGAAAAATATGATTTTTATAGAATTTTGTCTAATGAAAAAATATCGATGAGCTCATTTTCGGATTTACTGACTATTTACCTACACTCTTTGTCCAAAACGTTTTTTTCTATCTATCATAATAAATTGGTGGGGGAAGTTCAATTGTTTATTAAACAAACGGAGATTTCTCCCGTTTCGCTTGACCGATTTAAACGAGCTTGGGGTCATATGAAAGAGCATGATCTGCACTTCAAAAAACTTTTTTGGTTTTGAATTTTTGACCTTCGCCGTCGCCACTAGATGGCGTTAACTGAAATGGTAGCATGTTTTTGCGTTTTTTTCCAAAAAAAACAAATGTAATGGTATGTTCATTTTTATATATTTTAAAAGGGGATACTTTTTCCTATAAAAAAAAACAAAAAAAATAATGATTTTTTCTTGTTTTTTTTTTTTTAATTTTTTTTTTAATAGTTTACGAGAACTGGCACCCTGACTCTGAAAATGAATTACCCTGTACATAAGTCCGCAAGAGCCTAGATTTTGAGATACAGGGTGTTGAATTTAAATTTTCTATGCCTCATTATGCATGGGAATGTTCGAGAGGGCGTCTCAATGCAATCAAGTAGATTTTATTTTTTCAAGCGAAAACCATGCGGTGGACGAAAAAAAATTAAAAGAAAGAATTGGCTCAGAAATAAATAGAGATTTCAAAAATAGTTTTCATTTTGAAAGGAAGCAGTGGCGTACAAGTTTTTTCTCCAAAAATATTGAGTTCAAAACCCGTACGGACGCCACCCGTGAAAATAATAAAATTGTTTGTACATCACAGAATGCATATTGATGCAAAGAAGACATGTACCAGATTTCATAAAGATATCTTGAATGGTATCGTCATGTGAATACGAACGGATCAAAGGAACATGGAGTGAATCAACCCACCCAAACGGACGTCGCACAACCAGGCCATGCTTACTTGGCACTTTTCTGGTATAAATAGAAGCCCGATACGCTAATCAAATGGTTGGAAGAAACGTGACTTACTCCGATCTTCCTTCTCACGAGCAGTGCCAGTCTCAAGACAACAAGTCCTCTCGTATTCACTGTACACTTCTGCCCCCGCAGCGAGTCTACTGTTGGGACCCGGACTGGCCAAGGTCCAACATGCTCATCCCACTGTGTGTGCTGGAGGCTGTATTTGGAGAAACAATAGATGTTGTTAGGTGCTGCCCTAGTTTCACTCCCGACTGACGGCTACGTCCCTGGAGCACGATAGGTGAGGGTCCAGACGAAGGCCCAATCTCACGCCTATCGTGACAGTATCAAAGTAATTATGAAAAAAAAAACATTTTTTTTTGAATACACCCTGTATCTTGAAAATTAGGCTCTTGCGGACCTATGTCCATATGAACTTTTTGTATAGGCATTCAATTAATAAACACCCTGTATATAACTCTATATCATTTGCGAGAATGCAACTTATGCATCCCAGCTTGATTATTATTATTATTATATTATTATTATTATTAATATTCTCATTGGTTAGTCTCACATTTTCCATGTGGTAAAAGGTAATGAGGGCTTTCGCAAAACTCACACCTTGTTGACTATCTCACTATTTTCAATTTTATCTGGCCCAGGTGCCTTTCAGTTTGGCAGTTTCTCTAGTATGAGTTTCAATTCATCCGTCGTTATTTCATCTGGTAGCATTGGCTCTACTGTCTCTGTTCTCTTTTGCTCTGTTTTGATCCACTTACCATTCTGTGTTCCACTGGTTCTGACCATAGTGACTTCCAGTATTTTTCGACTTTTGCCTGTTTTGGCACTTTAATATCTTTTGCCTCCTCGTTTGTGTGTTCTAAATTTTTGTAAAAATGCTTTACGTTTGATGTGAAGTTTATGTTGTCTTGTTTCCTTTTATAAGAAATGATTTACCTCTTCAATTTTATACTTGATGCCATTAGTTTTTGTTTCAGTGTATCTATTGCTTCTGTTATTTGTCCTGTTCGTATTTATGTTGAATTTCTTGTAAAGTCTGTCATGTTTTTGTTTTGGGGCTACCAATGAATTATTCATTTGTGCAAGATCACTACGAATTTTACTTATTTTGTGTTCTAATCGTTTTTGACATGGAGCCTTTTTGTTTGAATTTGTTTTGACTTTTTTATTATTTGGTTTATTTTTGTTGATTATTCCTAAGGTTTCTGTGATTGATATGGCCGTGATATACGTTATGTCTATAAGATCTTCTACACTTTTTATGTCATCTATGTATTTATTGTTGACTCATTAGAGTTTTGGACTGTGCTCTTAGTGTTCCGGTTATATTTTAACCTAAGTAGACGTTTTTTGTAGCTGGGATTACTTCCTCTGTATAGTAACATATGTTTGTTAAATGTTTGTTCCATTTCTGTTAGTAACTCTTGGTTGTCCGTTTCGTTTGTGTTTGTTTGTATGTATTCTTCAGCTGTATCGGTGTGTGTTTGATTTTTGTGAAAATGTAATTCGGTTTCAGTTGTCGTTGCGAGTTCATCCTCCCTTTTTTGTGTTTCCTGTTTTGTTTCTAGTGTATTTTCTTCCTGTATTTCTGATCTTGGTTGTTCCTTGATGGTGTCGATTTCAGTTGGTGTTAAGTATCCCTTTTTCTCTATTACTCTTTTTCTGTCACATATGTTTTGTTCGCTGGATTCAGATTCTGGATAGATTTTCGCCAATTTTTTGTAAAAGTTTTTCCGGTGTCCTGTTGTTTGATCCTCGTGATGGGCAGCTCTGAAAAAGACTTTTAAAACATCTATGTTATTTTTTTTTGTCCATTTCAGCCTTTGTGCCCGTCTCGTGGGAGGAGCAGATTGAGACTGTCCTAAACCATGAGTGGGTAGAGCCGCTGTCGATACGTCATCATCATTGGTTCATGAAGTATTGCCTGTGTCGTCAACTTGATTGGTCGGCTGATTGATCCCGCGCCGGTCCCGACCGTGGCGACGCTCGTCCGAGGCTTCGGTTCTTCCGTTGGGAATCCAATGTACTCACCAAAGGAGGGGTTAGCCCCTTGGCGGTTGTGCCGGTTCTGTCCACCCCAGGTATTTCATTTTCCTGGTGCATTTCAGCCTATTAAGGCTGACGAGCATCCCCATCGCCAGGGGCGGCCCCCGAGAGCAGTCCGACATCAGACACGGGTTATTATTATTATTATTATTATTATATTATTATTATTATTATTATTATTATTATTATTATTAATATTATTATATTACTATTATTATATTATTATTATTATTTATTTTTTCATCACATCGTTACATGTGCTGGGTTGTATCACACCTCACTCCATAATAATAAAGTATCAACGATTTTCATAATCGCGATACGATCCTTTTTTTCAAACATCATTGTTCTCCACATTGTTAGGTATGTTGATTATTGGCAGGTTGATATGTTGATAGGCAAATGAAAAATATTGAACTTGAATATGCAGAGAAATTCGAATATTACTATTTTGTTAATTCATCCCAATCTTTTTTTTATTATTTTTTTTTTAATTAACTGAAAATAAACAAGGCGTTTTCAATTTGAAGTCAATGTACATCATTGGTTTTCAGTAAAGAGCACGCACCTGGTAATTGATTTTCTGTGTGTGCGAATTACCTATATCAAGAACAGGTATGATAATATCGATGCCTATTTATGATAATAATATAACATTTCAACGAGAAAAAAAAAAAAAAACAAATTAACTACCAGGGTATTCACAAGTAACAAACACGTGAATAATTCAACTTGAAAAAAACTTTCTCATTACCGTCTTTTCTTTCAAAATTCAATGAATAGATTAAGATAATCTTCTACATACTTTCTCAGATTTCTATTGAAAGCGTTCTTTTTCGAAGCCTTCAAATTTCTTTTGAGGGTCAGTTTTATCCCATCATACCCCGAGATCAATCTCTTGTGAAAAATGAAATGCTTGCGCGGAGTTGGGCAACCTTTGCCAAGAAACATGCTCAGAAGTGTATTTCTATCCATCATCGAACTTTCAAGAATCTATGCATACTTGAGTTACTAGACAGAATTGTGAAATCCAGCCTTTGGATATAAAAAACCAAAACCACGGTAAAACGGAAACACTGCCGTGGTTCCACCTTGACATCAATGCCGAGCAGCTCCTTGATCTCGAAGATCCGCCTAGTATCTGTTTTCAACAACACTAGGGGCATGACTTGCCGGGTTTTCCGGCTAGTCATGCGGAGCGGCACAGCATCAATACCAAAGTGAGCGGCGAGCTCTGACCAACATGTTTGTAGGTCTTCGTTGGAAGGCTGTCCGCGAATGACTGCCTGCCGGCTGCTTGGAGCTTTGCACGCAGCTCACTCCACAAGCGGGTTCCCTCTTGAACGATGGCGGGAGCCCTCTTGAAAGCCGGTGCGGCAAAGTCCGTCGCGGTAGCGGGTGGGGCTACGAGCGTGACGTGTCCCGAACGTTCGTCGTCGAGGGTTGGTTCTGTGGGCACTGGTGACTCCTCTGCTGGGGAGGGGGTGACGACATTTTTTTTGACATGCTTGCCCTTAGGCGAGCCGTCCAGAGACATGCCGTCAGTGCCCCCAGCTTTTCTCTTGACTCCAGCATGGGGATCGACATCCATGTCATCAGAGACCCTTGTATGTATCTCTGAGATATGATTCTTTGATCTCGATACCTTTGTCGTCGTCTACTTTGCCGGCAAGGGGAAAAACGCGTCCCTCTCTTTTCACGAGACCAACGTTTGGGCGTCCTCACTTTAGGGGATTCCGGGCGCTTCGGTGAAGGGACAGGTGAGTCTCTCTTAGGTGGTTTCGTCCGTTTCGTCATCTTTGAAGTAGACTTCTCCTCCACGTGGAAAAAGTCTTCTGTCCCCCCTTCTTTTAGGAAGAAGAAGGGACAGCCTTCCTCTTCACCACCACCCTTCCTTCTTCAAAGGTGGTGGTGCAGAGGGAGCCTTCTTTTTTGTAGCTGTATTCTGAGATGTGCGATCGCATCCTGTAGCTTGTTGTTCTTGGAACGATAGCATTCGATAATGCTATCTTTCCTTTCGCTTGCCTCTTGGTATTCGTCGCGTCATTGAACGAAGAGGGCGTCTAACTTCTTATGGCTCTGACGGAGCTGTTCATGAGATTTTAAGAGTTTTTTTGACTCTTTCGCTAGAGTTTCTGAATCCATTGTCTTAAGGACTAGTGCCATGAAGAGGCCGGATGGATGTGCTTGTCGCGATTTTTAAGGGACAGAAGGGTTTATTCAGGGGGGGATGAACCCCACCCAGCTCAATTGGTGACCTACTACCACCGGTTTTACCCGATCACGTAGGGGTTTCACAATCAAAAATGCCCAATGAGGGAGCAAAGCCTTAGAGATTCGATTCAGAGAGGTTTAACTGTTATATCAGTATTTTCTCTGGAAATAGAATCAAGCAGCTTAACTTTGCTCTTGATTTTACCTTTCCAAGAACCCTTATAGACAAGCCATAGTGCAATGGGGTTTCTCCAGCTCTGAAATAAACCTGAAGCGTTACCAAAAAAGGGGAAGAACGAATTTTATCTTCTTCGTAAGAACGAAGGATCCAGGGTACGGGTGGTTAGACCAAGGTCTAACTCCTCTACTCGAAATATTTACCAGATACCAAGTAGTTCTTGTTGTTCTCGGGTCAGGACCTCTCTTGACCGCTGTTCGGACGGAACCTACGAAAATAAAAGAAATGAAAATACGACCAAACTGGAGCCTCTTCCAGCAGTGAATCGCGTTTGAGACGGATTCGGTCCTAACTTACATACTAGCGCTTGGTGCGTTTTTGTCGCTTTATTTCGAACGAACCAGCTTGGTACATCTCCCAGGTTTTTTATGAAGGGAAAACTACAACTGGTTTCTTGGTCTCTTATGAGCCTGTGTACAGAGATCTGCTGGATCGTAATCCACCAGAGCTCTGAGCATAGGATCGTCATGTGTAGCGGCCAGATCGAAAGTTTTTCCGGCCTTGACTCTCATGAATTGGCGAACGGTTTGCCACTCCAAGGCTTGTCTGAACTCGGAAGTTCGGACGAACCATGAGGCACCAACCGCTTTACGGACATAAATATTCTCCGTTGTTTGAATTTTGGCTTGATGAGCTTCTGCCGCGTATCCCCATGAGGCTGATCCGTAAGTTAGGATCGGCCTCAAGACGGCTTTGATCAATAATGACGCCAAGATACTTGACCGCGTCACTCCAGGAGATTTCCATCTCATTGAGGATGAGGGTGTCTGGAGTGTCTTCGTGACTGCGGCTAATCAGAATGGCCTGTGTTTTTCCCGAATCAATCTGGATCTTCCACTTATCGGTCCATTCGACTAGGTCGTCAAGCCCACGTTGGAGGTTACGCTTTACAAAATCTTTGCGACGGCTGCGTGCGAGGAGCGCTGTATCGTCCGCATAGGTTTTTGGAATGTCCCTTGTGATGTATGATTTTTTTTTATTTTTTATTTTTTTTGGTAAGGTGGGAAAATGCCGAGGGGGAAATCACTTGAAAAAATCTGTACAATAAAATTCCTTTTTCCTGAAAAATTCCCTGAAATTCCTCAAAAGTTGCCGAGATTCCCTGAAAGTTCCGAAATTCCTGGAATTCCTTTAAAATTGCGAAATTCTCTGATAGATGTGATTTATTCTTTGACGTCTTCAATAAAAATAAGTTATTTTATGAAACGTTTTATTGCTAAAACAAAATAAACAAATATTTCTTCTACTTTTTTGTCCTGGAAAAAACCTTTGCTTACTGGAGTACCTGAATACGTTGAATAGTTTTCTTCATTGATGGATTTTTAAATTTGTTTATTAATTGTTGCTATTATCAGTAGAAATAATAATAATATGCCATTATATTGACTTTATGGAGTTTTTCGGAATTACTTTTTGTTTTTGCCAAAATTTTGTAGATACAAAAACTCATAACAAATTATCAAAAAACGAGATCAAACTCCCTACAAAGTGACGCAAAATCGAACAATCCATGTAGAAGTTGAAGCGTTTTGAAGAACTTGCGGTAATTTGGAGAAAACGATTTTTTTGACAAAAATTGTTAGGTTAAAAGCTCAGAAGAATTCATGAAGAAAGTTGATTGAATTCTCTGATGCAAGCGGAAATTTTGAACAATCGAATTTTTTGGATTTTGCCAAAAATTGTAAAGATAGAAAAATCACAAAAATGGATGAAGAAAGTTTAACAAATTTTCCACAAAGTGACGGAAATTTCATTGTTCAATTTCAAAAGTTACAGCGTTTTGAAGATTTTGCGTACATTTTGAAAAATCAAATTTTCCAAATTTTGCCAAAAGTTATAAAAATAAATAATCATACAAATTCGTGAAGAAAAAAAATCATATCCTCTACAAATTGACATGAAATGCATTGAAATGCGATTGTTTCTCTTGCAGTAGTAATCGAAACAAGGAAAAGTTTTTCCATTCAAGCACTGCGCGGTGCATGTTGGATTGCAGGTTAGACTGCAATAAATGGGGGTGTACGAAGACTTAAGTTCAACATGTTTAAAGACAAGGAGATGCGCTAGCGCGTCTTTGCCGTTTTCTGTCTCCATGTGTTGCCAACTTTTCAGAGCCTGTTCCATTGATTGTGGTTATTCATCAATTATGGGGAGTCCCTGAAAGGTACGGAAACAACTCTGAGGCCAAATTATGTCAATTTGCCGCAATTTCTCTCAGTCCAAAATTAAACCATTTCCGAGATACAGGGTCGTCAAGTTTAAAATTGAAAATCGATTCTTCCAATCATTTTGGACTTTTTTTCACAAATTGCTTTGAAAATTGGTAGGGTTACGGAGATTTTGTGTTATGAGAAATTCGATTCTAAAGTCCGTTCTGCTGTGGCCGCTAGAGGGCGCCATACACTGCACATTTTTTGGTTTAAAATGGTCAAAACTTTTTCCCCCGTATACCAATTTGCAAAGCAATATGTGAAAAATTTCCAAAATAATGAGAAAAATCATTTTTTGATTTTAAACTTGACGACCCTGTATCTCGGAAACTGTGTAATTTTGGAGTAAGATAAATTGCTGTAAATCGACATATTTTGACCTCATGGGTATATGGTAGAGTTTTTTCCGCACCTTTTAGGGACATTCTGTATCATATTGGAGATCTGAAGTCCACATGCTCTTCTACCATCAACTTCTTTATTTTGATACATCAACAACTGTTTTAAATAGCCCCATGGAAAGAAAATCGCGAGGCGTTAAATCCAGAAAGAGTGCGCCCTATCCATACATATAATTATCCTTTTTATTTTTTCAACTGTTATACAGGGTGTTCTGGAAATGGTGATACAGAGTATGACAGCAGTGTTATCTTGCAAAGATATAATTAAGAGTTCCGATAAACGTAGATCCACAAATTCATCGCTTTGAAGATACAATGACTTCTGGATTTTATTTTCGTTTTCCATCAAATAACTTTTGAAAAATTTAAAATATTTGCAAAAGATTTGGTAATTAGGAATTTTTTGGGACGCAAAACCATAACTTGGTATAAGTTTGTCTATGTAACATCTAGAGGGCATTGCGTACGTACTCCTACATTATTGTCCTGGAGACGCCGTTTCTGAACCTTGGATTACTGGACTAATCATGAATATCAAAAATTTGGAAAATAATCAGAATATACAGCAAAAATCAATCAACAACGAAATTAAATAATGAAAGTATTCAAACAAATTGAATAATACAAGTATGAAAAACTGAAAAAAAATGCCAACATTTTAAGGGTTTCTGCAATCTTCGTTGTGAAGCCGACATCTGGGAGGTAGCAAACCTCAGATTTGGATTCAGCAGACCAAAAAACATATAGAGCTATATAAAACATATAGAACCAGTGAGCCCTTTTTTCTTGATGTTTTTTTAAATTTAGGAATTGTTTATGGGACAAGCTGTCACCAGTTGACAGGTTTCTGAAATGGCGGAGTTACGAATTTTCTGACTTAACTTTTCTTCGCAGTAGGGGCAAATTACGTTAAGCCATGAATGATACTTTCAGTAACCAGAACGGTTTGGGGTTTGATCCCGATTATTCTCGAGCTGGTATCGATACAGTAACCAATTACTCATCAAACCTGGTAACAGCAAATCGTCACCTGGTTGACGCCAAAATCCGCCTAATGTTGACCTAATCACCAAAACTTGGATTTAAACTGTCAATTGTCTGGTTTCCAGAACAAAAATGTAAAAGAATCCGATCTCTGAACGGTATTTTGTCAGATTGTGCATATTTACAGAGAATTTGGCACAATCTCATGCTATTCAATTCGAAATTCCACTGAAATTCCCCGAAATACTTCCGAAATTCCTCGAAATTCCCCGATATTCCCCTGAAATTTTTCAAAACTCCTCTGAAATTCCTTGAGATATCACAAAATGTCTCGAAATTCCCTGCAATTCCTCATCTATGTACAATAAAATTTCCCAGTGATTTCTCCATCGGGATACTTTTCACGCACAACGGGTGTGTGGGACTCGCAACCCTTTCCGGAGGATTGGCCATACCCACTAAAACCCTACCACTCTACGGAACCAAGTCCTTATGTCCGCGGAAAGATTACGGGCTTTTACAGCCTATTTAACCTTTATCTTTACTCACTGACCCCTTCATTTGCCTATTTGGCAGCGCCTCTCTTGGAAACACAGCTTCCTGCTGCAAACACAGTTCAGGAACGATTCACTACCTGTATGTCTATTTTTTGTTGTCTTTATTTTATTTCTTTTTTTTTCCTCTTTTTTTTTAGTCATGGTGGATTAAGAATAGGTTTTCAGGCCTCGAGTGTTTCAGTAAGGAGTTCCTATCATACTTGCTTAAGTCCTTGATTTCTTTGTCTTCATGAAATTCTAGTTTCTGGTAGAACGTCCTAATTGGGCCTTAGACGCTTTTCTTAGGATTCTGTTTTTTGCATGAGACAATCTTTTCTAGATTTACTTTGCTTCGTGTCTTCCCAGGCACTGGACCCATATGTCAGTTGGGATCTGATGACTGACTTGATCAATAGTTTTTTTTGAATTTATTGTGGCTTTAGTTCTATGGCCCAGTATTGGGTAGAGTGATTGTGAAGTTTTATTGGCCTTTTTCACGGATAACTGGATGTGTGAATGTGTTTTCTCCATGTTAGTTTTGTGTCCATTTGTAGTCCAAGGTATTTGATGTCTTTTTGCCATTCGAGTCTGTTATTGTTTAAAGTAATAACGTCTTTAGGGATCAATTTCCTCCTCTGAAAGAGTATGGCTTGTGATTTATTAGAATTATTGCGAATTTTATTGTCAATACACCAACTTTCCAGTTCCCTAGCATGGTTTTGTATTCTTCTTGTCACTAGGTTAACGTCACGGCTTTGAGACAAAATCGCTGTATCGTCAGCGAAAAGGGCTGTCTTAACAAGTGTAGTTTCGGGAATATCGCTGATGAATATTGAGTACAGAGTTGGTCCGAGAACTGAACCCTATGGTACACCTGACATTATCTTCTTTGTGGTGGAGTTAGTGTCATTGATGCGAACATGAAAACTTCTTCCTTTCAAAAAGCTTCTTATTAGTTTGATGGTTTTGATATGGAAGCCCATCTTGACCATTTTGACAATTAATCCATCGTGGCAAAGTTTGTCAAATGTCCTCTCTATATCAATAAAGACTGCACCAGTAACATCCTCGTGATTGAAGCCATCGATGATGAATTCGAAAATGAGATAGGCTTGTTGTGAGGCCGATCTACTGGCTCTGAACCCGTATTGAAAGTCTTGAATAATTTTGTTGTTGTCGGTAAAGTCAATTAGCCTCTTTTTAATAACTTTTTCAACTACTTTGCTGGTGGCACTTAGTAGAGCAATTGGTCTGAGGTTGATTGGCATCTTTTTTGATTTTCCTGGCTTATCAAGCATGATGATTTCGGATTCTTTCCATAAAGACGGAAAGTAGTCATATTTCATAACGGCGTTTGCGATGTTGGTCAACGCCACTTTTCCCCTGGGAGGTAGTTCTTTGAGCATTTTATTGTTTATTTTGTCTGAGCCTGGTGATTTTTTTGTTTCAAGATGTTCTAGATGGCTTTTGATTTCGTCCACAGTGACAAAGTCTTTGATGCATGGATCCGTGGTGATAGTGTCCACTTCCGATGCCCCATTTGTTATGTTGATGACATGTTCTTCGTTTTCGTCCTCATGAATGTTATTTTGAAACACTTCTTCCAATGTTGACAAATGCTTCCGCCTTTTCAGCGTTGGAGTAGGCGGTCCCATTTGGTCCTTTGAAGGGGAGGGATATTGTATACAGGACGTCTCGGACATTTCTGAAGCTTCCAGAGTAAGACGTTGCTGTTTTCATCTAGACGTTCCATCTTTTCCACCCATTGAGCCTGCTTAGAGCGAAGAATCATTTTTTTCATTTGAACTGTATGATGGTTGAGCTCTCTTCTTGAAGTTGGATCCTTATTGGTTGTATAACGCCGCCTAAGCTTCCTGTTATTTTCTATAACCTCTTGGATGTTTAGAGGCAGGCTATTAATTCCTCCAATAGTAATGGGTATTTTTGTGGTGTTTTCATCGTAGGCCTTCTGAATAACTGAATCAAATTCCTTTGCAGCATTCTCAATATCTTGGTGGTTCCTAATCTTGGGCAAGGGAAAGGTGAGTTTCAAATCCTTTTCAAATTGGGTCCAGTTAGTACGGTTTTTTGTCATGATTTGTTTTGAATGGAAATTTTCCAGATTTGATGCTATGGGATTGTGGTCAGAAGTACCAAAATCCAAAGTATGCACATCCATTAATCCTTCGATATTTTTATAGATTGCAAAGTCTAGGATTTGTGGAAGACCCCTTCCTGATGGGAGAAAAATTGGGTGGTCAGGATACAAGAAACCAACATTGAGCTTATTGATTACTTTATTCAGTTTATCACCATTCCTGTCGTCCTGTGAAGAAAGGTTTAAAGTCGTTTATTTCAATATTATTCCTGTATACTCTATAATTGTTGGTTATTTTTAATTTCTTGTTTTTGATCTGGATAATAATGGATAAGTTATGAACGTCAGTTTCTTCTTCCGAGCCAATTAGGTGATGGGAAACGTCCCTCCTAACAAGAGTAGCAGGTCCATGAGTCAAGTTGGTGTAGTCATTTCTATAGATACAATAATTTGAGAATGATATATTAATATAAGTCGTTAGTTTGGTTTCCTGCATAACCAAAACCAACGGCCCAGTACCCAGAACCTCGTCAAAATGACGTCATAATCTGGTGACTTTTCTCCAGATGTGACGTGACTATATCACGACAATATGACGTGAAAATGACCTCCCAATGTCACAGACCGATGACGTGATTTATCTGACGAGAAATTCACGTCATTTCAATGACAAGTTGACCCGACTTTATGACGGGAAGTTCACGTCACTTGTGAAAGGGAATTCACGTCATTTGTGACAAGATATTCACGTCATTCAAATGGCAGGTCGGCTTGGACCATTTTGTCGCCTTAGAGCAACACTAGGACATATATAAAAATAGTGATTTCTGGATATTCGCATTACTGGGGTCACAAAGAATGCCAATATTCAATGCAACACTAAGATATATCCTATAAAAATTTACCTCAAGTGAATTAAATGCATTTACTTGTGTGACATTGAATAGAGGCATTCTTGGTGACCTTAATAATGCAGATAGGTACATATCCGCAAATCACATTTTTTTGTCCTAGTGTTGCTCTGAGGCGAAGATTTGGTCGCCAGGAAGGCATAATTATGTTATTTCAACATGTTATAGAAAAGCCATGATTAAAACCATGTATGGACCTCCAGCTCGTTAGAAGGAAGTCTATAGTATTTTTGTTCACCAGAACTCCACTTTCGCAAATACTCACATTGTAATAACAACATAACAATGTGTGAAACAAAATTCAAATAACGTGAATTTCTCGTCTTAAAGATGGGTCGGCCAAAACTCCACCTTCGATTAAGACCATCCATTTGATTTTTTGAAACGAAATATGCTCCTATATTAAACAAAATAAATTGAATTTGATCAAACACAATAATAGATTTTAATGCAAAACTTTACACACAAAAAAAAGACCAAAAGAGACTCAGGAGAGATTTGTTATGAAAATAGCAAACAGCTGATCATATCTGACCGTTGCGCCGGACCAAAATCAATGCACATTCAGAGATTCAGTTTTGAATGAAATAAACTTAACTTATTTCCTATTTTTATCTAAACGTAGATGTTGCCTTTATCTCATTTTGAAAAACAATGTAATTGATCCATCTGGCAAGAGTGGCAAGTCTAATTGCACGCCATATCCAGACCAACTTAGAAAACACCGACAAAAAAAAGCCTTTCATCTTAACAAATACACCAACAGCAATCATGACCAAAATTATTCTAGGTACTTACCCACACCAAAATCGGAATGAGAACCTCGAAAAACACATAACACATTCACTGAGACGATATAGCGTCCCCTTTGCCGAAAAAATTGGGAAACATTCGACAAAATGGCCGATCTGATATCATTCGTCTTTTCCGGTGTTTGAACTGCGCAGGCACATGGGTGTGGCAGCCAGCCAATAGAAATTCAACAAACATTGGATGAAAAAAATAAATGTATAGAGTCAGGATTATGATCTGTTTTTTAACACATGAGAAAATGACAAATGTGCATCTTGAATTGTGTTTACGTAAAATATTGCAATAAAAATTAAAAAATAAACAGCACCAGAAATGGTCGGCAATATGACGAGATTAAAATGACGTCAATAATCTGTCAGTAAAATCACGTGAAAATGTCGTCAGTGATTGGTCGAATGACGTCTATCGACCAGAAGTCACCAGATTATGACGTCATTTTGAAGAGGTTCTGCGGACTGGAGGCTTGTATTCCTCAAGTAAGATGTTGATATCATTTCTTCTAGCCCTGATTCCTCTGACATTCCATGATATGATATTATTCTTTAGGTCCATTGAAGAATTGGGTACACACTTATCCTGCAAGTGTGTACCCAATAGGGGTGATTTTCTTAATAAAGTCATCATCCATTTGATAAACATCGTTCCTGACTTTGCTGACACTTGAAACAAAATTTCTGTTATTTTTCTGGGTATTTCGAATGTTGGGTTCGAGATAAGTCTTGCTTGTATTAGTGGGGTTAATTGGTGTTTTGATTATACGTTTGTAGACCATATAGCCTCTATAGCTGCCTGGATGCCCCTTTTCGCCGCAATTTGCGCAAACAGCCCTATTTTCGTCTTTCTTTCTGGTTTAATAATATCACATTCCTGGGAACCATGAAGTTGTCCGCATTGCACACAGCGCTCAGGCATACTACATGTTCTTTGAGTATGGCCAAAGCGTTGGCATCTGTAACATTGGCTTGGTCCTTCTGGTTCTCTTTTTGATACGATTTTAATGATAAGGTTGTCCATTTTTTCAATTTTGAATATTTTGGGGTCAGTGGTTCTAATTTTGAATAGTGGAAGTGGCCTACCATCTTTGCGTGAAGTCATTCTTGCAATTTTTATTTCGTCGTCATTTATATCTTGCTCGAATAATTCCGCTTTAATTTCCGCATCCAGGAACTAGGACCGCTTAAGGCAGCATACATCTTTTTATTTTCTGTTAACAGATGAGTGAAATAGTTTTCATTATTGTAAGTGAACAATGAAGTTAAACGCCTATGGTGATTTATCTCTTTTGGAAATAATTTCATTTCATTTCCGAAAATTTTGCCTTTCTTTCGATTGAGAGTTTTTCAGCTTCCAAGAGATTTTTAATTTTTTTCCAATTATCAGAACCGATGACTGTTACCGGAGGAACTTTGGAAAATTTTTCTGCAGACGAGACAGACGGTTCATCAGTATCCATGTCATTATTTACAATATTTACATTATTTACATAATTTACGTAATCAGCATTATTTACAATATTTACAGATTCAACAGTGGGTACCTTTCTTTTGCTATTTACTGGAGGAACATCACTAACCCGATTTACATCAATAGGCTAAGAATTTTTGTCCGCAATGAGTTGTTCCACAGTTTTCTGGAGGTCCGCAAGCATACTCCTTAGTTCGGCGTTTTTCATAGTGAGTCTCTCAATAGCCTCGTTACCCCTTTCTTCGAGTTTTGGAATTATATTGTCTTTTCGCGCAATATCCGAATCGTTACTCTTAACAACACGCTTCATTTCAACCGATGCGTCACTACACTGAGCGTCCGCCGATTTTTCAAAGTTCACTATTAGTGACTTGGAAAAACACTTTTAAGCACAACCGATAGGCACAGTTTTGTATTACCGAAGCAAAACATCGCACGACGTGCATCCATCCACTTCAAGAGCGCGTCGAAGACTGACACCACTACAATGTATGAATGTAACTCTTGACAAAATACCCTTATCTGGGTTTCAATGAGCAGCGGTTGTTTTAAACAACCACCGCCATCTATTGGCTCGCAAATCAGCGAACGCGAACCCACATCTATTCGCGTTCGCTGATTTGCGAGCAAATAGATGGCAGTGCTTGTTCGGAACAGCCGCTGCACATTTAAACCCAGCTTAGGGTTTTTCGTCGAGAGTTACATTCATGTGAGTGGCGCCATGCTGCCTCACTGATAAGTCTATATTCGGGACAAAACCGGTATGAGGAGGGCACAACTCACCACATAACACCTAGAATATAATAGAAACTGCAATGATAAAGGTTGTTGGAGTGTTTTGACGTTATCAAGTGGCACCCTACAGTGGTTGTTTGGATAACCACATAAACCACATGACAGGATATGGTAAAACAGAAATATACATCAGCCTACAGCGCCATCTGCAGGTTTCTGTCGCAGCTATATTTCTGCGGCAATTTCAAATGGTTATAGATTTTTTGAGCTTTTGTTCCCGGTTTTAAAATATGTATGTATATTTAACCCAAATTTCGAAATAGATACGTTTTCAATCAAAACTTTCTAAACAATCTTTTATTGATGAATGGTTTGGAGAAAGTTGTTTTTATGGCTTATTTACTTTTTTTGACTATTACATGGTGATAATAGTGATAATACCCACAAGAGTTGAAGTATCTGGAATATTCATTTTAAAATGTATACACTATTATGGTTATTCTTATTCACCCAATGTTAGAATAGTTACCTATTGCTGCCGACTGTTTCATTCGTTTTCAAATAATAAAACAAAACATTTTGAGATCAAAAAAGCTGGCTTCCCACGGCCCATGTTATTACAGGCCGGGCCGCGCCACGCGGGCTTGAGCAAGCCCGGATCAATTCAAGAGACTTCGGGCGGCTCCATTCCCATGGCCCGTTATATTGCAGGCCGCGCGGCGTATTCTGTAGTCAGTGAGCGAGGTTCAGCTGATCCGTTGGTGCAAAAATGTCGCAAGATCAAATGACTGTGTCTGCAGCAGCTGTCATATTATTCAGTGGACATTATTTACTGAACAGAGAAAAAAAAAAACGCTGGTCGTCATCGTCTATCAATAAGAGCAGTGTTCCAAAAAGCAGGCTCACTTTTATACAAACTCAAAAATTCCTTAATTGCATCATTCATCCAATCTTTATTTACGTAGACACGATCCGACCTCAACGAATATCAAAAAACAAATGTCGACATGTCGGTAGACAAGACAATACATCTTTTCTTGTGGACAATACCCGTTTTTTCACGGACCGCCAGAGGCATGTTCGCGTCGCGCCGGATCAGGCCTTTGAAGTTACCGACTCGTGGCGGATAGAACGGGCCACCACAGATATGCTCGGACTACCACGGGTAAACCTCTTCCCACGGCGCGTTGGCGCGAGCTGGCGCGGCCCGGCCTGTTATATCACGGGCCGTGGGAAGCCAGCTTAAGAATGTCAAACTATATTTTCGCTCCCTATTTCCTCTGTACGATGCGTTCGAAGTGTTCCATTTAAAATATACATGATTTTGATCTTCTCGAATTATTATTTTGTGAGACAACTTGGTTTCACGAAATTCAATTATGTTTGTTTTAATTTACCTTCAAACGAATTAGCGGGCGGAGTGGCACAGATGCAATTCCAACGTCGGTTAAATAAGATTAATCTTAGTAATCATCACAAAATAACTTTTCCACAACAACAAATATTCTAGAATAATGATAGAGTCAAAAAAATATCGATTAAAGTATTTTTTTCGTAGTAATTAGGTTGAAAATTACCATATTTCAAAACCAGGAGGATTCTGGATATTCAAATTCAAATTCAAATTCCAAACAGTTTTATAACCATAAAAAAGTAAATACAATAAATAATTTATTATTAAACATAAATAATAATATACAGGATTTTATGAAGTTTCATTACAATAATAGTATGGTAATCGGAGTGTACTGCGATTTTAAGAACCGATACACTTGTGACTCAGCGCATGTGCCGTACAACATTTATCACACACCAAAAAAGATCTATAGATTTGTCTATAAGTCTTATTCTGCAGTAATGGATTTCGCCCTTCACAAATCTACATTGCGAAAAGTTCCGTATTATCCTTAGGTCGCTTACTTGCCAAATCATGACAATTAGGAATAACACAAAAGCTGTTAAAACGACGCTTCTGATTACACTCCATTTTCAAAAAGTTTACTTCAACAAAGATGAAATTTAATAAGCTTATAACAAGAAGTTTTGACAATGACAACAAACTTTCCTTAATAACCGATCAACCAATCAGGGACAAGACAGCAAACAAATTCTAGCGCCGCGGTGGATGTTTGGCGAAATTCATTGTCATGTATTACTGGTTGCTGGCTAAAAACATGTCACAAGTTGCCATTTGATTTTCCTTTATATTATAGGTGTTATGTGCTACTCACATGGATGTAACTCTCGATATCAATCACGGCTCAACCTTACCAATTAACATCGGATCACAGTGAAACAATGTCTTTCCATTCCATGGACGAGAGGTACAGCTCGAACATACCCCACATCTATTCGTGTTCGCTGATTTGCGAGCCAGTAGATGGCAGTGGTTGACCGCTGCACATTAATGCCCAGATCAGGGTATTAAGTCGAAAGATATATTTATGTGAGTGGTGCCATGCTGCGTTACTGATAAATCTATATTCGGGACAAAACCGGTATAAGAAGGGCACTGCTCACATGGATGTAACTCTCGACATTCATTACGGTTCATTACCAACTTTCACGTCTAACTGCGTTTATCATATCTACACCTCCTGATTCTCTAGAAAAAGAAACAAGTTAACTTGAAAATGAACGCATGAAGAATATTAAATATATCCACCTCTGTAATATGATATTGAAATCTCAGAGTCGATGCTCAATTTTGGTGATTCTATTTCTGTCTCCAATTTTATTGGCTTTTTGATTGTTAAAATATTCCAGAATGAATCAAACTTCAAAACCAATCAACTGATCCCGTAGGTCGATAAATTTTTGTGTCCAATTATTTTTTTATTGCTGCACTACAAAAACGATTATGATTCCAATTTCATTTGCTCAGTTCTTATATTAGCTGGAAGCTTTTATGGATTTTCCAGAAAATCTTTCAAGTATGTGAGTGGAAAACATTTGATATAATTTAGTCGAAGAAAATGTGAGCCAACGTTGAAATGGTCAATTATTCTATTTGAGAATGACATTCACTTTTGATAAAACGTTCATCTATGAATAAGGAAAACTGGACAGAACAGTGACATTTGGTTTTGAATTATTTTTGGAGCTCTGAAACTTTTCAAATTTATTCGTACTGATTATAGAGTTTGTAGACCAAGATGTTCATTGTTTACTTGGGAAAAAGAATGCGGTGGTACCAAAAACAAAAGTTTCCACTGTCAAACCTGGTCCGGGTTCCTGAATGATTTTCGTTACTTTCACTTTCCTATAAACTATGCTGCAGATTTCGAAATCTAGATCAGGCGTCGTATCCAGCGGCCCAACGACATAACTCACCGTTATATTATTGATCTTCAAATACCATGGCTATACTGACATCTATTGTCATTTCCATTGAATAATGCAAATCTCACCTGAATCAAAATAACCAGCCATCTACAGCAACCCACTTTTGAAACTGCCCTAGGCATGAATATCTTGACCATCCCTCAATTCCGACCTGGGTACGAATTATTTGAGAAAACATTTTCTACCTTTCGATTCTTTACACCATGAAGTCCCATTAACAAAATCAAATCAAACCGGTGCCTAGAGTTAACTTCCCGAAGACTTCCATTTGCAGGAGTTTCTGGAGCTAGAGCTGCCAAAATTTCAAAAAATTTTCCTTCAGTAGAGCATACGATCTATTTACTAAACTCAAAACCGAGCAAACAACGATACTGACCCCAAAATCTCAAGACCCAAGAGGTAATCAATACCGAAGTTGATCAAATGTTGGACGATGGGATTATTGAACCCTCAAACAGCCCGTGGAGTTCACCGATGGTAATAGTCTGGAAAAAAGATGGGAGATACCCTTTTTGCATTGATTTCCAGAGAATAGATTCCGTTACCTGAAAAGATGCATAACCTTTAGCGTACATCAATGCTATCCTGTTTGCTTAAGAAAGCCCGATATATTTCAAACATTGATCTGGAATAGGGGCAATTGGCAGGTACCCCTTGCCGAAAAGAGTAAATCATGCAATCACTGTCTTAACCGTACCTGTTTTGTTGACCCCTCGAACTATGATTTCCCGATATCGTACTGATGTCAGGAGCTACTCATGGCTGGTGTTCATAGTTGTATGCACGGTGTATCATAAATTGTGTGTCTGGCGAACCGCTGGCTCTACTTCAGCTGGCAGCGTGCCAGCGAGCGACTCGCTAGCAGTTTACATTTCATATTCGTCGGCTAGCGCTGCGCCAATTGAAAGGCTTCTGGCGATAGCTTGTATTATTGGTTCTGAAAACATCGCAGAGTTCAAACTAGAAACTGTGCAAAACGTGGCTTATACGTCAGAGAAGAGGCAGCTTTGAGTTCAGAAACACACAGTGATTGAAAAAACCGATCACCTGTTTGAAAAAAAACATAGGGATGAGATAAGCTTTGTTTAGAATGGAATTAATTTCTAGCATCCACAGGTATGTTACGGGATTGTAACAATAGACAATCACAAAATAATAAAAAATATCGTTCTCACTTGTATTCCACATTAGAAAAAGTACATGTTCCTGCGGTATTTATTGGTAATTGTACATAAAGTGTTTTTTGGCTATGATTACAGGTAAGATTCCGTTTTTCTGTACAAGAATCCACGACGACGGCACAAAAAAATTTGTCTCTTGTTCAAGGAAAAATTCAAAAACAATAGTGAGGAATCTGGAGAGAACCGGGTCAGGGTAATGGGTGGGTATAAACACTTGTATACAGGTTGTCCCATAACTTATCTTCTATAGAGCACCAGGTGATAATATAAATGAAAATAAGAATATTTTTCTAATAAATGTGGTGGCAAATGCTAGTCGTTAAAAAGATACAGAGTGTTGAAAGTGAATCTTTATTTTCGAAAAATTTGGATAATTATTAAACGGATGAAGATAAAAAGTTCTTAATGGATGTACTAGCGTTTTCGAAGGTGGGAAATCCAAATTCGGTATTGGTTTGAACCTTTATCCTAGAGGGCGCTTTCATCGTACTGAATGATGAATTAGTGCTTCTATAATTCCCAAATCTGTGTGAGACTGTTTTGACTTCATACTTGGAAAGAGTCAATCTCTCTAGGTAGAAAATGTACTCTTAATAAATATCGATATCTTGAATCGTTTGCGAGATATTTGACTCTGGAAGTGAAAGTACCAAAAAAAATTAAAAATCTGATTATCAAAACAAGATCTCAATTTATCCAAACTATCAAGAAAAATTCTCATAATCACTTCAATTGATCTTGAAAGATTCCGAAATTCACCACAATACATCTTTATCCGTTTAAAAATACATTTTTTGACTTTTTTTAAATTATTTTTTTTTTAATATTTTGAAACGCATAAAGATATATTGAGGCGAATGTACACTTTCAACATCTATCAAAGTGAATATGAAAATGTTTGTAGTTCAAATAAATTGAGTTCTCGTTTTGATAACTAGCTTTTAATTTTTTTATAGTATTTTTACTTTCAAAGTCGAATATTTCGCAAACGACTTGAGATATCGATATTTATCAAAAGTACATTTTCCACGTAGAATGATTGACTATTGCTAAGTACGAATTAGGTTCAAATCAATACCGAATTCGGATTTCTCACGTTCAAAAACGCCAGTGAATCAATTTTGGATTTGTTATCTTCATCTATTTAAACATCATTTAAATCTTATTTTAGTTGAGTTGAACCAATTATCCATCATTTGAATGAGATGGTGAATGCGTTATATTTTATTCTGAGATTTTTGGTAGCGCACACCAACACTTACACATGACGAGCCGCCACTGACCCCAAAGTATTTGCAGAAAGATCCTGTGTTGGTCTACGCAAGAAACCTAGCGTCTTATAAGCTCTTAAAATAAAGCATGAAATATGAGCTGGCTTTGGATAAAAATGAATTCTTGAATCACATCTTCATATTATTGGATTGTTGCCAATTTTGTATTGAATTACGATTGGATTAATGCGACCAGCAAAAATGATTTTAACACTCTTCATACGCTATAACTAACACCAACGCATAAATTGGTCTACATCGCTCTGTGGAATCAAACAATTTTCACTGATCAGGATAGTGTTTCAGACCTTATGGGCAAAAATATTGAGATAAAGGGTAACACCTGATGAAAAATTCTCAAGACAACCATGGACCGCTCAACAGTATAGACAATCTATCAAGAAGGCTTCAGACGTAGTCAACCTGAAATATCTCTTTTAAGAATCCTGATGAAGTGTCCATATAACAAAAAGTCGATTGCTGTGGACATTTCCTTGATGAAACTTTGTCCGTCGGTTTTTAAAGGACAAGACAACCTTTCGCTGTTGAGACAGTCTTGGTATATCATACGAAAAGTTCTTTCGGACTTTTTTTGAAAGCTTAACTAGTTACCGATGGAATTTTTCTATTGATAGAAATCTTTTTGATACATGATTCGCAAGGATGCAAATATAGCTTCTAAAATGATAGAATGGAATGTGATCCAGTCTAACAACAAATTTACGGAAGGGAGAATTTACTTTTTCAACTATTTTGGAGAAATCAATAGAATGAGATGTAGCATTCATAGATTGAAAGGAAAGTCTATTATTAGAAGTCCCGTCGCGGACTTTATAGGAAGTGGATATAAAGTCACAATTTCGCTATTATTTTGGTTACTTTAACAAGAGTATTAATTCCGTTCTGAATCAAAAACAATTCTTTAACATATTCATTTCTGATAAGAAGAATATTTGAGACTGCTCGACACCATATCTGAGTTGATGGCATTTTTTTTTTATAGAAGAGTGATGAATGTTATTAGGCAAAATTGAATCTTTGGCCTTCTCAACTACGAACTACTTGTTGTTGTTGCACATACCAAATCCACGATGGTGATTTTACTGTAAGGAATAAAATCGAGTTCGTACATTATCAAAGTTGATAACTAGAACAATAACATATCTGAAAAGCTGGTAATCTTCTCTATTAATTATTTGAGGAATATTATAGTCTACACTGTGGGCCGAAATAAAGGAATACATTTTTTAATTGAAAATATATTTTTTGTTTTTTGGACGAGTTAATTTCTTTTTGCAGGACTAATAACCTAACATGTCCTCAACATGACTGTAAATTAGAAAGCCAAAATAATACACAGGGTCGGACTTATAAAAAAAATTATATAACAGTGAATTTGAAGTCGTTGCAAATGAAAACTGTCTTAGCTAAAATTGTACTAATATGCTTTTTCGGTAGATAAACTATCCAGAACACTTCAGTAAAAAGAAAATTTTCCAAAATTACCGGATTCGCGAAATACCATTTTTTCATTAAATCACTTTTTAACAAATAACACATTTATGAAAACAGTTTAGTAATTTTCAAACTTGGAGTAAAATATTATGGATGTGGCCACCATTATTGTTTACCACTTCTTGAAGTCGTCTGCGCCATAAATTGATAGCTCAATTTATTGCACCCTGTTCAAAATTGTTCCAAACAAACTGCATTTTTTCTTTGAGCTGCTGGATTGTTTCAGATTGTTGTCCGTCATACAAATTTTGTTCGAAAATTCCTCAAATTGAATAATCAACTGGATTTAATTCTGGGCTGTTAGGTGGCCACATTTCTGGCTCAATATAATCCGGGCAATTTTCACTCAAGAACATGAACTGTGCGAGGGAGCACCATCCTGTTGGAAAGTGTAATCGTAACAAACATCTTCAATTTCTGGTAATAGGTGCTTCAAGATTTGTTCTTGATACGTTTCTGAATTGAGTTTTACCCCAGCATCAACAAAAATAAGACGAGATTTTCCCAACATGGATACTGCAACAGAGACCATTACACATTTTGAGAAATGACTTCTTTCAATCAAAAGATGCTCTAAAGGTATTTCTCTCTTGAATTGTACAGGGTGATTCATTTTCAGAGTCAGGGTGCCAGTTCTCGTAAACTATTCATCGTAGAGGCTTGCGGCAAAAAATTTTATTACTAAAACGGCCAAGATAAAAACTTGGAAAATATTTTCAAGTTTCTGAAATGGTCGCTAGGGGGCGTAACAACCAACACCAAGTAGAAAAATATGATTTGTATGGAATTTTGTCCAATGAAAATATATCGATGAGCTCATTTTCGGATTAACTGACTATTCACCTACACTTTTTGTCCAAAACGTTTTTTTCTATCTATCATAATAAAGTGGTGGAGGAAGTTCAATTGTTTCATTAAACAAACGGAGATTTCTCCCGTTTCGCTTGACCGATTTAAACGAGCTTGGGCTCATATGAAAGAGCATGATCTGCACTTCAAAAAACTTTTTTGGTTTTGAATTTTTGACCTTCGCCGTCGCCGCTAGATGGCGTTAACTGAAATGGTAGCATGTTTTTGAGTTTTTTCCAAAAAAATCAAATGTAATGGTATATTTATTTTTATATATTTTGAAAGGGGATACATTTTCCTATTAAAAAAATAAAGAAAAACAAAAAAAAAATAAAAAAAAAACAAAAAAAAAACATCATTTTTTTTGTTTTTTTTTATGGGAAAATGTATCCCCTTTTAAAATATATAAAAATGAATATACCATTACATTTGATTTTTTTGGAAAAAACGCAAAAACATGCTACCATTTCAGTTAACGCCATCTAGCGGCGACGGCGAAGGTCAAAAATTCAAAACCAGAAAAGTTTTTTGAAGTGCAGATCTCTTTCATATGAGCCCAAGCTCGTTTAAATCGATCAAGCGAAACGGGAGAAATCTTCGTTTGTTTAATAAGACAATTGAACTTCCCCCACCACTTTATTATGATAGATAGAAAAAAACGTTTTGGACAAAAAGTGTAGGTAAATAGTCAGTAAATCCGAAAATGAGCTCATAGATATATTTTCATTGGACAAAATTCCATAAAAATCATATTTTTCCACTTGGTGTTGGTTGTTACGCCCCCTAGCGACCATTTCAGAAACTTGAAAATATTTTCCAGGTTTTTCTCTTGACCGTTTTAGTGATAAAATTTTTTGCCGCAAGCCTCTACCATGAATAGTTTACGAGAACTGGCACCCTGACTCTGAAAATGAATCACCCTGTACGTCAGAATATACGCTATTATTCTGGGTATTTTTAGGTGGCCGTAAATAAAACATTTTTTCATCTGAAAACCATATTTTTCTAATGTCTTCGCGGGAGCGGAATCTTCGTAATGGCAAATTACATCTTTCCAATCGTTTTTCTCTTACATTGGCCGTAAGTCTTTGACAGTAAACATTTTTAAATATTTTAAGATGGCAGTCTTCTTTAATGATTCTTCGAACTGACGTACGGGAAATCCTAGTTATTTTTGCGATTTTCCTTGTTACAACAGTTTGGCCAGGTTGCAAATTTCCTAAAACAACCCTTACTTTACCAATATTTTCTTCAGTTCTCGAGCTTCGCTTCCTTCCTCTTCCACGTTTATTTTCAATAGACCCATCGTTTTCCCTTAGATGCCTTAAGAACTTTTCTATCGTTCCAATATGCCAATTTTTCTCAGGAAATTCATTTACAATTTTTCTTGCACCATAATTATATTTTTCACGGAAATATTTGATTAATAATCTGTCCTCTTTGCTCAAAAGTGGCATTATCAACTGACTAATTTACTTATTTAGCTGTAAATGTCAAACAAATTCCATGGCAACCTGAGCAGTATGGCCTACTAAGTAAAATTGACATAAAAGGAGTGGTAAACAATGATGGTGGCCACATTCATAATATTTTACTCTAAGTTTTAAAATTACTAAACTGTTTTCATAAATGTGTTATTGGTTAAAATGTTATTTAATAAAAAAATGGTATTTCGCGAATCCGATAATTTCGGAAAATTTCCTTTTTACTGAAGTGTTCCGGATAGTCTATCTACCGAAAAAGCATATTAGTACAATTTTAGCTAAGACAGTTTTCATTTGCAACGAGCTCAAATGCACTGTTATAGATATTTTTTTATAAGTCCCACCCTGTACATTATTTTTGATTTCAAATTCACAGTCATGTTGAGGACATGTTAGGATATTAGCCCTGCAAAAAGAAATTAAATCGCCCAAAAAATAAAAAATATATTTTCAATTAAAAAATGTACTCCTTTATTTCGGCCCACAGTGTCAGCGGTTAAACATGATTTTGACTATCATATTTGTAAACTCCTCCTCCAATATGTAACTGTGTTTCCTCAGTCGGAATAGCCTTATAACGATTGGAAATGAGTATGCAATGATTCAGCCCTCGTAATTTCACTCTCATGTCTACTGCACTGTTATAATGAAGTTTGAGCCATTCATTAATTCTCGTAACTGATGACTGAATTACTTAGAACCTTAATTGAATACTTTGATTAAAATTGTTCCAGTTAATAGTCAAATGCCGGGATTTGACAATAAATTATTCGCTTAACTTTAGCCGATAAGTGAAAGATTCCGCTGAATGATAGATTTATAATTACTGGATCAGCAGATTCAGAACATTTTTGAATATGCGTATTCATGGTGGCTCTAGTGATAGATCTATGTAAAACATTGTCGACGATGGTATAGTTCTTAATGGCTTGTCCAGAGAAAATAAATGTTCTCTTTTCCAACGTCTACAGCTAAAAAACGTCTCAAATATATTTAACTTTGCAAATTCCCTGCTTGTATTTCATTCCATTATCTTTTTTAGGGTAATTTTGTATGAGGTTACTAAGGTTTTGTTGAATAATTTTTGAAAACTTGCGTTGAAGAAATACGCAAAAGTCGATGATTGTGAAAATATAATTGTGAAATTGTCCTTCGCACCTATGAAGAACAATTCCAATCAAAAAAGGCTCATTCGATTCATAGATCAGAATTGAGAAAATCTGATTTGCATTTTCAGAACCTTTCACCTTTAATATCAAAACTTAGGGTGGCTTTGTCTTTAGATTATCTGTACCTGTACCAAATATGCGGATGTCAACTTTGCATGTGGGGCGACCAAGAAGAAAACGGGAGGGTGATTCGACATCGAGCGACATTTTCACTATTTAAACATATTCAGTAAAAAAATGGTCCTTTCTGAGAAGATAATTTCTAGATGAACCCTTCTGCAGTATGGGATGCAAGGAATGTGAAAATAACTAAGTTCGGTAATTTTGTGTTCTGTTTTATTTCTAATTTGGGAATGAACGAAATTGAGCTGCATTTTAAATTGATGGCAAATATCAATAAAGAATAAATAGCGATGAATTTTTGATAAATCATGGAGTACTTATGAAAAACAAGAATGGGTAACTCCTTATAACGTTCGATTTTAAAACTGTTTGGTATTCTCTATCTGTTCTGTGAGTGGTCAACCGGAAACTTCTTTATAACATAAACAGGGTGTATCAAATCCGAGTAGGGTAAAGTCGGGTATATTGTACCAGTTTTTAGATTGTACCACCTCAATATTGATCAAATTCTGACCTTCCTGTGCCATCTGGATAGTTATTTTGACACCTCTTGCCATCAAAACAAGAACTGATCAAAAGCGGTGAGTGTGGGTCTCTCGTTTCTGATCAAATAGCATTTTTCGTAATAATCGGTCGTTTCACAAGATTATACAAAAGTAAAATTCAACTTATTCTGACTTTTTCGATGAAACTGAACAATTTTTGACAATCACATCGGATGGTAATTTGTACCATCACAAGGTTACCAAATACTGCCAGTGGTCAGGGCAGGATTATTAAAACAGCAATAAGAGGGTATAAAACTGGAAAATTTGGACTAACTTGGGTGCATGGATAGATATTCTCAATCTTTATAGTTATTTATCAGAATGATATTTTTTACCCACATCATATTCCCTTAGCTTGTTCAAATTAAATCGATAGAATGCGTTGGTCATGATATTTTGTTTGCTAAGCTGTAATAATGATTCCAGAAATCCAATGCCATTCGGTAAAGTAGAGTTTGCTGAACCGCATGGTACAATTTACCGAACCGTTTGGCCAAATCGTACCGTTTGCAACATTTTTTTTGAAAGCTCATTATTCTAAACGTCTTGTATCCATCCAAGTTTTACATTGCGAATTTTGATAACCATATTTTCGAACATTCATTTAATTTGGACCATTAACTAGCGAGGTTTTGTGGAAAATATGATAAGTGGTACAATCTACCCTATATCACTCTGGTAATTCGTTGATCATAAAAGATACAGTGTCGATTGAATGGAGGCAAAGTGACGCAAAATTCTGAACAATTCCGGAAATAATCAATTTCTACTTTATGTTGTCGCCCCCGTAGACTAATGCGTGACTGTGGCGCTTGCGCTTATTAATAATAAGCATTCGCGGTGCGACAAGTCATGGACTCTGACTTGAATTTAATAGTCCGTTCTAGCATCAGTTGTGGTGTGAAGAGTTAGAAGACGTTCAAAGCGCTCTTATTTAAGTGTGTGTGTGCCAAATTATCAGGTATATTCCTTGTTTTATCTACTCATAATTATTTATAATTTGAATCCAACAAAATATTGTCTATTATCGTTCAAATTTTATATCTTCATGCATTCATATTTTTGGTTTCTTGCAAATATCACGGCAAATGACTTATTCGGCTCTGTTAAAGAAAAATACAGTGTTTTTTTGTGCTTAATGTATGCAATCTGTGTGTAAAACAGTTAACGCCGAGATGATTATAATTTTTTCTCACAAAAAATATACGTCGATCAGTTGATAAACCTTATTCAATTAAAACTGTTTTCTCAAAATAGCATTCACTATTGGATAAATTGAGAATGTGGGGTGTTTTTTTTATCAGCTAAAAAATTTTCAAAACGTAAATGTATATCCGGTTTTACACGCGAGAGTTGGACAAAAATATTTGTAAAAAAAGTTGTTCACAAATGAAACCAATTCTATAAATTGAAACAAGGATCCTGACAATACATGTATATCTTTGAAATTCGGTTACGAGGCATGCTTCGAAAAAACCATTTCATCCTATCGTAACACCTATCCTGTGACACAGTATCAATATTCATCCCTATATCCGCTCTGGACATGATCATATACCAACGCGTCAGTTATAGAGGCAAAAAGAATTTGGCTTGTCATATGACTTGTCAGCTTAGCAATCCAATTTCTTATATTAGATAAACCTTTCAGACTGTCAGGAAAAAATGTGATATGTAGTTTCAATGAAGGAAGGGACATGAAGAATACTTGATATGTTCCGTGATCTGTGAAAAAGAAGACGACGTAATACTTTTTATAACTTTGTTGATCCCACGAGAAACATCTTGAAAGATCGATCGAACAGTTTTGAAAACATAAGCTGGACATTACAAAAATGTATTTTCGTTTTTGTTCGAATTTTCATTTTCAACAATATGCAGTAATTAAATTTTGCTCTCCACAATGGAAAGGGAAGTCGGTTTGATACATCTTGACTAGGTGTATTTTTGAATAATATCATCTTCCAGACATCAATCTATTGATTTCGAATTTTGTTCGCGATATACCCATTTCATCATTTCGCATCTTCAGAATCTGAATTGATTAAAATACATGGGTGACCTCAAATAAGTGATTCATTAGAACGATGATAATGATAATAAGATGTAGATTCTTATGGTGAATTACACAAATTCTGCAAATCATCAGACATGATAAAATGTTCAAGTTTATTCCAATTTTATCTAAAATTTCCTCATTTTATTCAAATTTGACGCTACTTGTGCGGTTGCAAATTTCTATAAAATCGAAAACACCAAAAGAGTGGAGAGAGTGACTTTTTGATTTCGGCCGTTTTTAGCAGAAATTGGCACCAGCCACTTGATATTATAGCGCCAGACTGTCTGCATAGTCCGATATTGCAAATTACAAATTGCTTTCTCATATATCTACCTATCTATGATGCTTTTTGCTTGTTCTTTTACGGTTGATTTTTGGTGAAAGTGTTTGATAAAGAAAGTTTTTTCTCATTTTTTTAAATTTTATTTTTTCTTCTATTTTTTTTTTCATACGAAATATTGAACATTGAGACACCACTTGTCAAAACTACCATGACAACGTCGTTTTCGAAGCCCCCCATTTCTATTTTCAAAATTTGCCATTTAAAACCACATAGCAAACCGAGGTCAGATTTGAATTTTGCGTGTCAAACCATCCTTATATACCAGATTTTAACAAAATAGCTTTATTGTTTCAAAAGTTATTTGAAGAAATCAAAAATTAAAAATCAACTTTCGGAATAGACAAGTTGGGGTCTATCACAATATTTTCTTGTAAAGAATCTGTATGAATACTTATGTCCCATTCTTTTTGGGACACCCTGTATAATTTGACAGTTAACCAATAGTAAAATTTGCTCATTTAAAGAAATTCCACCCAGATTAGAAGGTAAAGGTTTTATTTTCAGTTTGATGATCATGGATTAACCAGATACCTACTCTTCCATTCTTGATAATAACGGTAAATGATCGTTAATACTCAAATTCGGTTATTCAAAGGGGGTAGGTTGGATATTCGGTCGGTATAGGTAGTTAAAAGGAATAATTGTCTATTATCTGATTGTAATATCACTAATAAATAAAACAGGTACCTCATAGCATTTTATGGAAACATTTTTGCATAGATACGATCTGTTGCATATAAAGAATATTAATTTACCAGAGCGGAGACAAATATTATGTTAGAATTAGATTGAGTCCGGTTTAGTTAGGTTGGGTGAGTTTTTATTTGTAAGAAATGGATGTCTCGTGAGTGACATCCGAGTAGTTCGAGTACTCTCATAATATTATTAAAAGTTCTTAAAATAGAAGTTATATATGACAACTTGGCAACAACGTAGTTTTATAGAGAACATCAAATTTCTGGATATGCGCATGCGAATTCAAAGTAGACTTTTCTGTCGCTAGATTCAAGTGGGGAGTGGGAAAAGTGTCGCAGACGTGCGTTGTGATCGCTGTCAAGTGGGATCGTCTTAGCTTAGTGTTGAAAGTATAAGAGTTAAGTGGAGTCGTCATATTGGTACGTATGGTTTTGTGATATGCCTTACCTTTTCCACTGAAACGGCAGAACTAGACAGTGTACAAATCAAATTTCCAACTCAGTGCTGTGAATAGTTTCAAATCAAGATTTTTACGATGTTTCTGGTTTGTTTCTTGATTTTTTTGATATTTAAAAAAAAAACGGAATCAGGTTCCAGTTTTGATATAAATTCACTATACGCTATATTTACGTTGTTTTTGAGTTTATTTCATATTCATTCCTTCTTTTTTTATGCAAAAAAAAATCCTCATGCATTTTGCTTTTAGTAGGTTGATCGTCATGTTATCATATTACTAGAAGTTTTTGGAAAAAAAAACACAGAAATCGTATCTCAACATTTAGAGGTTGAGGTCGCATTGGAGATGAGCTATTCGGGATTACGCTCTCTGTTACAACTTCGAAGGCATTTTCAAAATAATTTAATATCAGACTGCTTTTTTTTGAGAATAATCCTTTATGCTGGGCATTCATGTTTTATATTCCACGACGTCTTTACAGGCGTAATAGTTAAAACGGATCGTGAGTGCGCTAATACGGACGTATTTGCTATTAGAACGAGTGCCGGCTTATACTTCCATATGAGCACGTCCGTATTCCCGATGGCTATAGACGTCGGAGAATACGGACTGAATGCCCAGCATTAAGATACTCGCGACTCCTTTGCTGTGCTGCCCCTTATTTTTTTTTTCATAGCTATACTTGCATGACTAGCATCCGATGTCAATTCATATGGGTCTTGGGAGACTGCGCACTGGGTAATGAATAATTCGCAAGATTGCTTACCGTACAATTTTCTATTTATTTTTGCGTATCTTTCAAATGACTAAATCTGGTGTCCGACATCTTTCGAGCTTGAGTCACGTGTGATGTTGCGTCGTAGTCGATCGCCGCCCTTAGATCATCGTCCGAGAGATAGGATATCAGATCCTTGCTTTGTCAAGAAAAGAGTTTTCCAAAATCTTGATGAATCACTATTCTTCATGAACCAGAGAACATTCACAGTCATCCGAATGTATTGATTTTCGGTCGATGCTATCTTTTTCAGGTAGGTCTCCGTTGTGTTCCTTCACGCTACAGAATCCCATGTGAGACTAGTGTCTCAACGCAGTTTCATTTAGTAAGAGTATCCTCTTCATTGTTAGGTGACTGCGTCGAATCATAAGACAGTTGAGCGAACCCATGGCAGTCTTACCTTCTCAATCATCTTCGATCTGATTTTTCCGTGTCAGCCTTATCCGTATAGATACTGTATAGATGTGATGGAACTGCTCCCTGAGGATCATCAGCCTCAATTTTTCGCCTACTTTGACGAAAAGCCGATCAGCTGAAGTTTGTGAATAAGATCGTCGTGCTTTTCTTTGTCAAACTCTTGTTCCATAACATAACCATTCCAGACGTGTGTCCGACGTTCATGTTTTCCATCACTTATTCCGAGATTTTCAGGGCTTGCAAATCTGCTGTAATGTTCAGTCGGTATAACGTCTAGTCTATCACGACCCGTTTTTAAGCATTCGAGAATCAATCGTTGAATCACCTTCTCAGGAACACTGAGTAAGAGTATTGAGCGGTAGTTCTGTGGAAAGGTTGAATTCTTTCTGGCTTATTGGCTCACTGATCATAATCACTTTTCCCGAATTGGCACTCCTCCGCAGGCTGTGAAGTCTCTCTACTTAGTCCCTGAAATTGATACACTCGAATAGGCATACTTATAACAATATCACAGTCTATGCAATATTATGTTAGGATTATATTGAAAGTAGTTCTATATATAGTTATCATCATATTATACACATCTTAAACATGGTGCGGCCAAACAAACAATCTGATCTTCAGAACTTACGTGAAAAAATGCAAAACTCACGTAAAAAAAGGATCGTGGAAAGTTGTGCCAATTTTTTTAATAATCTTCCAAAACAGATGCACTGTTTGTTTTGCCGCACCCTGTGGTCAATAATGAGAAATACGTATTTTTGGTACTGGCGCTTGTTATCAAGAACTTTTATTGGATTAAGAGTCTATCAACAACATATAGCGAGAATAAGGTTCACCTTAGACCAGAATTGGTAAGTATGTAAGTGAGTAAGTAAGTAATTCCTTTATTTCGCCAGAGCTACAAGGGTATACAGAAAAAAAAATATAAAGTGTAATAAACTATGTATCTAAGAATAAGCATACAACAAAAAATGTGAAAGACAATATCACATTATGGGTAATCCTGAAGATGTTCCTTCAGCAAGTATTTGAATTAAGACAGGTTATCACAGTTTTTCAGTTCGGATGGTAGTTGATTAAAATCATATAGTCCTTTGTATAACACAGGATTTAACATTTGATTAGTGAAACATTTCGTGGTGATTATAAAATCTTAATAATTTCTAGTATTATAGCTATGAACGTCACTAAAACATGTAATTCTATCCGACAGATATTCAGGTAACAATTTTCTCCTAATCTTCAATATAAATACAAATACATCAAATATATTTTTTTTCTCACAGACAACATTTTTAGAACATTAAGTATGACTTTTATCGGGGTATATCTATCACATCTCAAAATCAGTCTCATGGCTCTATTTTGTGATTTTTGGAATAAATCAGTCTTTAATTTTGGTATTTTGTACAACAATGTTGCGCAATACTGAAGATGGGGAGCTGCATTAGCATTGTACAACAATAGCCTAGTTTCCGCAGATAATCCTGGCCCTACCCTAGTAATGAAGCCTACTTTTTTGGCGTATTTTCTAACGGTTTGGTCACAATGACTATGAAAGTTTAGATATTCGTCCAGTATGACTCCCAAGTATTTAATTTCAGCTTCGTGTTGTATCTTTCTATTATCGATCAAAATTCTCACATTATCTGTATTTATAGTGCTCAGGTTTGATTCTTTTCCAAATATGCAAAATTTTGTCTAATCAAAACTAACACTTAATTCATTGCTACACAGCCATTCATAGATCTTGCATAACTTATTGTTCATGTCGATTATCATAGTTTCCAGATCAGATCCAATGATATATAGCAAGGTGTCGTCCGCAAATTGTATTATTTCACATTTTTCTTACAGTAACCATATCATTTATGTACAATAAAAACAATAATTGACCCAATACAGTTCCTTGAGAGACACCATATTCAACCTCCATCGGCTGAGAAATACTGTTTTTGAGACTAACACATTGAGTTCTTCCTGACAAGTATGATTTAAACCATGACAAGACTACACCCTCAATGCCTAATTGAATTAACTTATATAATAAAATATCTCTATCTACAGTTTCAAAGGCTCGTTCAAAATCTAGAAAGATAGTCGAAACAAATTTTCCTTCATCGATACCTTTGAGTAAATTGTCACACATATTCACAAGAGCAGATTCGCACGAATGATTTTCACGGAACCCGATTGACTAGATACTAAAATGTTGTTTTTATTACAGTGCTTCATTACCTGTACTTTTACGCTTAATTCTAAAACTTCTTCATATTGAGGAACAGTGTTCATGAGTCTAAACTCGTCGTATTGTTTGGCATTTGGAACTTTTGGTACTGGAGTTATTATGGACAATTTCCACTTATCTGGGAAGACCCCTCTGGAGAGCGATGTATTGAGAACGTCTAGTAGTCTGTCACCAACATCACCTGCATCAAGTAGTACCTGTTTTCTTATGTCACAATCTCCACCATCAACGTTCTTCAAGCTTTTCAAGATATTTTTCATGTCTAGTATGTCTGTTTTCTCGAAAACCAAAAAATTCGATTTTTCCAGGACTTTGACAATCTTGGGATGTTTTCTACAATACTATCGATGCTGCTGATGAAATATGCGTTGAAGTCTTTGGCAATGTCTCTCTCATACGTCACAACCTTATTTGGAAAAACTATTTCATTAGATTGTCTGTTGTTACTTTTTCCAGGCAAAGGGTTTTTAAATTTTTCCATAAAACTTTTGGGTTCTTCTTGAAGTCATCTATGGCCGCTTTAAAATATTGTTCTTTATCCAACTTAATTCGCACAACTATGGTATTTCTGATGACTTTATACGCATTTCAAGTTTTTTCCTTTTTGTCAAAGACGGCCTTTTTATATAGACAGACTCTTTCCCTAATCAGTTCTCTAATTTCTGTAGAAATCCATGGTTTATTCAAGTACTCTTGTCTTATCGAAATGTTCACAGTTGGACATAAAATATTCAAAATCTCACAAATTCCTTGAATTAGATAATTCGCCAGAGTATTTGCGTCAGAGATGTTATTGTCCCAAGGAATTCCTAGCAGGTAGTCTTGCAATTTTTTTACTGTCATAGGTTTTGACCATCCGTTTGCAAATTTTGGTATTAAAATTAGTTTTAGCTTCGCGGTCTAAAGTAACGGATATAATCGAATGATTTTTTTCATGCTCAGGACGGAATAAGCGTAAAGGTACCATCTCTAGAACATATTTTTCTTAACAAACAGGAGATATTTTTCCAAAGGTGTTCTGGAAAACTCTCGGCAAAAAACATGCCTTATATTAAAATGCATAGGTCTGTCCGTGGCACAATCACAAACCAGTCGCCGCTTCATCGATTGGTCAATGTTAGTGAGAAATAATTAGCAAACTGCAAGTGCTGAATGCTGATTGGCTCTGATTTGTCATTGTTCTACGAACAGACCTGATATTACACGAATCAGCAATCTAAATTAAGTATTACAATGAAAGGTACATTAGTGGGATGTTGCAGAAATAAGCCATAGTGTTGTGCTTTCACTAAGTAGTATCAATCTGATACATTCCAATGTTTCCAGCATTTTTTTTTAATGTAGGTTTATTTTGTCGTTCGGCAAAGAAATTCGATTATGAACGCCCAGTTTCCTTTTAGGATCCTGGGTAGTTCGGGACTTCCGTCTACCCAGAAAACTTTCCCCCTGAGGTTCCCCTAAGGCTAGCGGAGCGGTTTGCTCACGCAATCCTATTGTTTTCTTATTTTGGTGCTAACCACGCCGGAATGGTCTAAGGATATTTCTGTTTTGGCTGAACATTTGAGAATATATGGCCAAAAAACGAGTATTTATGAAACAATAATTATCATATATATATATATAATGGCTTAAAAACCCCAGGCGGGGTATCGCCGCAAAAAGCTTTCTAGATCTATTTAAATAGGGGTAGATCAGTCCCCAGTCTCTAATTCAAACACTTTCACATATCTGTCTCCATATATCTCTGTCCCCTGTCTTCTTCTGCCAGTTACGTACTCCGGCCCTGCTTAGGTCAGCTTGTACCTCTCTCATCCAGCTTGATCTTGGTCTTCCCCTCCTTCTTCTTGCACTAGGTTGCCATTCCACCATGCTATATATTGTAGATCTGCTTCCAGCTCTCCACACATGTCCCAGCCATCTAATTCTTTGTCTTTTAATCCTCTTTATCACGTCTTCCCCTTCTAGTTCCTCCAATATTTCTCTGTTCGTCCTTATTTTGAACTCACCATTTTCCGTCCTAACAGGTCCTAGTATTGCTCTCATTATCTTTCTCTCTTGTACTCTTAGCTCTTCTTCCTGTTTCTTAGTCATTGTTATCGTCTCCGCAGCGTACATCATTGTAGGTAGTATTATCGTCCTGTATATCCTCATTTTCGTTTTCTTGCCCAGTGTTTTATTTGTTAATAACTTCTTGTTTGCTTGATATACCCTGTTTGTGTTCCTTATTCTCTCCTTTATCTCTGCTCCTTTATCTCCATTATTGGTGATAGTCACCCCCAAATATTTGAATCTATCCACTTCTTCTAGTTTGAGGTTGCCTATTTTGATTTTATCATTTTTACTTCCTACTGCTTTATCCATTATCATCATTTTTGTTTTTTCTGTGTTTATCTTCAGTCCCATCTTTTCTCCTTGCCTCACAATTTCTTCTAACAGGTTCTCTGATGTTTTACGGTTCTTTGAAATGATGACTATGTCATCGGCATACGCTATTATTTGTCCTTCTCTTGTTCTCAACGTTCCTTTGTTTATTTTTCTGACCACATACTCCAGAGCTATATTAAACAGTGTGGTCGATAGTGTGTCTCCCTGCTTCACTCCCTTATTAATTTCGAAGTCCTCTGTGTTTCCTTTTTGTGTTCTTATGCTAATTCTTGTATTGGTCATTGTCATCTGTATTAATCTTTTCAGTTTTCCTTGTACTCCCATTTTCTCCAAGACTTCCAGTACCTTGTCTCTGTTTAGCGAATCAAAAGCTTGTTTAAAATCTACGAAAATTAGCTCAGTATATAATTTATAATCATGAGCCTTTTCTATTATTTGTTTGAGGGTGTGTATTGCGTCAGTCGTTGATCTGCCCTTCATGAATCCACATTGATACTGTCCAATTAAGAGCCTTGTTTTGTCCACCAGTCTGTTTTGAATTATTGTTGACAGTACTTTGTATGCCGTGTTTAGCAAGGTCAATCCTCTATAGTTACTGCATATCTGCTGGTCGCCTTTCTTATGTATAGTTACGACTTGTCCCATCTCCCACTCGCTTGGCATTGTCTCTTCTGTCCAAACCCTCTTTATAAGTTGGAATATCTTCTTTTGTAAAGATTCACCACTATACTTTATAAGTTCTATGTTGATTCCGTCTCTACCTGGCGCTTTGCCGTTTTTAATTTTGTTGATAACGTTCTTTATTTCTTCTCTACTTGGGATGTCATCTGAGTCGTTTGTGTTTGCTACGTAATTTTCTTCATTTTCAGATAGCGTCTCTATGTGGTTTGGGGGGGTTTCGTAAAGTAATTCTGTAAAGTATTGTTTCCACACTTCTTTATACTCCTCTTCGCTTTCGGCTACTTTTCCGTGCTTGTTTTTTATGCCTATTGATTTTCCTTTATAGTTTTTGTTTTGTTCACTGATCCTTTTATAGAATCGTTTTGTATTTGAGTTGCGACTTTCTCTTTCTATTTTATGTATTTCGTTTTGTATCCATGTTCTCTTGGCTTCTCTTATTACTTTTTTTGACTCCTTCCTAAGCTTGTCATATCTTTGTTTGTCTTGCTCTCTTTTACCATTTAACCATTTCAACCTAGCTTCTGCTTTCTTTGTTATGCTTTCTCGGCAGTCTTCATTGAACCATTGTTTGTCAGCCTTTCTCCTTGCTCCTATAATTTCACCTGCCACTATATTTATGCATTTTTCGATTTGTTGCCATTCTTCCTGTATATTCTTCTCCATTTCGCTTTGGTGTTCTAGAATTTCATTCATGCGTGCTGCATATTTCGTTTTTATTTTGCCACTTTCAAATTTTCTCAAGTCCCACTTAGTGGTTGTTCCCATTATCCTCCTTTTTACTTTTTGTGTGATCGTTGCCACCACTAGAAAATGATCGCTATCCGCGCATGCACCTCTGTATGTTCTCACGTCCTTCAAGTCTGATCTTTTCCTTCTCGATATGAGCACATGGTCTATTTGGGTGTAGGTTTTTTGATCTGGTGCTGTCCAGGTAACTTTATGTCGTGCCGGGTGCTTGAAAATCGTGCTGCCAATAATTAAGTTCATTCTAATCGCCATGTTCCATAGTCTTTCGCCGTTGTTATTAGTTTTTTCGTGAATTGTGTGTGTACCCGCTGTTTGTCTTAGGTAATCTTCTTTTCCTATTTGGGCATTACAGTCTCCTAATATAATGATTGTATCTTCTTTTGGTATCTTTTCGTATTCTGCTTCAAGTCTTTATAATAATTATCATACTCTGTACTAAATGCAATATTATAACTGAGTGAATGACTGTACTGAGTAAAAGACAAACTACAGCGGCGTAGAACCATTTTTTTATTTTCAATTAAAGTATCAAACAAAATTAAAAATATTATTCTAAACATAAACAATTTTTTTTACAATGCCGTGTTTTATCTAATACCGAGTATGCCCCCCTCTGGAGTTTATAACTGCGCGACACCTTCTTGGCATACTCAGAATTGAATTGTCAATATCATTTTGAGGTATGGCAATCCAAGCATCATTTAATGCAGCAAACAGTTGTTCTTTGTTCTGGAATTGGAGGTTTTCACACAAAACATTTCTTTGTAGCATATCCTATGCGTGCTCTATTGGATTCAAATCCGGCGACTGCGCAGGCCATGGCAAAACGGTGATATGGTTGTCTTGTAGAAATTGTGTAGCATGTCTAGCGACATGAGGACGTGCATTGTCGTGCATTGAAATGAAGTCTGCTCCAACAAGTCTTGCATGGGGTAAGACAACTGGCTGAAGAATCTCTTCCACATATCGATGAGCATTTAAAAAAAGTTCAACCAAAACGAGATCGGTTCTTCCGCGGATTCGTATTCCAGCCCACACCATTACTGTGCCACCTTTATGACTGTGGACTTCTTGGACATTTTCCAGAACTGTTTGTAGTCCAGGTTCTCTCCATATCCTCAGTCTTCTTGAATCTGGATGCAACTCAAACCGAGGACTGGGGCCCACTGATTATTAGTCCAATTCTCGTGTTCAGTTGCCCAAGCTCAACGAGCAGCGCGATTCCCTCTGTTAAGTGTCTGGCATCTCAATGGTCGTCTTTCACGTAATCTACCTTCATGCAATCTGTTGCGTACTGTAGAGTTTGAAATTGCGAGGTTATGCGTTTCTTGTACCCGATTCATGATTTCTGGAACAGTTATTGTGGGATTTCTTCTAGCCATTTGTACAATGAAACGATCTTGAGCAGGCCCAGTGAGCCGTGATGGACCTGGATGTCTCTCAGAAACCTCGCCTGTTTCTTGGTAACGTGCCCATAACCTTGAGATCACTCTCTGGGATGAAATGTGCTCTCCACATCATTCAGCTACACGAACTTGTTGAGTACCACTTTCAAACATTCCAACAGCTCGCAACATTTCATCTCGATTAATATGGCGTCTTTGCATGCTGAAAAAGTAACAGACGGAGTCTATACTCTACTTGAGTTCACAATATACTGACCAATAACTTCAAATTTTTAAACTGATATGTCTAGTTACTTTGACTCGAAAACAAGTTTTTGCTGAAGTGCCGATATTTTTTCAAGATAAAAACATCAAAATGCATATCTCTTATCCTTATTGAAACATATTTTACCAGCCTAAAATATTTAAACGCGAAAAAAATTGATCACACTCAACAAAATTAATATCTCTAGACCATTGCGGTCTGTGCTAGCTCCCTTACTTCTAAGAAGCTTTGAAGCTGTGCCAGTGATTGTGATTTCACTTGCTCTGGTCGAAGTTTGCACTCTTCCGTTGTACGCTTCATTTTAGCATATTATGTGGATAGGTGTCTTCTCTCCTTCTCCACATCCTCTACAAAAGGGGTAATCCGCCACCCTCATGACGCTAAGGTGTTTCTTGAAGGAAACGTGGCCTGCTAAGGTTTAGAGTTTTTTGCCATTCCTGTCCAGAGATCTCCCTTACAATCACAGATACGCCAATAGCATCTGTGCTATCTAGTTATTGAATTCTTCAACTTTGTTTCTTTTTAGGGTAAAGGCTAATTTCTTAAATATGGTCTTTTGTGTCTACTTTTGTGACATGACATCCGCCTCATTTGATAATTCTCGCACCCGCTGAAGTCACTATTTTTATTTTGTTGGTAGTGGAGAAAGACCCAGTATATTTTTTATGGCCGCAGTAGGTGTGGTTGTTATTGCGCCATATTTCCAGGCAAGCCAGTTTTTGTATTCTACCAGGTGTCTATCTTACAGTCTTTGTTTCCGCTGGTTTCAACCAAATTGTGTACACCCATTGCACCACAGTCTTCAAGACTTACCAAACGTTCTTTTTCACAGCCCTGTTTTTTATGTTCTCAACGAGGTTCTCAATATGTGCTTCCAATATCGATGGCTTAGTGGCAATACCACGTATCATCACTTTTATTGATTTTAAGATTTTCAAAGATTTTTCATCTTTTCGGTCTTAGCCAACACTGTACAAGACGCCTAACCTGTCTAACCAATAGAAATGCAGTTTTTTTTTGTATTTGTAAAAACGCGTATCAACTTGTAAAATAAAATAACACGTTACAATAGTTTTTGTGAGTTGGAATCAAACAAAGGCCGGTCAGTGGTTGTTACGGAATGTTTTTCAATATTTATCGTGATATTTTGGGCAACAGAGATTGAGAAAACGTAAGTGATTTGGAATTTATTTTATTTATTGTGTATCTTCAACAGAATTTCCAAATGCCTCATTTATATTTATAAAAAAACCGGTATAATTATGAATCTGTTGATACGCGTTATTGCTTTCACAGGTTATAAGTTGATACGTGTTCTTGCAAAGCCAGAAATGAAAAGTTCTTTATTGGCCAAACTATCTGCAGGAAGTGCAAGGAGTACAAATACTCTCAAACAAGCCTTTGAGAGGCCACCGGAACAGGATGATGATACTTTTGAGAATACAGTAGTTACATTGGAAAAAGATTCAAGATACGAGCTAAATGATCCTTATCTCGAATTACTGGAGCTGGATGATCCCGCGTTTGAGAATACAGAAGACGTAAGATTTAAGAAACGAACAGAATGATCCTGATTTTAAAGTGCCGGAATCGGATGATCATATCACAGAGAATGAAGATACATCAGAGGAACACGGTGAACCCAGAGCCAGAAGAAATGCGAAACAGAAAAAGGAAGCCAAAAAAATCAGAATGGGACAGAGAAAAATCAAAATTGAAAATAATGGAAGGTAAGAAGTACTTGTGCTATACAAGAACAGCCGACCGTAGGTTACTTCACGATAAAATGAGGCAGGCAGGATCTTGGGACCTAGTTGTAATTAACACTTTAGATGGAAAAACAAAATTCAAACTTGATTTCCCGGAAAACTCATTAGATTTGCCCCAACGATATGAAGAAGTTTAAGTTGATGTGCCTCTTCAACCCTTATACACAGGTAGACTAGGAATTAAAAAACAAAAGTACGATCATCTACAGGACATAAAATCAACTTTACCAAAATAAGTTCACCATTTTTACGACAATTTGTCCTTTGATTGAATCATTTGATGATAGTTGATGATATGTTTATTTCCGTTAAAAATAAGTTGATCAGTTAACCAATAACTGATAGTCAACTTGATTGTATTCAATACTTTAGCTTTACTATGGAACTTTATTGTTCTCTGATACTTTGGAAGAAAGTGCTTCTGAGTTGAAAGTTTGCATTTTTTTTCTTTTGTTCAGGACCTAGATAAACTACTTAGTACCTGTGTATTGTGTAATATAAACACCTATGTTTTGTTACTTCAATATATTATTTATCATAAAACAGTCGTTTCTTTGATAAATTGAAACGATGAATGGTCCTTTATCAAGTAGTCTATTTTGAATAAGTACGGAAATCTCAATACATTCTCGTATATTATACCACGTATCAGCAGTAATTTGTTTAGCAATAACACGTATCAAACTTTTATTCGTTAATATGATGATTTTGGTTTTTATTTGATAGTATTAGTCACTCTGCAATGCCATGATAGGTTTTTCAATTCTGAGATAAACTAGGTTTTCTGTGATTTGCCAAAATGTTAACAAATGCGATACGTAGTATTGCCACTAAGCCATCGATATGTGAGTTTCTTAGCTAGTGTTACTTCTAGAAGTTTGACATTTATCAGGAGCATGGTTTTCCCGTAGAAATCAAGATTTTTTCCAGCTCTAGTTTTCTCCTACGAGTAATGAAATCAACATTTACACATTTACATACATTTTGTTGGATTTAGCCCGAGTCCCTCCTCATTGCATCAGTTTTCGACAGTATTTAGCGCTCTTTGCATTTTGGTGAATACATGGGCCATGTTACTTCTTCTGTCAAGGAGTACGCATATCCTATTGCGGAAAAGAATTATTGTGATGATATCTTTGTGTTAGATTGTAATTGTTGAAAAATAGATTTTTGAGACTGTAAAGGGATGATCAGATACCTCTAGATTATCCCTTTCAAGTCTCAAAAATCTGAACTGATCTAAAGCATTTTTTTTTATAAATCAGTACTTCGCTTTGTTCAACGGTTTATGAAAAAACTTACTTTTTTGTAGTCTCATTTCAAATCATAAAACGTTGAATCTACTTCAAAACAATTGCAAAATGGCAAGAGTTAGGTAGGTACTGAACTGCATCAAGGCTCTAACAATGACAGTTTAAAACCCCAATGATTTTTTGTTGGAACGCGCAATAAATTGAGTCTTTGTTTTGCCAGTCGAGACAAAATCTTGCAATGGATTTATAAACATGTTGAAAAGGGACTTTTCAGGGCGAGCGATATAATGTTGAAGATTTACTGGTGTTCAGAGATTGGACAGTGTGCCCCTTACTTAAAAAAGATTTTTTCACATTTATTGATTTTGAGAGACCGTTATAATTGTCAAATACACACGTCGCTTAGACTTGAAGTAATCTTTTTGAACCTGTTGAAACAGCAACCTAGTGTGTGCTTATTAGAGGCACTGATCTTCCAGATATGAGAATCCACGAAACTAGTACATTATCATCAGAACCCGAACAGTCACTTCACGTGTCCTGGCGATGGTTTGAAAAAAAAATCACTGCCATTTTTTTGCCTAAAAAAAGCGTTAAAGACAAAACTATTTTCTTAGTAGTTTCTAATAAAAATAGATAGCGCCCTTTGAATGGGGGGCAAACATTATTTCTTCCCAGAAAATTTCACAATAATGGACAATCTGCATACATTTTCAAATGACTTGAAATTTTATATACGTATTCTTTACATATTTGAAAGTCATCAGCGGAAAAAATTTCCCAAATTACCCAACAATATACTTGATAAATGAATAAGACAACGCAAACTTCACTGCATGATCGAAAACGGGGCGAGGCTATATTACCCTCTCTCTCTCGAAAGAGCGCCGTCCACGCAGTCATTGGTCATCTTCGGAATGGCCAAATGAGCAGTTCCCGTTCTCGTAATCAACTTTCGAAGATGATTGAGGGCGCTCACTACATCACTGTAGGTGGTCAGATATTGTGGAAGCTTCTTCGTCACAAGGTAGAACAGTCCCTTTCCTGATTGGTAGCACCTTCCCCACCTCTGGCCTTCGTCGTTGCAGATGGTCCAGTTGTTCAAATTTCTGTTTAAAAGCAGCAGCAAGTCCACTCTCCAGGCTGAGGTCCTCAGTGACCCAGTGAGCCAACGAGTATTCGGCCGGTGCTTCGAACAAATCCAGCTGCCTCTCCTAAACAATGCCATTCTCGACTTTCTGGCCATTGGAGTGAAAGGACATGAAGGTCTCCAGTGACATATCCTTCTTGGGTGACCTGACCTGCCTCACTTAAGCCTCCTGATCGTCATGATTCCCAGCATACCGAGCCAAACGGTTGCAATGGATAACCCTACGTTTTCCTCGTGGTGGCTTTCTGATCCTGTAGACGACGTCATTGATTGTCTCTTGGATCTCATACGGGCCCTTTCAAGAACTTTGCAGTTTTGGAAGCCACGTCGCCTCTGTGGATTGTGTAGTCAAACCAGATCCCCCACGTCGTAGGCCTCCTTCATCCTGTCGCTGACACTTTGGATGTTCAGATGGACTCGCTGGTGTATATCGTCCATTTTTTTGCGAAGATCGTCTGCGTAGTTTTCTCCAGCGACATCTCCACCAGGCGGACAGCCAAACTTCAGATCGCAGGGCAGCTGGAGTTCGCAACTCATGATTATCCTGGCAAGAGCTTCGCCTGTCGATTCGTGCACTGCAGATCGGTATGCTGAGAGGAACAGGTGGAGGTCCCAGTCTCTTTGATGGTCAGATACAACTTTGGCCAAGTGTCGATTGATGGTTCTTTTCATCCGCTGGCAAGGCATACGCTTCGATCCACTTGCTGGAGTAATCAATCACGACCAGGATGTATTTGTTTCCTTTGCCTGACTCGAGAAATGGTCCAGCAACATCTATGGCGATCCTCTCGAACGAGCTTCCAACATTGTACTGGCGCATAGGAGCTTTCGGGCGTTTCTGAGGTCCGTTACGCGCAGCGCATACGGCACATTTCCTGCACCACTCCCGGACATTGGCCTGACAGTTGACCCAGTAAAACCGTTCTTGCAGCTTTCCCAGCGTCTTGGTTACACCCAGATGTTCACCCGTGACGCCATAATGGATTGCTCTCATCACTTTCGTCTGTCGGCTTTGAGTAACCACTATCCGCATCCGATTAGTGCCGTCCAGATTTTTCACCTGTCTTATCAGGATACCGTCGCTCATAACCAGTGAGTCTCATTGAGCCCAGTAAGATTTCACTGTAGTTGAAAATCGTGCGACTTCTTGCCAAGTTTGTGGGCCTGCTAGCTTCCACCCAATGATGATCTTCAGATCTGAATTTTTCTCCTGATCTTCACGGAGTGCTTTGACTTGCCAGGTATCCGCCATCACAGTTGTCCTTCGTACGCTCGCTTATTTTTCTTCATCTCTGTGACAGAGCTCCGATTTCCTTGACAAGACATTGCAGTTCTTGAGGCATGATCTGGCTCGATGTTCCGCATTTTCCGATAGCAAAGAAGGTGCTCGCATCTCTTTCTTACAGTTGTTGCGAAGATGCCCAGGTTCTCCACAATTCCAACACCACAGCTCCCTTGACTTGGAGGCGTGTACTTCTTTGATGATCCTTCTCACGATCGCTTCGACGATGTTTTTCTCTGCAGGATACTGTTCATTTATCTTTTGCTCGAGCGCAGGAAGCTTGCAACATTGCTCCGCCGCTTTGAGTTCCAGCGCCTTGACCAGCGCATCCACCAGATTATCAGGACGATGAATAATCAAGGATATCCTTATCTTCTGGTCCCACAGTCCATCCAAGAAGGCCTGTACAGCCAGTCCACTCTCCATTACATTTTCTGGCGTAGTTGGGTATGCCAGTCGTGCAAGGCAAGCTACATAAGCTTGAAACTCCTTCAGGCTCTCGTTGGTCTTCTGAGAGCGATTCTTCAGCTAATAGCGGTAAACGTGCTCCACATGCGTCTGTCCTTATCAAAGTCCCAGGTGCTTCACCAGTACATCGTAGTCCTCCTGCTCTTGGGTGCTCAGCGTCTGCAGGATCTCCATCGCCTTCCCACGAAGTGCCAGAGTTAATGCCAGGGCTATTTCCGGTCCAGTCCATCAATTCGCCTTTGCTGCTGCCTCGAAATGGCGATGGTGATTTTTCCAGGACAGCTTGCCATCAAACGGTGGAGATTTCATGTGAACTCGGACGGTATCAAACTCCATTTTGGCACTAGCACTTTTGCTCTCGATTCTGGTTGTTTCATGATCACTGCCACTTGCCTTCTTGTTTGCTCCATTTCTTGTTCCAGAGTCTTCACTGTATCTCCTAGCTGTTTCCCAATTTCTACTGCTACCTGATCCTTAAAGTGGTTGTAGTTGTCCGCCAGCTGCTCCTTGATTTCTTCCTTCATAGCTCTAGAAGTTTTTTTGAGCTTTCTTTCCCATTTCTCTTCTATAGCTTTTCAGAATTCTTTGAACATTTCTTCCAAAGCTCTACAAGAATTTTCCGACTTCTCCAATTTCCTCGAGTTTTCTTTCATAGGTCTAGAAGATTTCTCGAACTTCTCTTCAGATGTTTTTTCCATGGCTCTAGAAGATTTTTCCAGCTTTTCTTCCAATTTCTTGAGTTCTCGTCCAGTTTCCTCGAGTTCTCTTTCATAGTCCTGGACAATTTCTCCACTGCGTTGGTATCAGGAATCTCAAATTGGAACGTATCAGGATTCATGCCCTCTTCCTAAGGCCTCACGAAGCCGTTCAGCCTTCTTCCTACGTGTATCCAAATCACGCTCCTCCACCAGAACTCAAAAATAGAATGGAAAATGGTTGTTTCCATTTGAAAAAAAGTTGATACTCGTAACTCATTTTTGTTTCACCCTGTATAAATGAATTTCTCATAGAAAAACCGCATCCAAAAATAAAAATCGACACACCCGAGCGTTTTATAAAAAATCACAACCCTGAATTTTGAATGAATTGTTCCATATTTTGGCCAGTCACTGTATATTTCTAAGCTAATAATTATTTAGATAGCTAACACAAAGTTCTACAAAACTCGAACACGACAATTTCAGTTTGATCTGGATCACACAAAAAAAAAATAAAAAAAATTAAAAACAATTTACAATGTCCATCACCCCTATCACGTCAAAGGTCCACATAGAAATGACACAACTTCAGACCAGGGTGATCAATAATACAAATTAGAATATTTTCTTATGAACATTTTCAGCTGGACATAACTGTACCTATATTTTGGAAATCGAGAGCTCTGTTTATAGTATTCGTATCAATTTTAGTATAACGTTAACACAATCTTCCTTTGAAAAACGCTGAAAAAAGAATGTTTTGAAAATCCTTCATCATCTCAAATAGGTACAGGGTGAACGCTTCGTTTTGTCCTAGCCCCTTATGTGAAATACTGCTGGGAGCAACTCAGTTAAAATATTTTCAAAATGGTGACACTTCCGGAAATACCGGAGGTAGGTGTCAACTTTTTCATTTTTAATAAAGCACCCTGTATATTAGTACAATTTTGGATTCTCCGGAAAATTTTGGACATATTTTGTGTAATGTCTCACAGGGAAGAGTGTTGTACCTTTCTGCTGTTCGTCGTTGCAGTCTCCTCTCACCGATATTTCTCGGTAGACTACATACCTCTTACCTACGGATAACGCCCACAGTAATTAAACTAAAAACCAAACTCTTTGAAGTTAATCCATCTTCGTCTTTCATTGAGTGTAAAACTAAATATTCAGCAAATGCTATAGTCCATGATCATCTGCATAATTTTAAACGATAAGTCACTTGTCCTAAGTTATTTTGTTACAACTGTTTTTTCTTCTTTCCTATGTGTGGATAGTTTTTGCATATATTTATTTTTATTGTTTATCCAACCTGAACAGACTTTTTATTGTAAAAATCAGATACTTGCAGAGAACGAGCGAAAAATGAGCAGAACTGATTTATTTGTAAATTATTCTGTAAAGACGTATGACGCTTCCGATCTAGTTGGTGCTCATTTTTTTCTATATGAGAACCTTTACGATTCAATTTGGATTCAGATTCCTTATCGATAGGGAACTACTCTAGTAGGTATACAGAGTGAATATTTTGATAGTAGATTACTACAAGGTACGCAAAGATGAGGAACGAGAATTAAGTTATACTGTTGTAGAAAATCTAAAAATTCAAATTTTTCAAATGCGAACCTCATATTTTTCAATTATATTTTATTCTTTCTCAAAAATAACGGTAGCTCTATATTAGGTTGTCTACAGAAAATTATAACAGATTATTATTATCACAGAAATGTTGTAATATAGATTTCTTTTACAAAAATAATGTCGTTTCCGCTTCATTTAGATATCTTTCAGCGATTTTGCAGGCTCCTGATGAAACATTCACATTCATCGTAGAACTTGAAAAAAAAATGAATAATCTTGGTGCGTTGAGTTCCGCCCCGGCATGATTAGTAATTGATAAGAAAAAAAAACACGAATAATAACATTTCAAATAAAATCCATTGTTTTGTTTTTTTATGTCCGCTTTCATTTCATTTTTTGATAAAACTTTCATACTGCATCAGTTTGCAAAGAAGTATTGGTGCATTTACAAACTCCAATCCATTTGTCAGTTAACGGGAACTGACCATTTAAAAAAAGAAGTTGTTTAGCGCCCTTTTATCACGTTTAATAAAAGATGTCAACAATAAAACTTTTTTTGTGTAGCTTTTGAGAAAAATGGCTAGCATCATTTGAAAGAGGGGCAACATTTATGTAATTTCACAATTACTGAACATAGGATAATCATAGATTAAACGACTTACCTGTAAGGAAGTTCGATCTTGATTATATGAGGAGCCACTTCCGCATAGACCACCATGTAGTTACGTCCCTGGCGCGGAACGAGCACTTTGTTCACCTAATAAAAAAGCAAAAAACACCCTTCACGTGCACCCCGAAGCCTCCTCATCACCTCATTATGGTTTCTAGTGCCTAGATCCTAGATCGCGTACTATAAAATGGGTGGGTCTCTTACTATTTGGTTGGATCTAGAAGATCATGTACCATGGGAGGGTTGGTCTATGCGGAAATGGCTCCTCATATAATCAAGATCGAACTTCCTCACAGGTAAGTCGTTTAATCTATGATTATATTTCGGAGCCACTTCCTTATAGACTACCATGTAGATGTTCAAAGCAACGCGATCTAAGCTCAACACTAATGTATTCAAACAAAAGAAAAAAATATTCTTTTCTAGTATGTCAATAAATTTATTGATTGATACGGAGATATAATAGCGAATATAAACGATTAAATAACTCTAACTAATTCAAGAACAGTAACGTAAGTGTTTATCAACTAATAAACTATCTTTATAACAACAACATCTATCAAAACATCCCTATATTATATGTATTGCAGTTATAGTAATTTCTTAAAACTATTTCGTAATAAGGATAGTTTCTGCAAATTTATGGTCCTTTAATATTAGTTTATTGTAGAATGTTGTGAATACATTTGACTTTTCCGTCCACCCAGCTGCATTTATAATAGTTTCAATATTAATGCCTGATCTATATGCAGTGGAAGTTGCAGCGTGGCGAGTACTGTGAGTACCAAATTGGGTGGTATCTATACCGCTATGTTTTAGCACAGTTTTAACCCACCTGGAGATTGTCTGGATCTAAGCTCTCTGGTGAGGTTTTTTATGTGTTATAAACAGAAAAGATGCTTCTTGTCTTATATTTTTTGTTCTATCTATGTACGCTAACAAGGTACTAGCAACACAAAATTCCGTTTTTTTTTTAAATGGTGAATACATTATCGGTTGTGCCCTATTTGGGGCTGAGGTTTTAATCAAATCTGTAATTTTGATCTCAATATTATCCAGACTTTTCTTTATATTTAAAAGCCAGATTGTTGATAACGTCTGCATTCTCTGAGCAGAAGAAAACATTGTAGAAACATAGTTGAGTACAATACTAGGGTCCCATGTCACTGCATATTTTGGAAACACAGGCTTTGATTTGAACATTCCCTTGTAAAAAACGTTGATTACATCCTCATCCTCGGATTGATTGTATAACAACCTTAATGCTGAACGGTGAGTATTAAGGGAGTGATAACTGTTTCTCTTTTCAAATTGAGAGGTAAAAAATTGCAAAAAATCTTTTGTAGAGGGTTTAGCAAAATCAAAATTTTCTTTTTTAACAAATTCCCACCAGCTTTTTAAAAAAGTATTGTGTTGTTTCAAAGAGTTTGGACTCAAGGATGAGATTAAAATATCTATTCCTGAATCTGGAATGTTTCTTTCGATATGCCTGCCTGATAAGTGTCCTGCAACCAGGGTAATCCTCCGCCATATGGGATATTTCTTTTTCAAAAGGAGAGAGAGAATCAATCTAGGATGTGGTTTGAAAATCAATGGACGTCTAATTAACATTTTTTGGAAAATCGGATACCATGGCTGGGTGGGCCAGTCAGGAACAATCACAATACCTTCGGATTTTTCATTTATAATTTTATTTAAAGTTTTCAAAATTATTGAGAAAGACGGAAATGCATAAAAGAATTGATCCCATTTCTGAGTAAACGCATCAACGAAGATTGAATCGGGATCATTTTTCCAAGAAACATAATATTCACACTTGGCATTAGCCTTTGATGCAAATAAATCTATAGTTGGTTTTCCAATGTGCAGATTATGTGTTCAAAAACCTGAGAATCTAAAGAATATTCCGTTTCTATAGACAAGGATCGAGATTCTAAATCAGCATCAATATTATCCTTCGAGGCAATATAAGAGGCACACACATAATCTTCTTTCTTTACACCATTTCCATATTTGCTCTGCTATATTGTGTGACTTGCAATACTTTACTCCCCCCATCTTATTTATATAACTTATTGCAGTCGTATTATCTACCCTCCAAAGAATGTTACAGTTCTCCAGTTCTCTTGCAAAACATTTCAGTGCGTAAAAAACGGCTAATAACTCAAGATAATTCATATGACACTCACTCTACTCCTTATTTCGATGTCCATGGGTCTTTTCATTATTACAAACTGCCCCCCAACCAACGTTCGACGCATCAGAAAATATTTCGTACTGAAAACGTTTTCGAACCTAGCTGAACCCCGGACAAAGTAATATTGATAAGCCATCATGATAAATCACTCTGAACATCATGAGAAATACCTACTTTGCTATCAAAGTTATATTGATTTCTTATAAAAGAAAGATATTTTAGCCTTTCTAGGGATTTCGTATAAAGCCATCCATAAACATATGCTGGTCAAATAGATATAAGGTAAACAAGTAGTCTCGCGATTTCCGGTTCTTACAGCGGTTAGAGCTAGACAACTTTAGTATTTTTTGTCTGGCCAGTATCATTTTTTCCTTTGGCAACTGAATTGTGAAACTCGAATTGTCAAACGGAAAACCCAAAAAATTACAACTTTTCGATGAAAATAACGTACTTTTGTCGTTATTTATAAAAAAATTCAAGGCTTTCTAAAGTTTGTCTCACAATAAGAGCGCTTTTGGCGCACGATTCTTTTGAACTACTAATAATAAGTGAATCATCTAAATACATGACCAATATGATTCCTTTTTATCTTAAATATTGTAAAATAGGTTTACAGAGTCTTGTGAATACTAATGGTGCAGTACATAAACCAAATGGCAAACAAGTAAATTCATACATGCAATTGTTAAATATAAAACGAAGATATTTTCTATGTTTCCTTTTGATGTAAACAAAAAAAAATGCATCCTTTAGATCTATGGAGCACATATAGCAGTTTTTAGTAATCATATCTCTGACTCATTTGAAATTTTCCATCTTGAAATGAGACAATGAAACAAATTTGTTCAAGCTTTTTGAATTTAAAACAAAACGATATATTTCATTTGGTTTTGGAACTAAAAAATATGACCAAATAAACTGACTTCTACATGGTTTACATTTTGTTATAGCTCCAATTAATTCTAATTGTTTTATGAAGGTAGAAAGATTGTGAAATTCATTTTTTGACAATTGTTTTTCACTCAATTTTTAATGTTGTTTTGGCCTTTTAAGGAATGGAATTGAATATCCATCGATCCAATTTGAAATAATTTTATCGTCAGTTAAAAGCGACCATTGCCTCTTATATTTAGTCAATCTGCCTGCATAACAATTCTCATTTAACTCTTATATCTTCTTCCTCTGTAGGTTTCTGTTCCCTCGAATGCTTGTTGAACTATCGCTTCTCGTTTAAATACTGGTTATGTCGTGATGGCTGTGGTGATGGCTTACTCACAAAGTTCGATTTTCCTAATTGCACTCTTGGTACAGCTCTCATCTCCTTGTTTGTCTTCTGTGTATCTTGCGTTGCTTTGTAATGATGATGGAAATTTTCACCTAACAAAACATCATCATGGCCATTTTGATCTGCTACTTTCTTTACCACTGGATTGAGGATCGGTAAAATCTCATGTTTTCTATGTTTCGACAGGAGAAAATGGGTTTCACAGAGAAATTGTGCAGAATTAACTAGGTTTTGGGTTAGACTCAAGTTTGCTGAACTTCCCTCTACAATCAGTTCATTCAACACCGACCCCAATGCGCTGAGACCTTTTACCAATTTCCTTGGATAGCTGACATGCTGACAAGTAGTACAAGTACGCGTCCTTTTTGGTTTCACTTGGAGAGAGCATACCCTTAACCTCCTGGTTAACTTTGGGAGGATCAAGCAGCAAGCAATTTTTGGGAATATGCCATTTTCCATTAAGATTTTCACGAGTCTTAGCATCCAAGCCATTTTTCAGATAAAAAGTCCAACGGGAAACAATATCATCGTTCAAAGGGATGTCCAAATCTGCCTCTATTGAAGGATCCGCTCCAAGCAGACTAGCAGTAGATGTTGGATTTGTTGGGGCTACCAAGGCATCGTCAACAATCATAGGTTCAAAATATTTCCGAAGTAACGACGCGACGCAATAAAACCGACCCCAATTTTTATGACATGAGTCGTCGTCGTACTACCTGACTAGGGCCAATGTTCAAAAAATTCAGAAACAAAAAACCCATTTTACAGTGAAAAATACTGACAATTTTTGTTTCATGCGGTATAATTGCATATCCATTTTGCAAATCTTGCGACTGTGTGTGGTATAATTGCACATGTAGTCTATTATTCTGTACATTCGCAAGACTTTTTTTGTTTTCTGCGGTAAAACTGCATACAACAATAGTCTATTTTGCGAGTCTGTGCGGTATAATTGCACATAGTCTTAGCACAAAATAGGCGACCAGAAGCGACAAAACGTCAAAAGTTGCATTGATTAAATGGGTAACGATTCTATGACGTCACGTTTGAAGTATGGGACGTTGGTCCCCCACTAGACACTGAGAGAACTATACTAATGCTCTACACTGTAAGAACAGTTGGTTTAAAAAGGTGGTAGTAATCTGAAACTCAATGAGGGTTTCATAATGATAAAGAGACTTGAACCATTTATCATATTGGTGATTATTAACGAACCGGTTTTTGTTTTCTTCTATTCTCTATTTTTGTGTTATAAAAAAAATTCTCTCTTCACAGACATAGTTTTTTACCCACATAAGTATAAATAAATGGATATATGAGTACATGTTGCCTAGATACATAGGTAGATAAGACTTGCAAATTGATATTTCAGAAAGACATAATTATAGATCAATATCAAAAGGTAGTTATTAAAAAATGAAAATATAAAACGGTATATACAATAAAAATATTTGGAAGATTTTTGAAGATATGTTTCCATCTTGTGAAAAAATTAGTGTCAAGTTCGTATAATATGTTTTACTGATGAAGGGCCTTTCTTTTATTTTATCATACAGGGTGTTTTAAAATTTAACTGTAAGGTATAAGAGGTATTTTTTGGGTATTTTCTGTGCGAATTTTTTATTCGAATTCGAACGCGCGTAGATTTTGATTTCAAGGCGACACTTTTTGGCAAACCCTATAAGTGGGTGATTCTCATGACACTTGGTTAAATAAGGATGAGTGGAACCTTGTTTGAAATTTGAAAGCGCTTCCAATTCTCTTCACAATTTCAGAATATTTTTCAAAATTCGTTCGATATTGGTTTTCGAGATTTCCATTGTTGAACTGGGCGGATAAAATAATTACCTACTCTTTTTGGCTGTCTCTTTTCGGATTTTATCTCTTTTTTTCGAAGCAGTCAATTTAATTTTTTCAAGTAGGTACACATATAGGTAGTCTATTTTGACAGTGTTTGTTACCTTGCATTTATCGCCCGAAACACCGCTGTTAATTTCTAGTTGAAACATCCTGTATATTTTATAAGTTGAGAATCCACTTTCGTTTATTTTATTCTTCTTATATTTGTATACTCGAATATAAATAACGTAAAAATTATGTATATTTATTGTAAAAAAACAACGATATATATAATTTGTATTCTTTATTAAGATCTATCAAGTGATATAAAAACACCAAAAATAATGAATACAAAATATATCAGTGAACAAACCTGATAAGATGTGTATTTTTTCTCTTGACTCGAGGATAAGGGAAATCTCATTGTCTTCCAAGGCACTTTTTCTGGCATTTTTTCAACCATGCAGCTTTGTGGAAAAAATGGAGGGAATGGCATTGGGAAATGGGCGTTTCTTTCCATTTTCTTTGGAAATGAACAAGAAATTAATTTTTTTTCGAAATGAAGTTTGCAAGGCACCGGCCTTGGAAAGCAAGTCGTCTCGATAACAAGCCTTCAATCATATTTTAGCCCTATAATAAATGAAAAAAAAAAAACTATAGATTACTTGATCACCCTACTCCCTATAATATAAAACAATTTGAAAAAACTTCTACTCGGCTCAAGTAGTTATATCTAACCTTACCCTGCATTTTGTTTACTGAATTGAGGTAGGTAATCGTTTTAGATTTTTTAAGGTAAATAAACATTACAAAAAACAAAGATATACATACTTTTTGAGTAAAAAAGTCGATAAAATTGGGAAATATTCTCAATAATACGGAAGTAAACAGACTTTCTAATATAGGTGCATAAGTACTTACTGATTCATAGTTTTTAGGAAAAGAAAACATAGATATTCCATGACCGGTTCTGGTCCAACAGCCCCGAAAAGCACAAGAATTGCCTCTCGCCATATAACACGATTTCCTTTCGCTGAAAAAAACACACAAAATCAAAATGACGAAATGATACTGAACAAATACCATCAGAGACCGGACTATAAGACCGAACCGTCAGATGTTTGACAGTGGTCCCACATTTCCCCTTCCTAAAGATTTTGGCGGGAACCGTTTTGTCACTTCTGGTCACCTATTCTGTGGTCTTAGTGTAAGGGGAGTTGTACATAATAAACTGTTTAATATAATATTTTACGCTCGTGCGGTAAAGTTGCACATACAAAGTGTTTTTGATGAATGTAATATGATTTCATATTATAAAAAATCATCCTTGTATCTAAACTAATCAATATTAAAAAAGAACTTACTTGTGGATTCAAACAATTCTTCAAAAAATGTCTTCAATCTCTTTTTCATTTGATTTTTATCAAAATGTTTTTTTCTTGGAGACATTTTCAAAAATGTACGGAGCACACTACTAACTTGTTCCGCACTAGAGAGCATAATGAGGTGATGAGGAGGCTTCGGGGTGCACGTGAAGGGTGTTTTTTGCTTTTTTATCAGGTGAACATAGTGCTCGTTCCGCGCCAGGGGCGTAACTACATGGTGGTCTATAAGGAAGTGGCTCCGAAATATAATGACATTTTAAATATGGCAAAAATCACCAATTTTCCATGATTTCTTGAAATTTCATTGCTTTTCAATTATTATGAAATCTTCGATTGGTGATAGCCATGTTTATCAAAAGTAACACACAAAAATTTGCTTTCAAAATATTTATTCAAACGTGATAAAAAGGCTACAAAGAATTAAAAAAAAAAACTCCTGGGCTCGTAAACTGAGAAATGGGTTCAAGTTGTTGAATGCATCAATTATAATTCTGATGATGTATAAAATTTCAAACAAAGGTTAGGCTTGTGCTATTTATCTGACCATGAGTGTTAGTACCTTATCGATTAAAAAAAAAGGTATATTCCAATTTTTTTTGATTAGTGAATATATAAGTTTACTATCTCTGCAAAAACCGTGGAAATCCGTCAATCCATTGCAAAGTTATAGCGTTTCAAACATTTTGCTACCCCACCTTGTTGTTTGTTAGAGTATCTAATGACAACGCGTTCGTATTCAAAAACTGACAAAAACGTTTGGGAATATTAACACATCGTATTGCACCGCCTGAATTCATTGCTCACTGGAATGACTTCCTCACAAAAATTTTGATTTTCCGCATGACTTCATGAATCACCCTGTATACCATGATTCTTTGTTTCTAAGAGAGATCCATTCCATGCAGTTCAATTCGGACGAAACTAGCTTCAAATCCGCAAACCGCATTGGCATATCTCTATTCGCGTTGAAGATATTGGACTTTGAATTTTTTATAAAAATGTGCATGTATAAGTTCGAGTGCCCAGCAGTTTGGATGAATTGCATTTGGAAAAATTGACTTTCTAGGTTTTGTATAATTTGATTTTTGTTTCAATTTTGCTGACCCTGTAGTAGTTTACAATCAAAATATCTACTCAGTATACTGCCCTTTTGATAAGGAATCCATTGTAGACTAAGTCATAAAGGCTATCATATAGAAAAAAATTCTAATCATTGTAGGGCTTGTAAACGTCATTTTTGACAACGAGTTCAAGATATGTCGAAAAAGTTATGGGTAGGTATGAGAAGGGTATATTACACACAAAATGAGTCTAAAATTTTTCAAGGAATTTGAAAATGTACTAATATACAGAGTGTTCTATTGAAAATAGAAAAGTTGATACCTACTTTCGGTGTTTCCGGAAGTGTCACCATGTTGAAAATATTTTAGTCGATTTGCTCTAATTGACTTTGGTCACCAACAAAAATTTCAAAATGTTTTTACAAGTAGTTTTCTAGACATGGAGGTTGGACAAAACGAAGCGGCCACCCTGTACACCACACTGATATGATAAAGGGTCGTAATATGTCGTCGCGAGAAAGTTCCGTAAATTTGTACATATAATACCCAAACATAGACCTTTCCACCTCAATATACTTACAAATTGATAGACTGATAACTGAATAACAACATATCTTTATTTATGCTGAGTTGTTGTTATATCATATCTATAACATCCGAATTTGCTATCCATTCAAGTAGATGACAACCTAATTCTAATTATTCAGGTTATTACAAAATGTGTATTCCATCCACGTTCATGATTATAATATGAATATTAGCATGGAATGATTATTTACTCGATGCAATGATTCTTTTGAAGTTGATATGATGTTTTCCACACATTAGTATTGGATCACAACTTCAATCCACACATTAGCATGATTTGCTTGCTTGAATAAGAATAGAAAAAGAAATTTAATTCATTTTTGAATTTAGTCGATATTCTCAACAATATCTTGTTTTTCTTTGGGCTACGCTATATCATAATTTATCATTGAAATCATTCAGAACATAAAACATAAAAATTATCTCAATTCAAAAAATCAATGTGTGCGCCAGTTGTCAACGTTAAGTATCACTATGTTGATTTATCTAGATCTAAAAAACAAGTAGGTACATGAACTGTGGCATAATACAAGGTTACAATTTGAAAATAGAACTGCATTTATTTCAATAACTGGTCAGACTATGGAGACCTGTTTGTTGTTTGTTGTAAAGGCAACAACTGTTGACGTATTTGTTGTAGTACTACATACATGTAAGTAGTATTATATTTAATACTCTGACATCTGTAAATTGACGTGTTTTTCAGAGTGATTCCTATGAGTGTATCATGCTTTTGTGAAATGATGGAGAACGTCGAAATAATAATTCTGATATAGCACACTATTGGTCGGAAATGCCTCTTACGCAAGATACAGTGCGTTGAAATTTTTGAAAAATTATAGATATTCTTTGATAGTTTTTTAACAGTTAAAGGTATCGTTACAAAAAAGTATTGAAGGAGTCCACCTAAGGGAGTCCACCTAAGGAAGACCTTTTCCTTTTCCGACCCATATTGTGCCAGGGGAGATGTGGGCAAGATGACATACTTTTTATTTGAAGCAAAATATGACAGAAATTGAATTACGAGATGGGACAAAGCCTTTACATCTATTTTGCTTCATCATGAACCCATGGAAATATATTTAGAACATCTGAAAGCAAGTGTTTTGAAAATAACAACAAATAAAACCGGTAAGTCGTTGTAGGGTGAGATGACACAGGTCCTCCATGTCGGGATAAAAAGTCGGCTTAAATCGACCTAGACTTATTGGAGTTTTAGTGAAGTGACGGCGAAGCGTAACTTGCGGCACGTTAAACTTAGTTGCAGCATTTGAACATCCTTTTTTTTTATTAACTGCGTCTATGGCATTAGCCATGCCCTCTTTGCTTCATGATCCCCGTGATGACTTTCTCTCATGGGTATACGGCATTCCAGAATGAAAACAAAAACAACATATTATGCAAATAATATTCACCATTACGCATAGTATGTCATCTTGGACTGAGGGCAGGTATGTCGTGTTACCCGGAAGTGACAAAACAAAGTAAAATATGCTTTGTGCTTACGTTCGGTTGCCCTACGTAACACACAATATCTACTACTAACTCCACCTCACCTAAAAATATTCAAATACCTTACATATTTATTGACTTATTCACTGAAAAATATGACCAAAACATAATTTTTCAACTGTGAAAAATAGGATACGAGCGTACTAGTCCGAACAAACCATTCAAATGACGCTGTACCTAATTTCTGTTGTGGAGACATCTATGAGGACATGGTTTAAATGATATTCTGTTAACTGGCGAGAATATTTGAATTGCAATGGGAGCCGTGTAATCTTACCTTACTATGTCGTTTTGCCCGCATCTCCCATATATCAAAATTAATATTTCGACGTCCTCCATCATTTCCGAAAGCATGACTCACTTACAGGAATCACCCTGTATACTTACGTCTTTCGTCGATGTTCAAATGGAAAATGATTGGTTTGAATCTTGGAAAGTAATAGGAATATTGTTTCTCCAACAAACTGAAGAGAAGAACAGGCTTTTTTATACTGTGAATACCTACAGGTGAATCTTTAAAACTTGTAAAATTCCAAAGACTTCCGGAGATGTCCGAAAGATTTTCCGATTTTTCGAAAAACTTCTCTATTTTGTCCTGAATTCATATAAAGCGATAATTGAAGACGAAAAACCCATTTTCAGGGCCACTTTTTCAACTCTTCCAGATAGCATAGTCGAAATCAATATCCGACGTCCCGAATTCTCGCAACCATCATTAAGTTTTTTTTACAAATACGGATCCAATTTTTTGAATTCATTTCAAGGTAACTTGTCGCTTTCTGAGAATAATAATGCACCACACTTTACTTTATTCATTTTTTCATTCTTCTCCTTTTGTGACGAAACATGCCCAGTGGTACGAACTTCCAGCGGAGATGACGTTACAATAATTGCGTCTCGCTATCCAACATCTCGTCTTTTGTCTCGTTTGTCACAAGTCCAAACCATCGTTTAGATTCTAGAATCGAGAAGTATATTTGGTTCCCTACATCAGGAATATTGAAGAACTCTCGCCATCTATCGAGGAATCGAAGAGGATATAAAAGCCCGCCATTCAGACGAGAGTTCAGTTATTGATTGGCCGTGAAATATGAATCATAAAACATAAAAAGGCTGCGATTGTGGACATAAATATTTGTGGTGTGCTGTGGTGACTTTAAGTAAATAAATCAAAACTGGACAAGTGTTTCTATAGTTGAAAAATTGTTAATTGGTGTCAGAAGAGGGATTTATTGTCTGCTATAGAAACGGACATTAATATTTGCTATGATGGTCATGAAACTAGTGCTTTTAGCCGGATTGAAGGTTACCGAGTTTAAGAGCGAGCTTGAGGTGCGTGATTTGGATACAAGTGGGAAGAAGGCTGATCTACAACAACGGCTTCGTGAGGCTTCAATAGAAGATAGCATTGAACCCGATACGTTCCAATTCAAGATGTCTGATCCCAATACAGTTGTTAAAAAAATCGAGGAAAAGTTCAAAGAATCTTCTAGAGGCATGGAAGGATAATTGGAGGAGTGGTTAAATGAATCTTCTAGAGCTATGAAAGGAACTCGAGGAAAATGGAGGAGAAGCTCAAGAATCTTCTAGAGCTATGGAAGAGAACTCGGGGAAATTGGAGAAGTGGGAAGAATCTTCTAGAGCTTCGGAAGAAAAGATCAAAGAAGCGTATAGAGCTATGAAAGAGAGATTGGATGAGAAGCTCGAAGAAACTAATGGAGCTATGGAGGAGATAATCAAGGAACAGCTGGCGAACAACTACAATCACTTGAAGAATCAGGTAGCAGAAGAGATCGGGAAATAACTAGAAGATACAGTGAAGACTCTGGAAAAAGAAATAGAGCAAATGAAAATGCAAGTAACAGTTATCGTGAAACAATCAGAAGTGACATTCGGGAGCCAAGATGCGAGTGCTAAGATAGAGACTGATGCCGTCAGAGTCCACATGAAAGCCCCTTAGTTTGATGGCAAGCTGTCCTGGAACAATTACCATTGCCAGATCGAGGCAGCAGCAAGGACAAATGGATAGGGTTAAACCGAAAAAGCCTTGGCATTGACACTGGCACTTCGTGGGTAGGCGACGGAAATCCTGCAGACGCTAAATACCCAAGAGCAGGAAGACTACGATGTTCTGGTCAAGCATTTGCAGCTGCGATATGGACAAACTCACTAGGAGCAAGTGTACCACTGTAAGCTGAAAAATCGCTTTCGGAAGACCAACTAGAGCTTAGTAGATCAAAAAAGCAGGTTCTGGACCAAATTCTGTGCATAACCTCACTTTCACCGGCAAGTAGGCGTGGCCGAAGTCTCTTAACGCTTCGGTCTTGATATGAGAGATATCTCGATCTTGACAGAGATCATTTTGACAGTTGACAGGTTGTGATTTTGACAGATATAATTTTGACAGTTGACAGGGAATTTTTAAAGCTTTGATCTCAGGATCAAGATGACGGTGGGAGGTGATTTTGTTTTCACCGAAGCCTGAAAACAGATTTTCCGTTAGCAAGATTGGAACCCACGTCCATTGGATTTGTACGTGAATGTCTAAACTAATACACCACGGAGCCTTAGGATTTTATGTAGACTTGGGATACAGATGGTACCGTTTTGGTTTGTGGGGCAAGTTTCGGCGAGTTGTGGAAGGGCCCCCTGAGGCGTACAGGTTTCTTCATAGTTGTTGAGTTGCGTACGCTTCGATTCTCGTATGCTATTAGAATGATTAGATGACGTAGTTGGTGAGCTGCGATAGAGATGCAGATTTTTTCATAGTTTTTTGAGTTTTGCGCCTTCGATTCTTTGATCGTTTGCTATAAGAATGATAAGATGGCGTAGTGGGTGAGCTGCTATGGAGATGCGGATTTCTTCATAGTTTTTTGAGTTTGGCGCCTTCGATTCTTTTATCGTTTGTTATTAGAATTAGATGTCATTCAAAGCAGGAATTGACAATTGATGACGCTGTTTCATTGTGATGTCATAGGGTTGCCTGTTGTGATTCTTTGAATGTTTGCCACAAGAATGATTAGATGGCGTGGTGGTTGAGCTGCCATTTTTGGAGATGCAGATTTCTTCATAGTTTTTTGAGCTAATCGTTGTTTTAGATATGACGCTTACTATCGATGCTTGGAAAAAGCAAAATTTGTTACGAATGAGGAGATTTTATATTAAAAATTGAAAAACAGGCAATTAAACACACACAAAACACAAAAACACTCCAAAAATCATATATTTTCGGGAATTCAGATCCAAAGTACATACCTTATTGTTGGTATGTACTTGAGGAATATAGGGCAAAAAATCAATACTACGATAATACAAAAGCTAATAATATAATCTCACAATTACTCATGATATTAATAGATTAAAGCTAAGAGACAATACTATTCCTGAAATTCAAAAAACGCTTCAAAGTTGAATAGTGTCCAAAGGAAAGAGTATAAGGTATTTTTTTGCAGAAATCTTTTATCATCGTTGGCACTCAACGCAACCTTAGATTGTTCAATGCTGTAAACATTGTGCGCATAGGAACGAATGGAACGCTGTGTGGCGCTGATAATTTTTGAATGTCTTAGAGAATTCCAGTAGTCATCAAACGTTAATTAATTTTCCACAACGTTGTATTTGACCCCTTTGGCCTTTTTCACAACTTTTTGCGCTTGTTGAATTTTAAAAGTGTACATTTTTGATCTAAGACCAATTAAATGGGTAATAAATTCTCCATTAGCTTCATCCTTCATTAGTCCTAGAACTTTTTTGTTGACTAACGGAATTTTATAAGGGTTATTAGGAGAGTAGTCGGAGGTGTCGAATTTTTGTAAATCAACCTTGATAATCTCTTCGTAGACATCATTACACTGAATTTCATAGATGAAGCTATCCGTATCAGTGTACATAAGTTTACAGCGATCAATACCCAATTTCGGTAGCATATTATGTGTAATGAGAATCAAACATGTATGTTTTGGAAATATCCAGAATAGACATACCAATATACAGAGGTTTGTTGAAAATTAATTCATTCTTTTTATTTCAATAGCTATAAGGTCGTGTTCGGCGTCAAGAATAGTTCGATTGTAAAATCGATGACTTGCAATGAGATTTTTTGCTCCATATCGTCCATCCCATTTATTCACAAGTTTGATAACCCGATGATTTCTGATGTTCGTCATCGTATTACCAAAAACAGCATTATTGAATAAATTGAAAAGATTTTTCTTCAAATGTTGTTGTCGCGTTAGTTCTTAATTGATTGTGATGTTCAATATATGGTTTTAACCATGTCGACTGTCGAAATTTCAAAATTCTATGGATTTTACTTAATTTCAAACCATTCATTAACGCTTGCTTCAAATTTCGAGAGTGAACAAAATAATTTTCTTTGTCGAAAAGAGTCCCCATCAATTTTGAAAGTTAAGATCTGGGTGGTACTCGATGTTCAGGACAAAATGGAAAATCTTCATGTAACTCATGAGTGACAGTGGGATATTTCACATCGACTTCCAATATATATCCTATGGGTGAATTATCCGAGATTGACAAAACGTCAAAGTTAGATACATCGCTAATCCACTCAAACTCTCCTAAAGGGAGAGGTTCAGTCATTGCTTTTCCATACAGATTATTCACATCTAGATAAAGCAAAAATTTCGATGGTTTCGATGCATCGTAATCATCGGTGTACTTGTTATTAGCTTCAGAACACCTATGAACACATGTTGAAATACCTCCACGAATTCCCTGCTCAATGAACATGATTTGATCAATAGCTTGGAGAAGTTCTGATTCACAATCGGTAAACTTCAACATACAATCCCATGTGAAGCCTGGCATCGTATAATACCATGCAGGATCTAATTTATGCGACTGAATGCAACTTTGCCTAAAATTCTCGAATAAATCCGCTAAACCCAAAATATCGGTCTTCAAATACAAATCTGAATATTCACCTAAATTTTGGATTTCAAAGGCCTTCCACACAGTTTGAGCATGTTGAGAATTTTCGACTGATAAATTGGAATCACTAATTTATTGTAGAAATAATCAATTGAAGGTAATCGGGTGTCGTTCATTTTTTCCAAGCTATCAATATAATCATAACAAAATACACCTTTTCGCGTCAACAGTTGAAATTTTTCTCATCTAGATGTAAATTCTTCTCTCAATATTTTAAAATCGGTTTTTTTCATTGGCGATAGTAAATCATCGAGAGAAGCGCCTCAAAATCGGAATGAATCGATGTACTTGAATCTTATATTGTTTTCGTCAACGAAATGGGTGAAAGAGATATAAACTTCATTATTGGTTGGGAGAACACTCACGCGACTCCGTTTAGCAACATCTTTTATCAGCAAATGTCCATCATACCCGGATAAATTTTGAAAAACAATCGGCACAACATAAAGCTTTTTGAAAATCAGATTACAATTTCCATGTGCAAAACCTCAGAATTCACCATTGACATGATCATGATCGCGAACGATCTTATCATTTTTGTGAAAAGGTTTTTTACATATATGGCAATGATTTGCACCGCAGATGCTTTTCTTTTCGATCATGGGAACAATATTTTTGATTTTTGAATGAATTACTTTTGATATTTCAACCATTTCGTTGATGAACCATTCCATACAATCTGTACCACGATAGCTCTTGAAAAATGGAAGAGAATTGTCATAGGAACATTTTAAATAGATCCCGGCACTGTAAACTATATGTTTTTGATATTTTCGCGTATTTATGGAAATGTGTTGATCGACTACTTGTAGCTGGATTTCAAAGTCAGCATAGATGATGAAGGGACATTTTTGTTTGTGAATGAAATTTTTGAATTCGACATGTTTGTAACTTGCAAATGAGACTTTATATTCATTCAATTTTGTACACAGCTTTTCATGTTCAGTCAATTTTACATCAGATGTGAAATAATTAAGACACCGATCACAAAAAAACTTTTGCGCCTTGGATGTATCAAGTTTTGAAAATATTAAACGTGAAAGATTTTTAATCCAGCAATAATGATATTTAATATCCTCAAGATCGGTGTCATTAGTAGGCAGGGGCTCGTAATCATATAATGATGGATGATATTTGTTTTGAATCAACAGCAAATTAGCATGTCTGACTAATATTTCTTTGGTGAGCCTAGCTGGTACAATACTAAACTTATTCGGTTTACCATCATCCGTGTCTGACTTTGAAACCAGTTCCAAAGCATACACATTTACAGAAATATCATTGTTTTTTCAAATTTTGAAATTTGGTGCAACGGCATGGGGGATTCCAAGTTTTTGAGTCTCAAAACTGATTTATAGTGAGGATAAGAAGTTATTCGCTCTTTATGTTTGTTAACAGGATGAAGCGCACTAACAATAGCCCAGTAAAAGCAGGCGGTATCATTATTTTGAACATTCACGCATGCATGTTTGTCCGCAATTTCCTTTGGTAGTGCGTTGAAGAAAGAACCATCAGCCATTTGAGATTTATTAACATCAATTTCCAAATAAATTCTTCTAACAAATCCTGAATCGCGTTCCTGGAATTCCAAAAGACTATTCAAAATTACATCATGAACGTTTTCATAGAACCAGCTCTTTAAATCCGTTCCTACATCAATAATTACATTCTTGGTGTTGAAATATTTAAAATCTACAATTTCACGTTCAGATTTTTTGATAAACTCTCCGCAAAATGACGTGTTCACTTTAACCATGTTAAAAGATCTCAGTACTTCCTTTAATTCACGATGAAACAAAATAAACGCATCATCCATAAATCTATTGACGTCTTTATGAACCAAATTAGTTATTAAACCGGTTGATACTCTTCCTTTGAAGCAATTAACAATGTTTTCCCATTGAACCCGATTGCTTGATTTTAATTCTTCAACTAACCCCATCCCAACCCACTTTTTTTTCTAAATCAATTGTCTTCTAATAACTTTAAGATGTTGCAAATTAGTCTGGATCAATCGAAGATTGTTTCTGGGTTAATTACCATGTAACACTAAATTATTAAATTTGCCGATTAATCTACTTATTCTACGAAACCAATGGCTTGTCGTTCTCTCACAAGACTCGTCGAACAGAAATTTCTTCATTTTCTTCAAGAGTGAAAGTATATTTTCTGCTTTTTTCAACAACACCTTGTATCAGGAAGACATATTGGTTGAAAAAAAATCAACTCACAACTATTCAACGCCGTTGATGAGATGGTGGTGGTTTCTACTCAATTTGAGAGAATGAACTTGTGTGATGTTCTGTGTGCAGCCCTCTCGAGTAGAATAACCACCAAATCCGGTTTGTTGTTTCCTGGAAGACAGTAAGTTTTGTTGACTTGTAATGTAATGAAATATCATCAAAATTTAAAAAACGTGAAGTTTATTTTTACCAAATTCAATTTCAAACGACGGATTTTCAGTTGATGTTCCAATTGATGTTGCTTTTTCGAAAAGTTTCGCAAGTTTTCGTGGGGAACCAACTCCGATTGCTTTGTGGATTTCTGTGAAATTTTGTTTAATGTGAGCTTTTTCAACAACACCTTGTATGAGGAAGACATATTGATTGAAAAAATCAACTTACAACTATTCAACGCCGTTGATGTGGTGGTGGTTTCAACTCAATTTGGGAGGATGAACTTATGTGATGTTCTGTGTGCAGCCCTCTTGAGTAGAATAACCATCAAATCCGGTTTGTTGTTTTCTGAAAGACAGTGAGTTTTGTTCACTTGGATATAAAATGAAAACGAAATGTGTATCAATGAAATACCATTAAAATTTGAAAAACGCAAAGTCTATTTTTACCTGATTTAATTTCAAACGACGGATTTTGAGTTGAAGTTCCAATTGATGTTGTTTCTTCGAAAAGTTTTGCAATCAACTCTTCGCGAGAAACCAACTCCGATTGCTTTGTGGATTTCTGTAAAATTTTGTTTGATGCGATTACATACAAAATAAAATTCACATTGTAAAATAGCCAAGCACCCCAATTGCAGAAAGATTCTATGATAAGAAAAAGTTCAATTATTTAAAAGAGTATTAACCTCTGCGACACCCAGACACGCAAAATGATCACAAGTGCTGTTTTAACGTTGACGTCTGACGACGATGAACGCTTTGTATGGACTGATTCTCAAACATGGACTGAATGTCTAGTTGGCTAATAGAAACACATCTTTATCGATAGCATTCCAAAGCAAACTGCAAATCGCACAACTATAATTAGATTCAAAGAACAATGGTGCATTGTATTTGTGATTTCATTAACAAGAATTGCAAAAAACAAAACAGGGGGATGAATATTTGGTGGAAAGAGTGATTCGCAGACTGGGTAACAAGGTGTATGTGAAATGGCTTGGATTTGACAAAACACACAATAGTTGGATTGGAGCCGATAATAGGTATATTAAGTAACATCAAGATTTATGTAGAGTCAAGTTTGCGAAAAAGTTTTCAACCCATAATCAGAATACTCATTGGCGATCTGCAGGCATTAATTTTTGAGGATGATGTGTGGAATATAATGATGAACTATCTCAATTGGCTTCTAGAAAGATGGAATTTGGAACCTCACATTCACTCAACTTTCACCTGTGGCAGCTTGATGATAAGCAGTGTTCCGATGGATGATGGGATGAAATTAGTGTCAATTTCAAAACATGATCAAATGATGTATTTAACTGAAAATAATGTGAATGATCTTTGTATTGTTGATGAAAATCTTGTAACCATAAGACTTCGGGAAGTGAGGCAGTTAGATTTTCCCAAATATCATAATACGATTTTGAATAATTTACATGAATTGATGAGTAATAGTCGTACACATTATCCTATTGAAGATGTAATTGCAAATTGTTATAAAAAATCTCCTAGTGTAGAAACTTATTGCTCAAAACAAATCATGTATCATGACAGAAATGGATTGTTATCCGATTTGAATAAAATAAAATATCGAAAATGAAAAAATGACTTTTATTTTCATTTGTCTGCAGTCTGCTATCAACCGACTAAAAATATGAATTATTTAAGCGATAAGAAGCGCAACAAATACAGATTTCTTAAAAGGAATACTTAATGTGCATTGTCTGAGGGATAATCGCTGCTGTCAAATTTTGAAAGATCTTTTTTGATGAACTCATCATACACATCATCACACTTGATCTCATAAATGAAACTATCTGTATCCGTATACAAAAGCTCCAAAAAAAAGCCACATCTTGAGTGGTTGAATGCTAAGATTTGAATGTTTGAATTGTTATGATCTGGATGATGGATCTAGCAACGTCACATATGCATTTAACATGGACATTTCAGGCTCCGGGGGATTTTTCCCAAATTTTATGTTTTTTTTGATAGATAGATTTGGCAACATCGCACGCAGCCTACAAGACCGTCCTTATTCAAGATTTTTTTGACAGATTTGGCAATGTCACAAACGGGGCAGTGAAAAGGGCGCTGCTGTTTTGCTAGAGTTTGATTTGTGGGTGAACAAAATAAGTCAATCGATTCAACTGCATAACGTCGTAATAAGACATAATCGGGTTGGTATCATAGTACACTATCATAGTGGACATGATCTCTTTTGGATGTCTCCGTGATGTCTCCGAGATGTGTCTAAAATGCCTCCGTGATGTCTTCGAAATGTCATTTAACCTGAGCAGTTCAGGCCCTTTACAACTTTGCCAAATCCACCAAAATAAAATTATATCTGTTAAATCTAGGAGGCGGTGTTGTAGGTTGCGTGCAGTGTTGCCAAATCTAAAAAAATCTTAAAATTTAGGAAAAACCCCCTAGAGCCTGAACTGCTCATGTTAAATGACATCACGGAGGCATCTTAGAGACATCTAGGAGACACTGAGAGAAATCTCAGAGACATCACGGAGACAACTCAGAGACACTCAGAGACATCACAGAGACATCTCAGAGACAACTCGGAGACATCACGGAGACATCCAAAAGAGATCATGTCCACTATGATAGTGTGCTATGATACCAACCCGATTATGTCTTATCACGACGTTATGCTGTTGAATCAATTGACTAGATCTGTTCACCCACAAATCAAACTCTAGCAAATATAAAAGCACCGCCCTTTTCACTGCCCCGTTTGTGACATTGCCAAATCTGTCAAAAAAAATTGAAATGAGGACGGTGTTGTAGGCTGCATGAGATGTTGCCAAATCTATCTATCGAAAAAAACATCAAATTTAGAAAAAAACCCCCGGAGCCTGAAATGTCCATGTTAAATGCATATGTGACGTTGCCAGATCCATCATCCAGATCATAACAATTCAAACATTCAAATCTTAGCATTCAAAAACTCAAGATGTGGCTTTTTTTTTTAAAAAAACCTAAGCTTCTGTATACGGATACAGATAGTTTCATTTATGAGATCAAGTGTAATAATGTGTATGATGAGCTCATCAAAAAAGATAAAAAGATCTTTCAAAATTTGACAGCAGCGATTATCCCTCAGACAATGCACATTAAGTATTCCTTTTGAGGAATCTGTATTTGGTGCACTTCTTATCGCTAAACTAATTCATATTTGTAGTCGGTTGAAAGCAGACTGCAGACATATGAAAATAAAAGTCATTTTTTCATTTTCGATATTTTATTTTATTCAAATCGGATAACAATCCATTTCTGTCATGATGCATGATTTTTTTTGAGCAATAAGTTTCTACACTAGGAGATTTTTCATAAAACTTTGAAATTACATCCTCAATAGAAAAATGTGTACGACTATTACTCATCAATTCATGTAAATTATTCAAAATCGTATTATGATATTTGGGAAAATCTTACTGCCTCAGTTCTATGGTTACAAAATTTTTATCAACAATACAAAGATCACGCACATTATTTTCAGTTAAATACATCATTTGATCATGTTTTGAAATTGACACTAATTTCATCCCATCATCCATCGGAACACTGCTTATCATCAAGCTGCCACAGGTAAAAGTTGGGTGAAAGTGAGGTTCCAAATTCCATCGTTCTAGGAGCCAATTAATATGGTTCATCATTATATTCCACACATCATCCTCAAAAATTAATGCCTGCAGATCGCCAATGGGTATCCTGATTATAGGTTGAGAACTTTTTCGCAAACTTAATTCTACGTAAATCTTGATGTTACTTGATATTTTATCAGCTCAAATCCAACTATTGTGTGTATTGTCAAATCCAAGCCATTTCACATACACCGTGTTACCCAGTCTGCGCATCACCCTTTCCAACAAATATACATCCCCCTGTTCTGTTTTTTGCAATTTTTGTTCATGGAATCACAAATACAATGCACCATTGTTCTTTGAATCTCATTATAGTTGTACGATTTGCAGTTTGCTTTGGAATGCTACCGATAAAAATGTGTTTCTAGCAGCCAACTAAACATTCCGTTCATGTTTTGTGAATCAGTCCATACGAAGCGTTCATCGTCGTCAGACGTCAACGTCAAAACAGCACTTCTGATCATTTCGCGTGGCTGGGTGTGGCAAAGGTAAATACTCTTTTTAATAATTGAACATTTTCTTATCATAGAATCTTTCTGCAATTGGGGTGCTTGGCTATTATACAAAGTGAATTTTATTTTTTATGTAATTGCATTAAACAAAATTTTACAGGAATCCACAAAGAAATCGGAGTTGGTTCCTCGCGAAGAGTTGATTGCGAAACTTTTCGAAGAAACAACATCAATTGGATCTTCAACTCAAAATCCCTCGTTTGAAATTGAATCAGGTAAAAATAAACTTTACGTTTTTCAAATTTTGATGATATTTCATAAATGCACATTTTGTTTTTATTTTATATCCAAGTAAACAAAACTTACTGTCTTTCAGAAAACAACAAAAGAAGGCTGCACACAGAACATCACAAAAGTTCATCCTCCCAAATTGAGATGAAATCACCGCCACCACATCAACGGCGTTGAATAGTTGTGAGTTGATTTTTTCAACCAATATGTCTTCCTCATACAAGGTGTTGTTGAAAAAAAAAAAATATGCTTTCATTTTTGAAGAAAATGAAGAAATTTCTGTTCGACGAGCCTTGTGAGAGAACGACAAGCCATTGGATTCGTAGAATAAGTAGATTAATCGGCAAATTTAATAATTTAGTGTTACATGGTGATTTACCCAGATACAATCTTCGATTGATTCAGACTAATTTGCAACATCTTGAAGTTATCAGAAGACAATTGATTTTGAAAAATTGGGATGGGGTTAGTTGAGGAATCAAAATCAAGCAATAGGGTTCAATGGGAAATAATTGTCAATTGCTTCAAAGGAAGAGTATCAACCGGTTTAATAACTAATTTGGTTCATAAAGACGTCAATAGATTTATGGATGATGCGTTTATTTTGTTTCATCGTGAATTAAAGGAAGTACTGAGATCTTTTAACATGGTTAAAGTGAAGTTTGCGGAGAGTTTATCAAAAAATCATCTGAACGTGAAATTGTAGAGTTCAAATATTTCAACACCAAGAATGTGATTATTGATGTAGGAACGGATTTAAAAAGCTGGTTCTATGAAAATGTTCGTGATGTAATTTTGAATAGTCTTTCGGAATTCCAGGAACGCGATTCAGGATTTGATCTTGTTAGAATAATTTATTTGGAGATTTATGTTAATAAATTTCAAATGGCTGATGGTTCTTTCTTCAACGCATTACCAAAGGAAATTGCGAACAAACATGCATGTGTGAATGTTCAAAATAATGATACCGCCTGCTTTTACTGGGCTATTGTTAGTGCTCTTCATCCTGTTAACAAACATAAAGAGCGAATAACTTCTTATCCTCACTCTAAATCAGTTTTGAGACTCAAAAACTTGGAATCCCCCATGCCGTTGCACCAAATTTCAAAATTTGAAATAAACAATGATATTTCTGTAAATGTGTATGCTTTGGAACTGGTTTCAAAGTCAGATACGGATGATGGTAAATCGAATAAGTTCAGTATTGTACCAGCAAGGCTCACCAAAGAAAAATTAGTAAGACATGTTAATTTGCTGTTGATTCAAAACAAATATCATACATCATTATTTGATTACGAGCCACTGCTCCCTTCTAATGACACCGATCTTGAGGATATAAAATATCATTATTGCTGGATTTAAAATCTTTCACGTTTAATATCCTCAAAACTAAATAAATCGAAGGCGCAAAAGTTTTTTTGTGATGGGTGTCTTAATTATTTCACATCTGATGTAAAATTGACTGAACATGAAAAGCTGTGTACAAAATTGAATGAATATAAAGTCTCATTTCCAAGTTACAAACATGTCGAATTCAAAAATTTCATCTACTAACAAAAATGTCCCTTCATCATCTATGCTGACTTTGAAAGCCAACTACAAGTAGTCGATCAACACATTTCCATAAATACGCGAAAATATCAAAAACATATAGTGTACAGTGCCAGGTTCTATTTAAAATGTTCCTATGCCGATTCTCTTTCATTTTTCAAGAGTATGGAGTGGTTCATCAACGAAATGGTTGAAATATCAAAAGTAATTCATTCAAAAATCAAAAATATTGTTCCCATGATCGAAAAGAAAAGCATCTGCGGTGCAAATCATTGCCATATATGTAAAAAACCTTTTCACAAAAATGATAAGATCGTTCGCGATCATGATCATGTCAATGGTGAATTCTGAGGTTTTGCACATGGAAATTGTAATCTGATTTTCAAAAAGCTTTATGTTGTGCCGATTGTTTTTCAAAATTTATCCGGTTATGATGGACATTTCTTGATAAAAGATGTTGTTAAACGGAGTCGCGTGAGGGTTCTTCCAACCAATAATGAAGTTTATATCTCTTTCACCCATTTCGTTGACGAAAACAATATAAGATTCAGGTACATCGATTCATTTTGATTTTGAGGCGCTTCTCTCGATGATTTACTACTTGATGTAGAGCGCGGCAGCTTTTCGAAAGTTTTCCCTCAATTAGCGATAAATATGAGGAAATTGCTGATAGCATGCGTAGCAGGTTTGGCAACAAGGATATGCAAATCGAGGTGTACATCAGAGAGCTGTTGAAGTTGATTTTGGGCAGTGCGACTGGCAAGCAGAAAGTTGATATCGCCACACTCTACGATAGGATTGGAACGCAACTGCGGGCGCTTGAGACGTTAGGTATCACAACGAGTAGCTGTTCCGCTATGCTTTTCCCTTTGATTGAGTCCTGTTTACCTCCAGAGATACTTAGAGTTTGGCAGCGTTCGTCGTTTTCTACATACAATGCTCCCAATAGTCCTGATGTCTCTGTGCTTGAATTGAGGATGAAAGGGTTGATGAGCTTTTTTAGTAATGAAGTAGAGAACGAGCAAAGGATTAGTTTGGTCTCCGAGGGTTTTGGTTTGACAGAACGTATGCTTAGCGTCAGCTTGGGGCCAAGTGAAGAGAATTTCAAGTAAAGAAAATCCATTGGAAGCGGCACTGTTGTTCCAACCGCCACGGGCATTGTAAACTGTGATGTGGTCAAATGTTTGTGATGGCTCACATAAAAGTGCCTCATGTTTCAAGGCTAATAACATGTCAATGGAGGAAAAGCGCAAGATTCTTTCTCGAAAAAAGGCTTGTGTCCGTTGTTTTAAAACAAGTCACCAATCTCAAAGATGCAGAGGAAGCTTCAACTGCGTTTTATGCAAGAAATCCCACCTGGTGGTGGCCAATAAAGCAATTCCAAAGCAGGAAAAACGTGTAAATAGCTGTCAAGATGCGGAGACTCGGGAAGAGAAGCCTGTTGGACGTGATCACGTTTTGGCAAATCACACCAACGCTCATGTGTTTTTGCAGACCCTCCGAGTTGATGTGAAAGTTTCAAATAGATACAAGTCTGTGAGGGCGTTGGTGGATAGTGGTTCCCAGAGAAGCTACATTCTGAAGTCAACTGCAGTTAAGTTAGGGTGTAACTCAAAACGCTCTGAAAATGTGCTCCATTGCTTGTTTGGAGGTAGAAAGACAGCTTATGAACACCAATGCTATGACGTCACAGTTGGTACCGACAAGTTTATGTTCACCTTCGAAACACTTGATCAACCAATCATTTGCGCTGATATTCCAACAGTTTTTAATGGTCAGTGGTCAAACGAGTTAGCAAGTTTAGGTATCGACCTCCCTGATTCCTAAGATCCTGGACCAATAGAGCTGCTGTTGGGTGCTGACGTGGCTGGCGTATTGTATACCGGAGGCTATAAACAACTATCTTGTGGGCTGACAGCAATTGAGACTAGGTTAGGGTGGACACTCATATATATACGTAAAGCGTTCCTCCAAATAAGTGTGCATGAAAACGACCGAGACTGTCTGAAATTCAAAGAAATCAAAGAATCGAAGGCACCAAACTCAAAAAACTATGGAGAAATCTGCATCTCTATCGCAGCTCACCTACTATGTCATCTAATCATGCTTAGAGCAAACGAGAATCGAAGCGTACGCAACTCAACAACTATGAAGAAACCTGTGCCTCTCAGGGGGCCCCTGGATTCCTCCGTCCCCCCACAAATCGCCGAAACTTGCCCCACAAACCAAAACGGTACCAACTGTATCCCAAATCTACATAAAATCCTAAGGCTCCGTGTTGTATTGGTTTAGACAGTCACGTACAAATCCAAAGGGCGTGGGTTCCAATCTTGCTATCGGAAAGATTTTTTCAGGCTTCGGTGAGAACAAAATCACCTCCCACCCACATCTTGATCCTGAGATCAAAGCTTTTAAAATCCTCTGTCAACTTCCAAAATGATATCTGTCATGTCAAGACCAAAGCGTTAAGAGACTTCGACCACGCCCACTTGCCGGTAAAAGTGAGGTAATGGACAGAATTTGGTCCAGAACCCGCTTTGTTTATCTACTGAGCTTGCAGGAGTTTCAAGCTGATGTAGCGCGCCTAACACGACTGGCTTATCCAACCACACCAGAGAAACGTTATGAAGAGGCTTGCCGTTCAGGTCTTTTTAGATGGACTTCGAGATCAGGAGATAAGGCAATCCTTGATACTTCATCGTCCTGACAATCTGGTGGAAGCTCCTATGCGCCATTAGAAGGTTGGAAGCGCGTTCGAAAGGATTGATATAGATAATTCTGGACCGTTTTTTGAGTCGGACGGGGGGAATAAATACATCCTGGTCGTGATGGATTACTTCAGCAAGTGAGTCAAAGCGTATGCCTTGCCAAACCAAGAAGCGGCAACATTAGCTGATGTACTGGTTAAGTAATGGATCTGCCATTTTGCGATTCAATTGGAACTGCACTTGGACTAGGGCAGAAACTTTGAATCGATGTTGTTCCAGATTGTTTGTGAAGTCTTGAAGATCAAGAAGACAAGAACGACAGCGCTTCATGCTGCACTCACAATCAGATGGCATGGTGGTGTGAATGGACAGGACCATCAATCGACACTTGGTCAAAGTTATCACTGACCATCAAAGGGACTGGGACGAATACCTGCACCTGTCCCTTTTGGCGTATCGATCTGCAGTGCACGAATCGACAGGCAAAATTCCTGCTAGGATGATCATGGGTCGTGAACTCCGGCTGCCCTGCGATCTGAAGTTTGGCCAATGACGTGAACGCCGAGGATGGCATGTTCCAGGTTAAGGATTTGGTTTGGCTGCTCAACTGACAGAGGTAACATGGATTTTCCCCAGAACTGCAAAGTTCTTGAGAGGGCCCGTTTGAGATTCAGGAGCAAATCAATGACTTCGTCTACAGGATTCGGAAGCCACCACGAGGAAAACCGAGGGTTGTTCAATTCAACCGTTTAACTCGGTATGCTGGGAACTATGACGATCAGGACGCTGACGTGAGGCAGATCAGCTCACCCGAGGAAGACATGTCACTAGAAACTTTCATGTCTCTATACTCCAATGGCCAGAGAGTTCAGAATGGCGTTGTCCAAGAAAGGCAGATGGATTTGTTCAAAGCACCGGCCGAATATTCGTTGGCTCTCTGGGTCACTTAAGACCCTGCTGCTGTTTTTGAACGGAAATTCGGACAACTGGACCATCTGTGACGACAAAGGCCAAAGGTGGGACAGGTGCTCCAAATCATGGAAGAGACACGACACCTGTTCTACCTTGTAACGAAGAAGCTTCCAAAATATCTGACCTCCTACAGTAATGTCTGGAGAGCCCTTAGTCATCTTCGAGACCTGATGCAGTCACAGGATCTGACTCATTTGGCAATTCCGAAGATGACCAATGACCAAGTGGACTGGCGAGTGGTGAGAAGCATGCTGAAAGTGATCTTCAAGGGGAGTGGCATCAACATCCTGGTGTACTGCCATCCTTCCTGGAGGACGAACCAGAGGATAGTGGACTGCTATTTCCACCAAAAAACAAACTGCAGGTTTGGGGATGGGGACAGTTGCCGATATCGACATGAGGACATTTTGGGACGGAATTGTCTAAGGAGGGAGCAATGTGACGGAACATGCCCAGTGGTACGAACTTCCAATGCGGCCGACAGCGGAGATGACGTTACAACCATTACGTCTCGCTATCGAACTTTTCGTCTTTTGTCCCGTTTGTCACAAGTACAAACCACTGTTTGGACTCTAGAATCAAGAAGTATATTTGATTGCCTGCATTTGGAGAATTAAAGAACTTTCGCCCTCTATCGAGGGATCGAAGAGGATATAAAAATAAAAGCCCGTCATCCAGACAAGAGTTCAGTTATTGATTGGCCGCAAACTATTAATCTTAAAACGTGAATAGGCTGCGATTGTGTACATAGATATTTGTGGTTGTGCTGTAGGGACTTTGAATAAGTAGATTAAGACTGGACAAGTGGTTTCTATAGCGAAATTCGTTACACTTTTTTTTTCAACTGTTTTTGAACGTTGAGCATTTGTTTTTCAAGCTTAAAAATTCACAAGTTATTATTGTTACCAAAATTAGATTCGCGCGACGCGTTCTGAAAGGATCATAGACTTTGGATTCTGATAACAACTACTACTGTCGTATTTACTTCCTGGATTATTTTAAGATGGCATGTGTGGTATATCATTATTTACAGGTAGCAAAGATATATTTAAAAATGAATCAAAAATCGTGTTTGAAGAAAAAAGATGATGATGGTCGTGAGAACTCGAAGCACCGGTCATGCTATCTTGAAGAGCAGAAAAAGTGGCCATAAAAATATGTCATTCGTGCTCAATTATCTTTCCAAATAAATTCAAGACAGAATTAAAATGGATTTCGAGAACATCAGTTTGTGCTGGATTTTTCCAGAAGTGTTAGGAATATTCAAAGTTTCAAAGCGGCATTTTTGTGACATTCAAATTGCGCAACTTTGCCTCCACTCAACCCACGATGTATATCTTATGGTTAACGATCTAACAATGCTGTACGCGGTTATCATATTTTTGTACCAAAGCAGATCATCTGATGATTTCTTCTAACTCCCTGTTTACAGCCAAAAGTCATAGACGTGGACAGGCTACACGTGACCAAACAAAAGGTAACGATTGAAAGGTCACTTGAGATAATTCAATACCAGTTGACCAGTTTAATTGTTTTGCTATGTCTAATCACGTGTTGTAAGGTGGAGCAAATATTCCGATTTCCTCATTTTATACATTCAATCACAAACATAGTATCAGTTCATAGTTCATAGTAACATCAAATCAGTAAAATTATCTTACAAAAACATTGAACCAAAGCATATTTCCCTATCGAGGAATGCTATGTTTTAAAGAATACATTGTTGACATTTTTTCGCAAGTTCCTTCCATACACTGTATATTCTAGTTTTTACCCAATATTCTCATGCATATTCTACGGGACTTATCATGAGAATCCATTTCCATGTGATTGAGATAATAGTGGTTCATTTAAAACAATTTGAGATATAGGAACATTGACGCAGCTTCACAACACATTCAATAGGAATACAGCTTAAAATATCTGTGGAAAGTTACTCAAGAATTTTTTTGCACGAAAACCTTGAATCTGTGGAACATCACTCCCACTATGTTTACAATTTAGAAAAAACTGACAACGTTTATTAACCAATTCAAAAAACTAGGATTTGTAGAACGCACAATGACACCTGAAGACATCCAAATAAAACTGCATCAAGTTACTAGAATTAAGGGAGTTTTGATATTTTCAAAACAAAACTTCACAAATATGAAAATTTGCATGTTTCTATCGAGATCTACTAGGCATCTGTACCAATCTAGAGTTTGATATCACAGTCTCCATCAGTACCTATCTCAGACGTTTAATTGCCATAATCCTGTTACGACGTGAATGTGAGAAGACATTTTACCAATATCCTCAAATTTATACATAGGGTGAGGCATGAAAAACTTGTTACCCAGGTTTTCTTAGGTGTTGAGTGATCATTAAAAAATTGCACCCCCGTTTATGGCTTTACAGATAGAGGGTGAAAATATCAAAAATATTTGTTGCCCAATTATCAAAAATGGGCGTGTTCGAGCGGTTTTTGACTGGGAGTAAACCTGTGCGGGAAGTTTCTCATGTCCCACCCTGTATATTATATAATGAGGTTATTATACAGTCGCGAGCTACCTTCTCACCACTGATCCTTGCTCTTTTCTTTTGATTCAGATCGTTGGCTATCATGGCCATCGTCATGCCCTCGTTCCAAGATCGTCTTGTTTTCCCTCTTTGCGTTTTCCGGGAGAAACCCAACGCAATATCGTTTTGGGCCACCGACCTTCACCCATTTCAATGAGGTGTCCGAACCATCCTAGTTCCCGCTTTTGAGTCCGCTGATTGATGTTTTCCGTTGCTCTAATCTGGTTGTTCTCGACAGCATCAACATGACTTTCCATCCATCATTCACTACCCAAACTTCACTGCCATAAAACACGTCAGATTCAATCATTGATTTTCCAGATGAGAGGCAGCAACCTTGTCTTAGTCCTTTGTCACGTCGGATATGTGAAGATATTTTTTTTCCATTTTTGATGAAAGCTTTGTTATCTCGACATAGCAGCAGAACACTATAATGCTGTTTCCATAAAGCATTGTCGATCATCGATATCGGTCTTTTATCAAAGGTATTCTTCATATTCCTTGGAACAGACCATACTTCAGTGGACTATGATCCCCCATGCACATGTTTTCCCAAGTTTTGGTTTTAACCTGGGTAATCATCCGTTTTACTTATTTTGGTTTTCGTATTATTTTCTTGTTATACATATCTGATCTTTCGATAAGTTAGTTATCATAGGTTTTTTTTTCTCCACCGTTTAATTGATTTTTTGGCTCCAACAGACCTGGTTCCTACTAGCCTTCTCAGTTTTGCCCATGGCTTCTTTGACCATAAAGTATCAAAAAAATGCTTTCGACTCATCATCGAAACGAGGAATCAAAAAACCCTTCCATTGTCTTCTTAACTAGAACCATCCTTGATTGTCGATTTTTCATAAGAAATGGATGAGATTTGAAATCTCTGGAGCCAATCTCTAGATAAACGTGGAAGACGACCCAGCTGCTTGCAAGATAGTTTTCAGTGGAAAGTATCTCCAGGTTCAAGCTAGCAGGACTAGCATTTTTCATCGTCACCAGTGGAATCTGGGAAACTCTGCACCAGATAATGGTTGGATTTGAATGATGGTAGATACGTTTTTTTTTTGCATGTCGTTCAACTGACTTCATCTGTTGTCTCGCCCCCTTTTGAGCTTGGGTCACGGGCGCTGCTGTGTCATAGTCAACCAGCACCCTTAAATCATCGTCCGGATGATAAGATATCAGATCAAAGCTTTTCCTTGTTTTGTCGCGCAGGAAGTCTTTCACTGGAACGGAAGGAACAGAAAGAAAAAAGAAAGATCGTGAAAAGTCGATGTCGAATGTTTCAACCACCTCGTCTCCAATCTTGAAGTTGATCCATTCTACTGCTCTAGCTAAAGAAAGAAATTGAGCCAGGAGTTTTTTTTCAAGCATAGATACCATATAATATTTGAAGCATCTGAGCGATGCAAAAAAAAATGTCAATACCCCAATTTTTACAAGAAACATAAAACCCCTCTAGCTAATCGGAAAAAGTACCCATAAAAAAAAACTACACTCTTCTGGAAAACACACCACACTTGCACTTGAATAATATCAAATGGTAATGGAAACTTAAAAAAAAAACGGAGGTTATTGAGATAATTAAATGTGGTTTTCAAGTGGATTTCAAAGCAAAGTAAAACGCGGCATTTCAACAAGAATTCAGGCCAGAGAGTCACGTGGTATTCTTATAAAAAAAACAAGTGTTTATTGACGGATCGGAATGTGACCTTCGAAAAAGAAGTGAATCAAGTATCCAGTTTGGTGTTAGTTCTCAAACTGAACCGATTTCTCAAATTTCCAGAGACCGTAAAAGCTCCGGAGTATTATATCGAAGTTGATGAAGAATCCCTTTTTTATGTATAAAGTCAATATTTGCAAATTTGATAGTTCGATTACGAAAAAATGCACAAGCATTTATAGCACAATGCCATTCGACCCTTCTATTTCACACATTTCTGGCTAAACATCTTCAAATTTTTCTCATTTGATCACCTATGGTTTCAGAAATAGTATTCATGAAACCATTTTGAAACGGGGACATCAATAATTTCTCGACCCATGTTTATGTTCTCATAATTTTCGGTCATAGAATCAGTTCTCAAAGTTTCTTCCTGTAACTGTGGGACCCTCCGTATACAGGGTGTTACAAATTCGAGTATATTGGTAACTCGTTAACAACGACGGGTGAATGGAGGCAGAGTTTCGCGATTTGAATCTGAAAATATGCTACTTTGAAACTTGGAAAATTCCGAAGACTTCCGGAATTTATTTGAAGAGATAAAACACATTTCTGCTTTTCAAGATGACATCGCAATTGATATCCGACGTTTTGAATTCTCGCAAACATCAACAACTTTTTTTTCCAAATACGAACCCTACTTTTACAATTTATTTTTGAATAACTCTCTGCAGAAAGTTACGAGAATTATCAAAATCCAAAGTTTTTGATCCTTGAGAACGCGTCGCGCGGATTGTAGTCATGGTAACAATAATATCTTATGACTTTTTGACCTTGAATAAAGAAGCTCCAGGTTAATAAAAAGTAAAAAAATAAAAATAAAATAAAAAAGTGAAAAAAATGAATAGAAAAAAGTGAAGTATGATGCTTCATTAATTTTAGGTGGCAAAAAGTTATCTAAAAATGAAATAAATAGTTCAGTTCGTAATTTTGACCGTGCTTACTTGAAGAGCAGAAAATGTGTCATCCGTCATCAATTATCTCTCCAAATAAATTAGGAAGAAGATGAAAAAGGATTTCGAAAAAATCGGTCATCACCGGATATCTCCGGAAGTCTTCAGAATATCCCAAGTTTGTATGATTAAATAGACTGTGCTGCTGAACAATCGTAAATTTTCTCGAATACTGTTGAGATTAGATCAAGGACATGATACATGAAACTTACTTAGAATTTGATGTATAGAATACGCAAATGAAGTTGATGGCCGTTACTTATTTTTGGTTCACCCGGTACACATAAAAATATCATCAAAAAAACCGCAGTCAAAAATAAAATACGATGTGTCCGAGCGTTTTCTACCAAAACAAACCCCTGAATTTTTAATCAATCTGTTCCAATCTTTACGTTCGCAATGTTTACTATTAAATTATTGTCATCAAATCAGAACTTCCAATAAAGGTTTGCCTTTTCATCACGAGCGACACATTTGAATAAATCTTTGTGAATTTGAATCAATTCCTGATATTGACAAACAAATATATCAAACGACATGCTTAGGCGCTTTTCAAGATTTTTTATGATGAATTATCAAACAAAAGAGATTTTATGATATTCAAACATACATTCCAAGATCATTCAAGTTGAGTAAATGTCCTGAAAAATAATTACTTGCTTCAAAGGTTGGTGCCAATTGCTCATCTCATTAAAAAAATTCTCTTGACGGTTCTACAGTGTGGGATCGACGCATGAATAAGGAAAAAGTAAAAAAAAATTGAATTGAGATTTCATCTTCTGTGGTTCAGCCCTGCTTGGATAGGAACTAATTTGTGTCGTGATTTTAGTTTCAAAAATCAAGCATGTCTTGAATATTAACCTAGAAGTAATTTTTTCCACAAGTAAAGTGTGTCTTCTATAGAAGATTCGACGAAAGGTTATTGAACAAAGCTGTTCAGAATGAAAAACTGCGTGAGAATGCAACATTTCAAAACTCTCTGTCTACTTTGATTTTTGAAGATACTAGAAAAGTACATCACCAAAAGTTGCTTAAATGCTTAAATGATTTTAATTTTGTAAATTAAAAAAAAAACACAAACAAGTTGAAAGAATCAAGATTATTTCCATGCTATTTAGAAAACTAGTGACTTACTAACACTCAACAACTCTCTTCAATCACATTTTGTCGTATCTTTGACAGAAGAAGCCCTTTACTGGTAAGAAAAATAGCTACTAGGTAAATTAACACTTGATTTTTTGAAACTAAAATCACGACAAAAATTGGTTTCTATCTAAGCAAGGCTAAACCCCAGAATATGAAATCTCATTTCGAAAATATTTTTTCTCTTTTACCTATTTATGCGTCGATCCGGGGATACACTGTATATTAAAGTACTCGGTGTAATTTCATTTGAGATACTGGAATTATAACCTGGACGATATAATGATATAATATAATAATTTAGCAAAATTTCACTCTTTCTGTCCAAGCTACCACCGGGATTCATGGCAATTTTTTTTTCAACGTTCCGATAGAACCTGATCCTTTTCAAAGATGAAACTACAAAAATCCAAGACTGTCTGAAATAGGACAGTTCCACAACACAAAAGGTATAGAAATAGGTTAAGTTTTTTTTCTAAATAACATCACACAAAAGTATTCAAACAACGTACGGGTCCTTCAACAATACAAGATACAATATACATCACCAACGCCACAATTATTCAAAGTTGAAATATTGTTTTGTCATTGAATATGAAATTATTTTGTTGAATGTTACAAGTGCATACCAACATTTATCGAATATTGGTTCAAATTTATTGAAGTGAACCGATTTTTTTCATGGTAACATGGTAACAGAGTGTCCCCGGAACAACGCAGGTGGAAAAGACAAAAAAATTCTGAATTGAAATCTTGTCTCTAGGGTTTGCTTCACTTGCTTTGATAGAAATTAATTTTTGTCAAAATGTTAGGTTTCATTGAATCCAATATGTCTTGGGAAGTAACACAGAAGCTATTTTTCACAATAGTAAAGTGCTTTTCCAGTAGGAGATACGAAAAAACTTTTTTGAAGAGAGTTGTTAAGAATGTTTCTGAATATAGTCAACTTTTTTGTTTTTATTTTTTTTTATTTCAAAATACTTTTTGATTTTGAAGATTTGCATAATTCATCATTCAAAAGAACTTTTTCCGATGAACTTTTCCAATATCATCAAAATATCAATGTAGGCGATGCGTTTTGAAATTTTGTATTCTCATATTCCATTCTAAACAGCTTTTTTCAATAACCTTTTGTCGTATCTCCTACACAAGAAGCACTTTACTGGAGAGAAAATGAGAAATTTTTATTCATTATAGGCTCATTGATTTTTTTTTCCAGAACCAAGGTGACCATAAGAAGTCTATATTATCCATCTGCCCTCACGCCATCACTCTGTTTATTAGGATGCCAGTGAAATAGACTAATATAGAATGGAGCGACGGCGACCTGCCAGAAAACAAGGCAAGAGATTTCGAAGACCATGGTTGAGAAAATGCAAAGATTATATCAGGAATTTCATTGCTTTCATGTTCAGTAATGTCGGTATTATTGGACTTGTGGTAAGAATGATTTAAAATAGTTCAATGAAACTAAGGATGTTCTAAATAACAAAGAAACTGGTATTTTTTTCTCAAAAGTTGACTTAACGCTAACGATGTTATCTGATAATTACTAAAAAAAATTGGTTCAGCTTTGAAAAAAGCGAAATAGTAAAACCCTTTATTTTTATTTGTCTGCAAAGAAGTTTACTCCAGGAGTCAACATCATGGTGTTTTTGAATAAGGTTGTTGATTTCATTACCCTTGAAGAAGCCGTTAGAACTGGGAAAGGAAACTTTTACCGTACATGTGTTCGTTTCAGAGAAGATCCGGGGATCGCAGTGAGACCAATGCAACAGATCCACTTGAGGCTTTCGGAAATAATTCATCGATACCTACATGTGACTCAAAAAGGATGTCCCAGAAGTATTGGGAGATATTAGAGACGGTTAGTTGGAAAAAAAATAAGTTTAAAATGTTCTATAAAATATTATCTCCCGACCATTCCTTTCGGAATTATTCGTGATGGATATGTGATTTCGATTTGTGAGTGGGCACATAACTTCATTCCACCGCGACCACTAGTGGGTCTATTGTGACTCACATGATTGCCAGGTTATTCACCCATGAGGACCAGTCCTTTGAACAGACTGATTGCCGCCCTGGGTGAGGCATTGTTCCGATCAATTGCAGTAATCCAAGGGCTACCGAAGACATTTTGTCGGTGGTGAGCAATCGCCGGGCACTCACAGAGAATGTGTCTGGATGTCTCTTCCTCCTCCAGGCCCAGTCTGCGCATTCAGTGTCCTCAGTGAGCCCCATTCTGTGCATAGGCATTCTTAACAGGCAATGACCGGTGTATAAACCCACCGCTACTTGGATTTCCTCGTAGAGTGAGTCGGAAAGTCCATTATTGAATGCTCCCTCTATGTCTAGAAAAATACCCACAGCGCGATACTTTTGGCCTCGAGGGATTTGTTCATTTTCCCAACTATGTTGTTGAGGGCCAGTTCCCTTGATTTTCCTGCTTGGTAGGCTATTGATGAATGTTCAGGGGTCTTGCCATCAGGGCTTCTGCCCTGATGTGCCCGTCCAGGATATTTTCCAAACTTTTTAGTGGAGAAAAAATGAGGCTTATTGGACTAAGCGATTTTGGACTAGAGTCCGATCGTCCTGCCTTCGGTATATTGACCGCTTTTCTCTGGTCCATCCCTATGGGGCATACTCCAGAGCAAGACAGGCTCGAAAGAATTTCATCAAGAGGAAAAGAAGGCATTCTAGTCCGTGCTGAGGTAGAGTCGGAAAAATTTCATCCTACCCCGGAGATTTGGATGGTATAAAAGACGTGATGGCCATTTTATTCGCATCGGCGTCTATTATCCTTTTGGCCGTTGTCCAATCCTCGTGGGTTGACCTACGTCCAGAGAACATTTGATTGGGTGCTTGATTTGTATCAAGGAATGTGGTGTTTGGCCGGGATCTCCAGGGTTGGTTTTTCGTGAAGGCGAACGTGCAATCGGGCTTTTTTATAGTCTCAAGATCCCAACACGCTTTCTTTCTTCTTTCTTTCGCGAGGACCCTTTGGATCCTTGTTGTTTTCGGAAGGCTGTTCGGCTCTTCACAGAAGTTTCTCTAGGAATTTCTGTAAGCAGCCCTGATCTGATTGTTAAACTCTGTTGATGCTCTCCTGTATCTTTCTCATTTACCTGTTTCCTTGGCTGTGTTGCAGAGGCGCCTTACCTCTTTCCTTTGTTTGTTCAGGTTTTTATTTCACCAGGACGTTCCTTGGTTGTCTCTCTTGTGTTTAAGGGGACAGTTTTCGTGATAGACTTGCACTATGGCACCTTGTAGATGTTCAAATGCCAGTTCAATGCCATCAAGATCCCACACACCCGTTGTGGCAGCAATCAGCTTGTTGTGGAGCGATGTTTTGAACCTATTCCAGTCAGTGCTCTTGGCGTCCCTGAATAAAACTGATTGCTTTTGACCTATCCCGATGGTGAATTGGATGGGTTCGTGATCTGATGATAAAAGTTCGTTGTTTAGTCTCTACCCAGTTTTCCTTATACTTATAGTTTTTGTGCTGATAGTGAGATCTAGTACCTCATACCTACTCTGGTCAGTAGAGGTTGGATTGTAGCCAACGTTATTGACGAATAGCCCCTCCCCTAGAAAGTATTGAAAAAGAGTCTTACCCCTGTCATTGATGTCAGTGCTTTCCTATTCTATGTGATGTTGTGTCACATCCCATGACGATCTGTAGGTTCCTTGATTTGCAGAAGGCGACTAATTCGCGCACTTCTTGAGGAGGAGGCCGCGGTGCTTGCCTGTCTCCAGGGAAGTGAGCAGAGCAGATTATGTCAAGTCCTTCATGCTATCTTCAACCGGAACAATTACTCGCAGATCTACCATGTCATCAGTGCAGAAATCTGAAAGCCTATGAGGAGCCCATTCCTGCTTCCTGATTCGTACTCGTGAACCATGGTTCTTAGATCAGTGCGATGTCCAGCCACTTCTGCTGAAGGACTCAGTCAAGAGTGTACGTCGTTGTGTTGGTTTGACGTAGATTTATCCGAAAACATTTTAGACCCATATGCGGTTGTTGTTTCTCGCCTGCTATTTAACTTACCGTTGGTCAAGTCTGGGAGGGTCCCTTGCCACTACTATCCCCAGGGGGACCGCGACGCGGTCCCTTTTTTAGAGTGGGCTTGCCGGAAACATTCTTTCCCTAACCCTTACCATTAGTTTGTAAAGAGGTCATTCACCGCCTGGTCTGGGGTCTTTCTAAGGAACTCTCCTTGCTCCCCGGACACTTGATTGCCCTTTAGGTGCCTCTTTTCTCTCCAAGTCGCTTTGCCCAGAACGTCCGGCAAACCCAGACACCCGACCCCTAGCTTTGGAACGGAAGATCACTCGTCCGGAGCCAAAGCATCTCCAGGCTCACCAGAGCTTGCATGGACTGTCCGTCAATGACGAACGTCCATGTTTGGGCCGGCTCGGAGGCCTCTCTATTCAGGGTGATTCATATAGCAGTGTTTAGGCCACTGTTTTGTGCACGGAGCCGCGATGTTACATCCTGAGCAATGAGACGACTTGCCGGCTCCTCTTCCGGGATGTACGAGACAACGACATGTGGCCTACGAATGTCTTCTCCTCTGACGATCTTCAGTTGTGCTCCTTTCCATGGCCAAAGGATAGACGACGTTTACGCCAGCCATTGAGCACTTTGTTCGTCCGCGTAGGTCAGGTTCAACCCGCCAGGCCGATGAGTGCAGCTCAGAAACCTGACCACTCCGGTTCATCTGCTAACGACTTCAAGATAGCCGTCTGCAGTGCCCTAAGGTGCTGTGAGGTGCTAGTCTTTGTGGACTTTACCCACCTTGATGCCTTCTGCCACAGCATTGTAGGAGGACCGATGACAGAGTCTTTTCGACGCCTGTACGGGCGTGACATTGGACGACAGCTGCCGCTTGGAGCTGGAAAAGCTTCTACCCTCCTCCACCACCGGCTTCAGCACCCCTTCCATTGCCTATTTGAATGCGTCCTTGAGGATATTTCTTAGCCATCTCCTGGCAGCTCCGGATAGCCTCGTCTTGTTCAGGTTCATCTGGGCAAGGGCGTCCACAGTAGAGTCCTTGTCAGTTGTTCCTTTGTCACTTTCGAGCAGTTGGCGTTCCTGCTGCGGATCAGTCATCCATCGTGTCTTTTTGGTCGATCGACCAGCGAACATGTTGATGTTATATTCAGAAAAAGGTTATTTCAAGATAGCTCCGAAAGAAAGATCTTTTTTTTAAGTTGCAGTTTTTGGTAAAGGTTCATCAATTGATTCAGGATAAAAAAGGTACTCTTCAATCACATCAAAACAATGGATGGTTTTCAAAAAAAATGCCAATTCATCGAAATGGTCATTCAAATCAAAAAATGTTTATTCTTTGAACACACACAAACTTCAGTTTTTTTGATCGATCTGATGTGAACGAAGAATACATTTATTGTTCTCAATTTATTGACGAACCTGAATTCAAAATTGCAACAAAAAAAAAGGCGTATCAAAGTTTAGGGGATTTTATGGAATGGTGTGGTGCACCCCAAACTTCCAAGAGAAGATTAAAATATTGCCATAATCTTCAATTTTCAGACCCTGGGTACTGTCCAAGTTTCATCAAAATTGATTTTGCCGTTTCGGAGCTATCACGGAAAAATGTTCTTCAGGGTGTAACCTCAAAGTATGAATTATTTTGGAAGAAAGGGTCGTACAAAAATATTCTATAGAACATTTTAGACTTATTTTTGTCTTAAATACCCGTCCCTCGATAATTTCACAATACATCTGAGACACCCTATACAGGGTGTAACAGAGTAAGTGTTACAATGCGAAACTGTAGATTCGTTATCAAAAAAGAAAAAGATTTTTCCTCAACGAAAATTTTCCGCGAGCTTTCGTTTTCGATATACAGGGTGTCAAAGTTATGAAAAAAAAAGATTTTTCTTTAATTACTTCTAAACCACTTGGAATATTTGTTTCAGATTTGGTACAGTGTCAAAACTCACTAGTTAGGATTATTTTATTAAAAAATCGATTGAAAAAATTAACCAGTGGCGTAGTTATAATACACCCTGTATATCGAAATTGAAAGTCTGCGGAAAATTTTTTCTAAGGAAAAATATTTTTCGTTTTTGATAAAGAATCTACAGTCTCACGTTGTAACACTTACTCTGTTACACCCTGTATATGTGAATAATGTTGAGGTATCGGAAACACATACATTTTCCCAAAAATAGTTTGTTTATTCTAGATTTCGCTGTATGTGAAGTTGCGATCCTTCTTATAACGACCGCGTACTACACACGGCGCTTCAAAATTAACGCATGATTCAAAAAAATATGGTTAAGCATACTGTAACTGTTTTTTGAGATTTGTTTTTTTTTAATAATAGAAATCGTTTAATGTGTTTGAAATTCTATGATCTCCTATGATAGTCCACATGAATTCGATCGGATCAACCGGCGCTGGCGGGGTAACAAGGGCCTCTAAAATTTTGAATGGCATGAGGGGTCGAGTGACACTTTATTCAAAAGGTATTTTTATGTAGATTTTAACCCCCGAGTTTCACACCTCTACTATCGACATAGCTATTACAGGAGTTGATCAGTTACAAAAAATGTTTTGAATCCATCGCAAGATGTGTGTCACCCCACTATGCTATGCTACATAGGTTCATCGATATTTGGATCAAACATTTCTGGGACAAAAAATATTGGAAGAAGAGGAGCTATTCAGTGATCTTTTCTCATGGGGTCATAAAAATCAAAGTTTAAACGATCAAGCCAATATCTGTCAAAGAACCTCAACAAGGAATACTTTATGGATGTCACCAAATCACCCCACAAATGCTACAAAATATTTTTTTTTTTGATAAATTTAGTTGGCACCTGTGATGGCTAGGTAGATATTAGCAGTGTGAAATTATAATCCACATAAAAATACCATCAAAATAAATTTTTACTCGACCCCTTTTGCTATTTGAAATTTTGAGGGCACTCGTCTCCCCCGCTAGGTCTTTGCCCTTCATGGGAAAATGCCAAAAAAATGGTTCTCCCTTATATAAAAAATTGAAGGGTCCGATGGTTTTTTCTTGAATGTCTTGAAGCGCCCAAAATTGCCTTCATTTCCTTTTCAAATGGCCACCCTGTATTGCATTGCGCATATCATCCTGGCCTTCGATAAACGCTACTACGCCCATCGTCCAAGAACAGGCACTATCTCAATTCATCAGTCAAAAGAAGTCGGCTCCAATCTTCATTCTCTTCCTGATGAGCAACGGGCAGCCCTCGCAGGTCTTGTCTTCCGCTAGCCTGATTGTATTTTGAGTTATTCTAGAGTTATATTGCTCCAAGAACTAAGAAAGTGATGTAGATATCGAGGGTAAAGACGGTAAATACAATAATACTGAGACCCCACAGCAGGCCCATTGTGCACCTCCAAGTGGAGAGGTTGCTCTATTGGGCCGTCACGTCGTCGTTAAATCTTGGCAATTCAGTTTAGGCGACAACGTAATTGTCAAGTTCTAGCAATTTAGCTGAAGCGACAACGTAGCTCAATGGTCAAAGGGACATGATCTCTCCCGTTAACTGCAGTTGTAACTCAGGTGCTGATTGGGAACATTACATTTAAATTGCAGGATCCATTTATTTGGGCTGGTTATTAACTTTTCGACTTTCAGTAAACAATAATGCCTGAATTACATTTAATTTTACTTCGAAGTGTAATTGAAACTGAACCCTGAACCCATGTCTACTTAGTTCAATTAGACATCCATGGTTATAAGGCGCTATATGTACTTTGCCCACCGTAGGAATCGACCCAGGTCCATCAGAAACGCAGTTCCTCACTCCCTGACGTCCACCACCTCACACACTCGATCAACATGTCCCCCCAGAAAGTACACAATTAGAGTACGAATACGTTGAAAACGGTCTTCAGCAGGGATTAAGACCCCTCCCGCGACCCTGACCTTGTCTTCTATAATAATTCCCAGTTTCCACAAACCTTCTTGAAACCTTACAGATGATTGACTCATTGCCGTTAAATCTTTCAGAAAGATGCGTTTGGGTTACCCTAGATAATGCAATCAGCTTTTGATAAATTAAGATTTTCTCGTTGCTTGAACGGAATCCAGGTCACGATGCGTTGATTGGAATGGGCAACTTGCACGAAACATTAAATCGATTCTTTTTCATTGCAAACTGGAGAAAATCGCAATAAAAACGATACGTATTTTTTTATTTTGTGAAAATATGATTTTGCCAATAGTTATTCAAGTTGAAGTAGTATTTTCTCATGTATACAGAGTGAGTCATTTAAACGGGAAAGCTGAATTGCGCCTAAACCGTTAAAGATATCGAAATGAGCAGAATGGAGTTGAATGAGGGATGCCCCAGTGCAGTTTGTGAAAATAGTTTTTAATATACAGGGTGAAATCGCACCTTTTTTGACAACTCAAATCCGTTCAGTTTTTGCAATTCGCTTCAATCGTTCAAAAGTTATTCCACTGTTTCTTTTGGGATACTTTTTCAATTCTTTCCAGGCAAGTTTTGAAGATACGCTTCGACAATAGGTACTTTGATTAACCAACATATTTAATTTTCAATGTAAGGTAAAATACTGTCTAAATATCTGTAGTATCTTCTCATGAATACAGAGTGAGTCATTTGAACGGGAAAGCTGGATTGCGCCTAAACCGTTGAAGATATCGAAATGAGCAAAATGGATTTGAATGAGGGATGCCCCAGTGCAGTTTGTGAAAATAGTTTTTAATATACAGAGTGAATTCGCACACTTTTTGGCATCTCAAATCCGTTCAGTTTTTGCAATTCGGCTCAATCGTTCAAAAGTTATTCCACTTTTTCTTAAAATTGTAGCGTTTGGAACCATTGATTAAAAATACCACAGAGCACTTGGTTTTTGAGATATCAAGTTGAGACTTTGCCAGTGTCTTAGCAACTGCCTTGGGTATGTTTTGATGGCAATGGCGCCGATTTGCAATATGGTATCACTTTGCTGTGCCACTTCAATGTTCGTAAACTTCAAAGCACTATTACTTGATTTTTTTAAATAGCACTCCCTGTATTTTGTTACTTAGTTGCGTTCAGCTTGTCATTTTACGCATCCTTCACCCCTCAATTGTTTTTCAAAAGTCGAGAGTCCAGGAAATAATTCGGTTTTTCTGAAAAACTCAATACATCCAATCGGAAACTCTGTGAACGTACCATGAAAATCATTTTTTTGACATATCAACGTCAAAGTGACCATCATTTTGAACAGTTTTTGTGATTAGCGGTTGAATCTTCTCGCTATTCAATATAAATAACTGTTTAGTTCCTTGTTCCGTCAATTCAAGTTTCTTTGATTTGTAGTAGTTTCAAGAGGCTTACAATGAATACCATTTTGACGTTGATATGTAAAAAAAATTGATTTTCAAGGGACGTTCAGTCTGTTTTCGATGAGATTTGGATGAGTTATCAAAAAAACAAAGTTATCTCCCAAACTATCGATTAAAAGAAATGTGGAATGAAAAATACGCAACAAGGCTGCACGCGACAAAGTACAGAGAGTGCTATTTGGTATCTTTAATCAATGGTTGCAAACACATCAATTTTTAGAAAAAGTGGAATAACTTTTGAACGGTTGCTGCGAATTGCAAAAACTAAACGGATATATATATTAAATATCTAGAGATATACAGGGGTTGCTATTCAAAAAATCTAAGGCATTCCATATCCAAATCTATTTTTCCCATTTCGATATCTTTAACGGTTTAGGCGCAATTTGGCTCTCCCGTTTAAATAACTCACCGTGTATACGGACTCAAGCTTTCAATATTCTCGATAATAATAAGCTGAATATATCCATTATTGCCGATCTAACTTGTCCACATTTTGAACGTGTGTAAAGTTCGTTATTTTCCATTTTATCGAGGTGAACCAGACCATACTATGTTGTAAGGCTACCTGTAAGTTTGTATTGTCACAAAGCGAAATACGGTTCAACAAAGTTATTCGCTCAAATTATTTTTTTTTAAATAGAACAGCTTGTATTATATGATTATTGAATGCTGTATGAAATTCTGAAAAACTTGTATGGAACATGTTATTAAGTCGCGTATAATATGTCATATTTCGATATAATGACAATAAAAACTTGGTAGGTATCCCTATAACATTATCTTTGGCTCACTTCGATAAGTAAGAAAATAACGGACTCACTCACAAGGTGTCTCATTTTGGGTACTTTTGCAGGATATCCGTTATTTTTATAGATAAAAACTTGCGGTTTTCGCGAGAGTTACGTTTTCGTAAAACTAAAGATGCCGTCAACATCATTTTCACAGCCCTTTTATTTGGTTTTTGAAATACAGGGCTAAATTGAAAATGTTGCATTTCTACTTAATCTATTCAAATGGAACAACCTGTATATCCATAGGCTATAAAATTTGTCTTTTATACAGTGTGCACTTTTTTCCAATAACCCCCAAATAAATGATTATTTTCAGAAATTAAATGTATAATTCATTAGTTGCTTTGGCAACAAACAAAAATAAATGTCAAATATCATTTGTCACATTGCTTTTGTATCGACTTTTAATAATGTCAGCGTTCGAAAATTATGAAAAATATTATATGCTGGAATGTTTTATATGGAGTGATGAAAATTCTCCGGAATTATGTTTCCCAAGGTACTATACTATACTATTCTATACCACTCGATGAGTATTTTTCATAAAAGAAGATCAGTTGTTTATTATTGTTATTCATGTTCTACTATTAGATTATATACATATTTAGTTTAAAAGAATTGTCATTTATTTGTGTGTTTACGAGAAAAAGTGCATACTGTTATATATTTCTGAAAAGTTGAAAAAGACAATTTCTATAGCCTATGAACAAACATGTGTATTCCATTGAAAAAAAATTTTTTTTTTTGACTGGTTTATTTTTCGTCGGTCTGTTTTCGCGACTAAGGCTTATCACCAAGCCAGAAAATTTGTCTCACCCCATCTGGTAATTTTGCCGAATCCCTCTCTGTAGAGGGTGGGGTTCTTCAACGTGCCAACATCCATGACACGGGACCCACTGTTTAACGTCTCTTCCGAAAAACAATGCATGTCTTAAAACAAAATTCAAAATTTCAACATCGACGTTGGCCCGCCCGGGGATCGAACCCAGGCGTCTTTTGTGACGCTATCACTTGTGCTATGGCTACAAGTGATAAGAGAATGTCGCTTTTTCTTACTTTGATTGGGGGAGCAGCACGCTATAAGAAATATAGAGAGTCAGTGGCAGAGGTAACAAAGCACCACAGTCCAAAACTGCATGTTATCGTTGAGAAATATCGTGAATCAGTAAAATTTTGAAGATGTGAAACCATTTGCAACGAGGTTGAATAATTAAGCACATTTTTGAATGTTTACCAAAAGATCGATTTATTTGTGACATGAAGTCTGAAAGCATAAGGCGTCGATTACTTACAGCAGACAATTTTATATTCGGGCAAGCTTTTACATCTTTTATAGAAATAGAGTGATGGAATTCAAAATCGGCCAAAGAGGACTAGTAAACAAAATATATGGTCGTGGAAAGCCGAATCAAAGTCGTAAGCCGGTTAAACCAGGTGCAAAATGTGTTGCCCCATCCATGTTAAAGTCCAGCAGTGTCTTGAGGATGTTTCTTTTGTTGTCAAATTGGTCATACAGCCAAGTCAGTCATGTTTCAGGATAAAACAAATGATATTGAGGAACAAGAGAATCAGAAATCTGGAAAATCCGATTAAAGTCTACAATAATTAGGATTCGAAAGTAGTCGATATAAAAGTAGATTCAGGAGCAGTAAGATATGTTATTCATGAAAATCAATCCAAATTTTCATTTCCAAATCTGGTCCTACAAACTGTTGATTTAAAATCAAAATTTTTGTCACGGGATGAAGTGAATATTTAATTTTGGTCAAAGTAAATTCAAGTACAGGGTGGCCAAATAATCGAGGCAAGCGGGTGTATTTTAGAAACCACACATTGTAAAGACTTGCGGTGAAAAATTGTAAGACTAAAGTTGCCAAAAGAAAACAATGGAAATCATTTTTCATACCTCTACCGCTAGGCGGCGTAAAAGCTATGGTCAGGTAGAAAAATTGATTCTTCTCAAAAATGTTTCATCATAATTTGCTAAAAAAATACCATCACTGTAATCTAAGTCAGATTCTGCATCTTTTTGGTTCACCATTTTTAATAATTGTAAGGCATCAAATAAAGACGGAATAGAAGGGTGACGTCTGACTGATCAAAATGCCTATAATCTCAGTAAGACTCAACATATTCGAACGAATAAGGTCATCTTTGAGAGAGGAGACCTTTTTTTATCAAGAGCAAAATATAGATATGAAAGATTGGTTTACGCTGCTCCCTGTAGAGGGTGTCAATGCAAAAGTTTATGATCTTTTTTCCGGAACATCAAATAGAATGATATAATTCTTTCAATGGAAACAGAAAGTATATACAAATCACAAGAAGAAACCTCTTTCAGGAGTTATTGCCACAACAATGGAGGAGACACAATAATGATATGCAAACAAAATCAATTAAACTGTTGCAAACGAAGATTTCACGTTTCTCTCCAAGTTTGCTTTTGGTTTCCATGGACAACCCAAAAGAAATAATAATTCACGTTGACATGCTGAGAAATGACTTAGTAAAGTACGAGTAGTGATTTCGTGAAGGTTATTATATCACAATTTCTAGACGAGCAGTTCAATGACATTTCAGGGCTTTGTATCGTGCAAGGTTTATTTTATACTGTGACAATTTTTTTCAATCGGTTCAAACGAGATAGTACTTTCTTGTCAATCAACACATTGAGAGAACGGTGGTGGCAGTACATCACACATCCTTACCATGAGATGGCGCCAGCCAAACCATGTCACCACTAAGGTAATATAGATGAGTCCTTATGTTGCCAACATTTAATGTCAATTTATATTTTTTTATCCAATTTCACCGGCTCTGTGGATGAAATGTGTCATTCACCGGACTGGTTTTGAGTCCGGTAAATGATACATTACAGTGCAGTTTGAGATAAAAGTATAAAACATACGTGTTCATTGAAAAAGGCAATAACTCCTTAACGCGTGAAGATATCGAGATGCGGCTTGCAGGTTTTTCTCTTGTAAATTGGACCTACTTTCTGTTTCTGTTGAAAACATTATATCATTGTCTTCAAAACCTTAAACTTTAGCCCTGGTGGCTCTCTCGTGACCCTATTTGCTCTTAATAAACAAGGCTCTTCTCTCAAATGCGACTTCATTTGTTCAAATATGTCGAATTGAACTGAAGTTATAGGCATTTCAATAGGCCAGACTTCACCTTTCTCCTCCGACTTCATCTGATGCCCTACAATCAAAAATGGTTAACCAAAAAGATGCAGATTTTTACAAGGAGTATAGTGGTAGTATTCTTCGAGCATCATTTAATGAAAAATTTTTGAGTAAAATCAATGTTCCTACCTGATCATAGCTATTACGCTCCCTAGCGGTGGAGGTATGAACTTCAAAATTATTGCCAGTGTTTTCCTTTGGCCCCTTTGATCATATAATTTTTACCGCAAGTCTCTAAAATGAGTGGTATCTGGGATACAGGCCATCCTGTACATAATAAAGATACAGCATAATCATTTACTTTCAAGAGTTCTTGAGTCAGATTCAATGTCCATACCATTATTGGGTCAAAACTTGTTAGATTGAACTCAGAATAAAGAAACCTTGTTTTTGGATAGAAGTTTTGTGGAAAATAGGTCAAATGAATTATGTCTAGCATGGAAGTATTGTAGAGAAATTTGTGATGCTGAATCTGGTTATGTTCGACTCAGGCTTATTACACAAACTAAAAGTTCGTTTTCGTCTTTTTTCAAGTCTTAACCAAATAATTTCGTCAAGGATCTTCAAGCTGAAATAAAAAAAACGACTGTCAACAATACATACTGGTGCTTCCATAACTTTAAACAAAGTAAAATCAAGGTCGGAGCGACTATAAGACCACCTACCAGACCAAACATTTAGTCTCATCAAAGTAGGAAGGGAAAATTTTGAGTATCAGTTTTTGAACAAATTGAATTTTAAAAACACCTTCACTGGTGATGATTGACATTGAAAAAGTGTCTTATCAGAAGCCAAGACGAACTATCCATATTCACATTCTCATCAGACAAAAATAAAAGAATCCCGTCCTAAGCTTAGAGTAGTTTTTGAAATACCTACACAACAATTTGAAATGTGCGTCCCGTTTTTGAGTTTTATGGTTCAATTGGGCATCGTCGAGAATTCAAAAAAAATCATATTTATTTTCTTAAACCTATTTTAACAACAATTTCATCTGATTATTCTCATTTTGCTTACCTTGAGCATTAAGTATTGTGAATCAAAAATAGATTTGATTGGAATCAGACTTACCGCAATGCTCTAGTTATTGTGCAAATATTGACAATATATCCAGATTCATCAAATTAAATTATCTGTGTAGCGGAATTTTGTTGAGACATTTTTCACAGATGATAGTGAATGTCCACAACTTTGGACAAACATCGATAGAATCAGATCTACTCAAAGATATTCCGGAAATTTAGAGCGACAAGCAAACTATTTGGTATGTAATCTTTTCTAACTTTTTTGGGCAAAAGAATGAACCATGCAAAAATTCAATGAAACCTTCGTAGAACATTCGATTGATATTATAATATGCAAATTTTGTCGGAAATTGTGAAATGAGCTACAATTCAGAATCGTTAGTCAATGTTCTTACCGTTTTTAATTGCTTTTTGATTATCTCATATCACATCCGTGTTTTGGTCCAATTGAATAGGGTACCCTTTACTGATTCATTTTTCAGAAACAAAACTTGATTTTCTCGTTCTAAAACGAGTCAGCGATAAAGAACAACCTGGAAAACGATCTATTTACCTTTGTTCCAACTTATTGGAGAGGGGTGAATGTTTCGGCTCTTCTAAGATAAAAATCACCAAGGTTAGCAAAATACTTATCAAGCTGTTGTTCTAGATCAGCTAGTCCTCTACCTGCTTGGTTTCTTTGCAGTGTTGTTTTTTTCTGTGGCATTACGGGTAGTGTTGATTAGCGTTCGTTACTAGAGTTATAACTCTTCTTTGCATGGTTTGAATATCTGTCCTTCTTCAGTTAATAACACCAAAAGAGTAATTCAATGTTTTGACATGTGCTTAGAATATATTCTTTGTAATGGTTCAGGTTGGATTCAAGTTCATGCTTCATTTCATCTATCAATCCTTGGTCAGGTCAAGTATTTTTGAGTCTCTTCTGTTCCCATTGATTCATAGTTCTGCCGATTTTGCATTAAAAATTTCCCTGCATACAGTTTCACTCTCACAATATTCATGAAGCGGCACTTCCATAAGAAAACTCTTCCACTATTTTCAGCAGCTGTTAGAGCTGGTTTGATGAACCACCTTAAGATCGTCCATGTGAAGCAGATGACTCAATCGTATTATGTTACATTCAATTTTACTTGGAAGTGAAAGTGATAGATTTCCGCTTGCCAAACGAGAATCATAATACGCTATCATCCACATTGAATTTGGCGATAGAGTGAATTTGAACACAAATTCAACGTGGATAGTAGCATATGATTCCCATTCGCCAAGCGGTAACCGGTCACTTGCACTTCGAAGTGAAATTTAATGTGAAGCTCACATTATTCTCAGCGATTTCTCATGGAATATAATATTTCTGCGTATCAAGATTTTCATAGTTTGTCAAAAATTTGTCAAAATGCTTTTACCCGACCTTGCAGTTTTTCCCATCTGATCATCTACACATAAATGAACAGGTAAACTGTAGATGAAGGAATGTGATTCAAAAGCTCTACTTTATATTTAAAATGACTTTTTCATACAATGCATGAAGTGATGATGCATCTTTTCATTTTTTTGTTTTTCAGATCGCTTACACTATAGCTGGTTCGTTTATTTTCCAATATTTGGAAAAAGGAAAAAAAATTGAGGTACATGAGCACGCAGTCGGCAACCGAACATATTATGCTTGGAGACTTTGGAACCTCACTATGGAACTAAATACTAACGTGAAATTGGAAAAAAAAGAATATAGAGAACGAGTGGATAGGGAGCTTGTTGAATTGCAAAAGGTTATTATAAAATTCCTTTTGTTCTTCAAAAATCGTTAGATGTTTGGAGACCTTTTTTCAGATATTAGTAAGCTTGACAAGAAAGGGATTCGATGGTAGTGATGATATTAAAGGTCTGAAGTCCTGGAGTTTCGCAGGAGCGTTTCTCTTTTCATTGACCGTTATAACAACTATAGGTAAAATAACAAAAAAAAAAGTTTCCTCGACTAATTATTGTCTCTACTTTGCAATTACTAAATTTCTGCGGTTTTATGGGCGCCATCTTGGATTTTTTTTTATCCCTATTTAAAAAAACAATCCAAGATGGCGCCCAGCCGACATCTTGAATTTTTCATATGTCAATTTTATGTCAAAACATAGTAAACATGCTTGTATTCCATCACCTAGAATTTGAAGTCTCTAAGTTGAGCCGTTCAAAAAATAAAAGCATTATAGAAAAGCACTGAAGAGGGGTCGAGAGATACCTTATTTTGATGGTCCCACGACCCTGATTACAACTGCCAAGTTTCAAGCCTCTGCTGTCATTCCTGTTGAAATGACAGGTTGTCAAACGTTTTTTTTTTTAAATTTTTCTCTATTAAGGAAATAGCTACCCACAAGAGTTAACTTTTCCACACTGAGAGAGTATGATGAGGATAAGGAGATCTTCAAAATGTGCAATAGCTTGAGTAATATCAATCGTTGATCATCCTTATTAATGTTTTTTGTATGGTGCTCACTTACGCGAGGGGATGAATGTGACAAAATCTTCCCCCCTTTTTTAAGCGATCTATATATGACATATAGGCCTTGTTACGTTTTAAATGGCACACATATACTTGATTATTGGCTGGCTCTAGTTGTCTTGGATCAAAATATGTAATAATATCCGAAATATTGACGTCCAATTCCGTGACATAATCCCATTTTAACAAGATTGTGAGCTTTGATGTGATAGTATCTCTTTATCACATCGAAGCTTATGAAGACCAAAAAATCTTTTTTAATAAAATAATGTATCTTTTAAAGCGAGAAATATAGTTTTGAGAGAAGCCAAATTCGGAAACCTGAAATCAAAATTCGATCAACCTGATTTACACAGAAAAGCATTTTCACAAACGTCAAGTATGACAACATGTGACGTGAACAAATTAAAAAAAAGGCTTGCGACTCCAAGTAGGATAAGCCAACAACACTTTTCGTTTCAACGAATCTCACATAATATTATTATATCTCATTTTCATGAAGTTTTTGACTAGTTTTTTTTTGATTGTACAAAATTTCATTCCAAGCAATTCAGCTTGAAAGATGGTCACCTCCGTGTCTGGAATCACACTGATTTCCAGGTTGTTCTGGTTTGATAATAATCATTAACTTCATTTCCTATTACTTACTTGAAATAAATGGATCTCCACCACCAACTTATTCCAAGTTTTCAAGTTACTCAATAATTATTGTTACCCAAATATCCGACACATACTTACCTAGGTACATTAAAATAGTGAGCACTCTTTTTTGCTTAAAATAAAGAATCTAATATGTGGTCCTTTTTTTCTGTGGTGAGTGATCAACATACATAGTCTATTCAACAGGGATTTTTACTTGAAAACACCTCAACAACTACATCTAAATATAATATTTTTTTGATCTAACTAATCACAAGTTCCAAAGATAAAATATTTTTTCTGTAGAGCTGTGACTATGCCAGAAGGTTGGCATAGACTCTTCTCATCGCGGTAGTTGGCAATCCTTGTACCTCAACCAATTCCATTAATTTAGGCTTGATCAGTGATTGATTTTTAGGATATGGAAATATCTGGCCACGCACTCCCAATGGAAAAATAGCCAGTATAGTATACGCGATAATTGGCATGCCCCTTTTTCTACTGTATCTTTCCAATATAGGCGATGTAATGGCTAGATCGTTCAAATGGATGTATGCTAATTTGTGCTTATGCAGATGGAGCCCTGGGGTAAGTATTCATTCAGAAAGATAATAATTAGAATCATTATCACAAAAAAATTCTCTACATAGGATTAAGAATAATGTTTTGGAAGACAATGTGAGATCAGTTAATTATTTGAGATGATGATAAAAATTCAAAAAAAATGATCATGCTCTTTTTCTTCATAAGATCTTTCACATAAGTACTATCAAAAGACAGTCAAGACTTGAAACATCAATATACAGGGTGAGTTGTTTTATGTCTAGCACAGGGATCTAGGAAACTATAGCAGATACAAAAAAGTTTAAATGGGCAAAGATTTCTAATTTTGTAAGCTCTACTCATCCTACCATTTTGAGTTCTGAAGAGAACAGCTGTCAAAATATATTGAAAAAACTGATTTTCAGTGATTTTTTAAAATTCATCATCGAAGATCAGCTATTGTTGAATACTTTTTTTTGCATTCTTTGTTTTTTACAACGCACCACAAACAAAATCCATAACTCAAAGATCGGGGTATTTTTTCATAGATAACTGGATCAACTACGTCAAGATAAAACATTAATTAGAAAAAAAACAAAAAATTCCAACAAAAACTTTATTTAAAAAAATAACCTCATCATATCATGATAATAATATATCATCAGAAATGTAATAAAATTATCTAATAGATGAGGTTAAAATTAAATATGGTTCTCATTTGAAAAAACGTAAGTTTATGTCAAAAACTACTATTGTGACGAAAAATGGTTTAATGTCATTTTATCAAAGATAGAATTACTCAAAACGTTTGTATTCAGCATCCTCTTTCACAATCAATATTCGCAGACCTGGGGGCGTTTCAAGAAATCGCTGAAAATCATTTTTGTCTGAATATCTTTTGATAGCTTGGAGAACTGCAAATCTTTGCCCATTTAAACATTCTCGTATGAGTACAGTCATTTGGTGCGAAAACAAGAGGTTACCTGGAAAGTTTCCGGGAAGTTTTGAAAATTGGTGATTTTATAGATTTCGATATGCTCTTTCCGAATTTCAACTTTGCCCGTTGTATCTTTGTCGCTCGCGTGCCGCGATATCTGAAGAATGGTACCTAGAAGCAGTTTTTTGACAATATCCCTTTTCTGACTCATTTCACGATGAAAACATGCATTTACAAAATGGAACTATAGAAAATTCCCTACAATTCATGCGATGACAGTTTTTTCATAGAATGAATAGTTTTGACGTACGAGCCCCAAAGTTTCGTTCAACATGCGTTTTCGCCTACAAACATATTCCACACCACCTTGAGGTGGAGTGGCGAAATGTTTTTTTCTTTTATAGTGGTATCCCCAGTGGACCTCACAATCCCAAAATGTATCGTATTCTTCTTTGTTCCGCTGTACTTCATCGACCAAGTGTTACCAGTTTATTGTCTTTAGTACCTATCGAAACTTCACAGACCGAAACATATTCCACATCATCCGCTAGGGGATCATAAGATTCATCGCAATCTTCTTTGTTTTTGATTTCACCATACGTTTGCTGGAAAATATTCTCCGTTTTCTCCTTTTACATTGCAAGAAAGCGATGAAGAGGAGGAACCTTACATCTCCACGCTTACTAAAATTTTAAATAACAAACCCCACTTTTCCGGTATTTTTGAAATTTTTAACCGCACACTTCACAAATGGATTCGAGTTATTTCATTTAGATAATTTTCGACCATTTAAGCCACCTACTAAACAAAATGATAAAGAACATAGTGACAGTCGAACTTCGATTACTCGGAGCGGCATTTGTCAAAAAATAAATTCGACTTAGACCAAATCACCGCTCAATACCAGGCTTTCGGAACGCGTTCTTCCATATCTAGTTGAAGAAGAATCAGTTCGAGACATCGAAACTTTGAGTTATCGACGTCCGACTTATAGAAGTTTCACTGTACAGGGTGTCCCATTTTGGGTACTTTTGCTGGGTATCTCCGTTATTCTTATAGATAGAAAGTAGCGGTTTTCGCAACAGTGTGCTACTTTTTCGTGAAACTAAAGATGGCGTTAACAAAATATTCATAGCATTTTTAGTTTTTAAGAGACAGGGCTTAACTGAAAATGTTGCATTTCAAGGTACCAGATAAGTTATGAAAAATGTGAAAAGTGTTTCTCATATAACTTTTCACGTAGGACTCGATTTGGCCTTCGGAATTAGAATACAGGGTCAGCTCAAAAAGTTATCGGACCCAACTTTATTTTTTTAAATTGAACACTCTGTATATTTATAGTCCATAGGATTATTTTTACCTTTTCAAAAATATATAACAGAATGCACTTTTGAAAAAAATTAACTTTTATCCTATAACTTTTTGACTTGACCCTGTGTACTAATTCCGAAGTCAAAATCGAAAGTAGAACTCGATTCTGCCTTCGGAATTAGTATACGGGGTCAGGTCAAAAAGTTAGAGGATATTTTTTTTTCTTTTTTTAAGTACCCAAATTGGGACACCCTCTACTTAATGAATTGTTCAAAATGGTGAACATTGTATTCTAACCACAATATGTACAGTCTATGTTCAAAATGTTCGCCTTGCTCTAAATACAAATTCACTGCACTTCCAACTTCCAGACTATGCACGCCTAGTGGGAGAGTAGTTGGATAAAAATTATCGGGAGAAGTGTATTGGTAGGAGAAGACTTACTGAATGGCCACCTGGATCATCAGATTTGACACCACCTATCTATGGGGTCATCTGAAATCTGTTGTACACAATACGTCATCAGACCCAATATATGTATAACTCCAACAAAGGATTCTACAGGAAGGTAGAACTTCCACCAGAGACTTTCCAAAAAGTCAGCGAACAATCTGAATATCGGCTGTACATTTGCTTAGAATTCAATGGTGACAATTCATATCCAAACTGATGATTCTCAAGAAATTCGAAAAATATTATTACGTTTCGTGGAAAAAATGACACCCTGTATATTGAACTGTTATGTTTGACATTGAAGGTCGCAAGGCGAAGAGCTGAAAGGCAAATTAAAAGAGATCAACAGAGAGAAAAACAGTTTGACAGTGATTCCGAATCCAAATCAAGCAGCAGCAGTCCTTCACGCAAAGTGAGTCGCATACATGATTGGGCAGGTTCTTTCTTTTGAACGCATGTCTTTTTTTAGGGCGATATAGAGTTGCATAGGATGGGTCCAAGAAACTCCATAGTTAGTGAGGCATTGACGAATCAAACTGATGAATCATATAATATACAGAATATCACAGTTCCTGTAACAGTATGTCTGATGATTATGGTGGGGTGAGTGGACATTTGAGTTGTAAACAGGTGTACGAGGATGAGATGAAACTTTGATAATCACGGAAAAACACTGCTTTTATCACGAACAATTATCATTGTTTGGATCGTGTTTTTACATTTTCAAAAACATCATCCGAGTAAATCCTCGGAAGTTTAAAAATTCCAAGAAAATAGTTTTTTCATGTGAAAATAACAGTACACTCCTTAACGAGAGAGCAAAAGGGAACACCCAACGTCGATTTATGTCATTTGAGAAATCTAGTTCAACTTTGTCCTTTATGCTTTATGCAATTCGAACTCATCAACTCTATTTTGCATGGCATCCTGAGAGTAAATATATAATAACCGAAAATAGCACTTTCACGAATGTTTTGATTTTATCTCTTTTATGATGTATTATTCTCGTCACCGCTTAAGTGGAAATGTTTTGTGTAAGACTGAATATTTCCACTTTTTACGTCCACTTTTTGTGGCATGTTCTTTGTTGTTCTGTTGAGAATAATAGGAGAGACAGTGACATTTCGCAGAGTTAGTTGGTTTTTTTTTTTGAGAGAATGTTGTACGGACTCTAATTGAGTGTCATTCAAAAAGTTTCGTTCTGATCGCAGCTCTTAAGGGGTGGCGGAACCCCCTCTAATATGTGAAAAAAATTGGCGAATCGATTGGCCAGTTCCTTAAGAGTGACTGACCACCCTCAACTTGTCGTCTCCACCAATTCCTCACTGAAAAATTTCACTGGCTCTCAGACTAGAAGTCGCCTTACACATGCATATAACAATGTTACCAATTTCTCTACTTTTCAACTTGATAGGATTTAAATTATTGAAAATAAGTTATTTTTTAGTAAAGACCTAATAAACTCATCGATATAGGTTATCCACTGATAGCTTCACGTATCCACTAACTTGACAAATCAATTGATTATGAGATGAAACCACCCAGCCGAATTGCGATCGCTCATTTTACTATAACGAAAGCATCTTCAAGCGGTGTCTTGAGTCATATAAGCGACTGTTGAGGAGCATGCCCGAAAAAACATATATTTTTTAAATGATTTTGTGTCGTTTTTTTATATGAAGTAGTGATATATCTAGGGATATCTGACGACGATTTCATTATCTATCAAAATATGATTATCATTTTATAAATTGATCCGATCTCAAAGCTTCTAATCTGCCCTTTAGTAAATCCATATGTAGCCAAGATAGATTTTCAGAATTTCATGAAGAACCTATTGCTGACTCATAAAATGCCGGTTGTTCTTATCGATGGATTAGGTCAAAGAAACAACACATTTTATATTCAATGAATTTTCCATAGTAAGATGTAATGTAGCACAGGGGCTATAAAGCTTAGTTTGGTAGATATTTGAAGAACGATCAGAACAAAAACTAGACTGAAATTGTTCCATGAAATATTTTCGAACCACCCTTTCTTTCGGAACTATTCTCACTTCAAAGTTGCGCACTAAGAAAGGTTTTTCCATGAAATCTCCGGAACGGTGATATCAATTTTTGATGAAACTTGAAAAGTGTACCCAGTACTTAAGGACTAATGATATTAAACTATAACGGGTATTTTGATCTCGTCTTGAAATCCCTCACCTAAAATGTACATAAGCTTTGATACGCTTTTTTTTTATTGCATTTTTTCATCAAAGTTCACAGCCTTATTTGAAATAAAAATGAAACGTTTTCGAGAAAAGCACTCATCTATTTATTGAGAATAATAGGTAGTGGAGCAGATGTATATTTCTCATCTCACTAATTTCACATTGTGTGTTTATGTGAGCACCTCATTCAGACTTGAAAAAAATACCTTCGTCGGTCACGAATGTGTTCGGTGCTCACATAGATCATGCAATGGGAAGTGAGTGAGATAACTGCCATACATCTGTTTACTACCTATTATGACCCTTGTGATTGATATTTTGTTGTGAATGAGGAGTACATTACTTATTCTAGAAAATAAGATTGAACATTGATTGCTGTTTCAGTGATAAGCCGGATCTCCTGCATGGATATACTCGGTACAAACCGAGTGAGCCACATTCTGAATGATTCGATAAAAAATCATAATGAAACATTAAGAAAGTACGTATTCAATCAATCGAGGTTTCAATATTTCATCACTTCCTTCTGCTTCTTATTTTTGGATGAAAAAAATGAAGCTACAATAACATATTACAGAGAACCCTTTTTTCTCGAAGGTGGTCTTTGATTGTGATAATCTCTTAATTCACATGATCCCATATCACAGATTTTTCAGCCTGAACAGTTATTTTTATTGCTTTTAAAGAAAGATGTTACGTTTAATTGGCCTATCTGTATATATAAAAATGTTTTGTTGCTTGACTTGCCTTTTGTTTTGAAAGGTTCCTTGAAGCTCTAAAATATATCATATCAACAGAATATCGGCTAGCCTGTAGCGCACTTCGCCTCACTGAGTTCAATGATTAGTAGTGTCGTCCAGTGGAAAATACCATTGGCAAAACATTTGTATTTTTCGGCAGTTTTCACGTTACATTCCTTGAGGGCTTTCCAGGAACGGTGTGTAGCGCACCTGGTGCGCAACCCGAACGACTCACACTCAATTTTGATCGTTCCTATCATCGGGGCTTGAGAAACCAATCTTACCTTCCTCTTTTCCCTGGAGCAACCCAGTATTGACAGTGGATAAATGCCAATTGTGATAAGTTGTACCAGGGTGACTTACTCCTTCCTGGAAAGCAGCTCTTATGTTCAACACAACTCAGCGGTGACAGCGACTGGATAAATTTTGACAGTTTTGTGTGGTAGACTGTCAAAATCTGTCCAGCTGCTGTCATCGCTGAGTTGGTTGGATATAAACATTCAAATTGAATGAGTTTTTGTGTGTATTCCTGTCAGTTTCTCATGCCAGTGTTAAATTATGAACCTACATAACATTTTTATATAAACAGATACTTATCCCGTCCTGCGGTTTCAGTATAAACAAAAAATACCTTGCAGAAAGACGAATTTGAGTCATCGAACTCGCCAAGCAAATTAAACTCATTGGAACGTTAATATTGTTCCTTATTTCTCGAATATAGAGCCGCAATGTGCCACAGCTAAGCGTGGCAGAGTACAGCTAGTTGTATAATAGAAACGCTTAAAAAATCGCGTACAAAAAATGAAACATATAAAAAGAAATTTCACAACACTTATAGTGCACGTATTTGTATTTGAATTACGCTTCAATGCATTTCGGTAGGAGTGATAATATTTAATAATATAATATTTGGCAATATAATCCCGTGTTATTTCAGGATGCTGAATAAATTATTCACACTAGCCTTTCACTGGTGAATAGATCTGTCAAGCTTATCATCATAATCCATTCTATTTTCGAAAACATCATCATTATCCTTCACCCGATCGTCAATCAATCTGGGAATGGTAGGTATTGGCCTGAACACCAATTTATTACGGAACAGTTATTGATTCAGATTAGTAAATGTATGTTGATTCAAATTTAGATAATTTTTTAGGGAGCACTAGTTTATTGGGAACAGTAGCAATTTGAGATATTTGCGATATAGAAATAAATGTTGTTTATGATGAAGATCCAAATCTTTGGCGTGCTTTTATATTGAATAAGTCATCATTTTCAGTTTCGCTTATCCAGTTCCAAGAATACGTTTCATTTCGTTCCGTTTTTGTTGAGTCTTAACTGGCTTAGAGGGTGTATTTAGAGGTTTATTAATTTGATTTGAAAATGTATTGATATATGCTGCTGCATCTTCCTAAGAAATATGTTTTCCATAGTTTCAGCTGTGGGAAGAATTCTTTTCCATCACACTCCTTTATCATTTTGGTCCAGATATGTTTTCATTATATACTAAATTATTGTTTTCAATGTTCCGATCAATCTTGAACTAGTTCAATGGAGGACAGCTTGACACGTTCACTTGATATTTTGAACTGCCATGAAGGTGATCAATAATAATTGATAGCTTCTGAACAGCTTTGAAACTTGAAACGTCTTCATGAACGGCTTGAACAGCTTTTGAACGAGTTTGTCAGCAAAAGCTTAAATAATGCGGATTTCGTTGGCTTTATTTAGTGAAAAATTCTGCATGTATCTTTTTCAAAAACAACGAAATTGTGACCTTGAATGCTTAAATGCTTCCAGATAACTGGCGCTCAGTTTTCATAGTTATTATTCACCGAACTTCATAAGTATGAAACTTACTTTCAGATGCGCGATTCCGGGAACCTAAAATCCATATTATCCTATCCTATATCCTATATTCTTCTTAATACAATATAATATCCTGAATGAATATCGCCTGTGGCGTATTTGTTTTGAATTCAAAATATCAACAAAAAAAATCATTTGCAAATCCATGAAATGATCAAAAGGCTCTTCCAAACAAGGTCAAAAATATTCAAGTCGGTTGAACGATTCAGGATAATGAAGATGTTACGATGATGTTGATTATGATACGATTCAATAACTTTGCTATTATTTTGTTGAACTCATTCTCCTTTGCAGTTACATTTGCGGAGGGGCTATTTTATTCGGCCAGTGGGAGTACGATTCTGGATGGACCTTCCTGGATGCTGCATACTTCTGTTTTATATCACTAAGCACCATTGGGTTTGGTGATTTTGTTCCTGGCGACAAGATATACGGCCAAGGCAAAATTGAAGAAATTTTGGAGCTAAAGTTCGTATTTTGTTCAATGTACCTTATGCTAGGTATGGCTCTAATTGCAATGTGTTTCAATCTCATGCAGGTCAGTGTTCCACCTGTAGTATACATAAAAAAATGATTTGATCATGATTTGATATTCTTATAATTTTCTTTGAACACACAAAGTCAAATTCAATAATTAAAACATGTTTTTCCACCATTAAGTTATTGTCTAATTTATTCGCTAGATTTTGTTTCTTATATACTGTATTTTTCAGGAAGAAGTAATCCACAAAATCAGGACAACAGTGAGAAGAATCAAATTTGTTTTCCGCTGCAGGTAAAACAATCATAGAGAATATGACCAACTAACAAAATGTTAGAGTCTACAGTGAGAAAAGGGATATCTTTGGAAGAATGAAAAACAGACTGAATCTTCTTCCCTATCTTTCGATAAAAAATAACATAATAATGAATATATTGTTAGCTTATAAATGATTAAAACATCCATGACATAATCATGGGATTAATTAATACTTTGATGGAAAAATAAATGTTACTTCATATTAATCATAGTGAACACAGGAAAATATACTATATTATTATTTCAATGGCTCTTTTATCATAATATATAATTGATGCATTTCATACTTAGTATACCAATTATTATGTTTAACAGCCATGTAATATACTACAAAAATGAATAAAACTTAACCAAAACTAAATAAACGGAATGATTATAGTAAATTTTATTTATCGTTGTCCGTTGAACTGTAATCAGGCAAAATCCTTGTGGGTGACTGTTCAATGGGCCCCTTGCACGTATTTTTTTTATTGCATCAAAATGGTCAAATATACTTGGAAAGTATCCCTGCATTTTTTTTTTGCATAAGAAAAATACACTGCCGAGCATAAAATCCGGGTCACTCCATAATTTGCGATTATTTTTAAAACTTAAAGTTTTAGCGGGTTGGTTTGGGATGTAGCAAAGTTTGCTATCATAAGACGATGATTTATTATGATTGCTTGAATAAAAGCAGAGTTTTTGTTATTTTGTTCAAAGTTTGACAAAAAAGGGTCCATCACCAAAATTCATGAAAACCATTATCAGCATATTGTTGCATTCCATGCGTGGTTTTATCTCTCAATTAAGATTTTTTTAAACGTCGCAATAAATAACTAAAGTTCAAACTGGCCAAATACCCGCAAAAATGGCAAGTGACGCAATCGGTCCCATGGAGAGTGGAAGGTTTTTTTATCAGCGGATTACTGACGTTTGGCGTGTCGTCCAGGGCAGGATTTTTCCTTGTTCAGTTTTTGTTCATTATGTTGGTCTTGGTAACTGATTATTATTATTGGTATGTGTTTTGTGCTTTGTGTTTGATTTTGAGTCGAGTTTTATGATGATTTATCATTATTGTATCGACAATGGGGAGTAAACTGCAAAAAATATCACGCACATCTAACGTTGTTACGGTAACGCTTCCAGATTTCCTTGAAGAGAGCATAGTTTTGTTATTTTCCAAAGGATTTTGTTCAAATTAGGTATGTAGGCTGTATTTTGGATTTGATCAAAAAATGTTGAAAAAATCACATGTGGGGTAAAGTTTGCGTTGGTTTTTTTTATTTTCCAAAGAATTTTGTTCATATCAGGTAAAGGTCTATTTGGGATTTGATCAAAAAAATACATAGAAAGGTTATGTTTCCAAAGTTTTGCTTTTTTCCAAAAGATTTTGTCCAAATTAGGCATAACCTACATGCCGTCAGATTTGGAGTTTGATCAAAAAATCTAAAAAAATAACATAGTAAGGTTATGTTTACAAAGTTTGTTATTTTTCAAAAGATTTTATCCAAATTGGGTACGTGGTTCTATTTGGAATTTGATCAGAAAATTTGATAAAAATTAAATAGTGAGTGGAGAAGTTTCACTTCTGGCACTTGTACGATGCTGCACATGATTTTTTCTTTTTTATGTTTAGATTATTCAACTATTATTGTGTAAATGAGTTGAAACTGTGAATTTTGTACGGTAACATACCCTCTTAAGTCTGTTTTTGTTTTAATGACGGAACTCTTTTTTTTTTCTCTCCTTTCATGAAAAAATAAAACTAAAAATTTTGATATGCGTGGCGTGGTTTACACATAATTGGTTATAAATAACGATCAATCTCTATTTTACCCATTTGAAAAAATTGATATTGGGTGTAGAATTCAAATTCAATAAAAAAATGAATTTACATATTTTTCTTCATCATGGGTTATAAATTATGCCTCTATTCATTGTTTTCGAGATATCGGCGTTTCAAGTGATGACTGATAACAATGCGAGATTCGTTAGAAGTTAGATTAATCTCCGAATTCACCCTAGAAACAAAAGCAGAATTTGACGTGACACCATAATATACAGTGTGTCGCCGGATTGAGGTATAAATAGGTGAAAAAGCTAAAAACATTATTTATTGAGATCAACTATTGCTGTTCTCTTCTTATATCCTGTACCCAAGATGACATACAAAGACTCCAGGTACAACAAAATAAGGCCATGCGTATTATCCTTAATTGCGATAGATATTCATCTGTTACAGATATGTTGCGGACATTGAACTGGCTGCCAATTGTTCAGTGTATAAATAGGGCGAATCTCACTTTATTCTATAAAATAGAAAATAATAAACTGCCTGTTTACTTGAAGACCTTCCTAGTTAGGAGATCTCACTTGCACGAGTATAATGTTTGTTCTATTCAAAACTTTCATATCACTTGTGTTAAGACAACTGCATTACAAAAGACGTTATTTTTTGAAGGAGTTCAACTTTTTAATGCCTTGCCTGAAAATATCAGAAATGCGCCAAGTACAAACACAGACATAGTTTGTTCACTGTGTTTCCATATATCTGATGCAAATGTATGTAGCAAGTAACTGACATGGACTTGACATATATATGATTTATTCAGTGTATTTTTGTAATAACTAGCCAAGTGCTAAATGAACATGTTTATTTATTATTTATATCTTCTGGGGTTCGGCCCTGCTTGGATGGAAACTAATTTGTGTCCTAATTTTAGTTTCGAAAAATCAAGTATTTCCTGGAAATTAACCTAATAGCTATTTCTCCCAACAGTAAAGTGCTTCTTCTATAAGAGATACGACAAAATGTTATTGGAGAGACTGGTTCAGATGAAAAACTGAGTTGAAATACAAAATTTGAAAACTCTCCGCCCAGTATTATATTTTGGATTTTTCATTCAAGTTTTCAAAATAGCATGGAAATACAATTGATCTTTATATTTGAACGTTCATTTGCGTTTTTCTGATTATTAAATACTTTGAAACTTTGTAGAATTGCGTTTTTCATCATTAAAAAGAATTTGCTGATAAATTTTTCAAATTTCTTTAAATTATCAAAGTAGGTGGAAGGTCTTGAAATTTTGCATTTCAACTCAGTTTCTCGTTCTGAACAACTTTCTCCGATAACATTTTGCCGTATCTCTTACAAAAGAAGCTATTTACTGGTGTAAGAAAAAGCTTTTGGGCTCGCTTTTGGGCTTATTTCCAAGACATACTTGATTTTTCGAAACTCAAATTATGATACTGATTAGTTTCCATCCAAGCAGGGCTGAACACCAGAAGATGAAATTTCAGTTCAAAAATGTCTTGCCTTTTTGACCTGTTCATGCGTCGATGCGGGGAGCGTTTTTGTAATTTTATACATGAACTATTTACACAGTGTTAACTGGATTTTTCTTGAACCTTATTGGTTAGCGTAAATTATACACCAATAGAGTGTTCCCAGAAATAATATACGCGGTTACAGTGCTGATCACTTTCCATATCAAGAATTGAAAATATACACGGCTACAGTACCACGCAAAATAGTATACACGGTACCTGACCAGTTCGCCATTTTGCAGCGTGTATGCACACTCCATTTCCAATTTCCTTTTGTCATCTGTTTACTTCCGTAGATATTTAATTCAATTTTGAAGTAAGATGAGTATGAACCTTCTCCGTAGTGTAATTTGAAAAATATTGGGAAGATCCTATTTTCGATTTGCGATGGAGAATGTGCCTTCAGTGAAGAAAATTATAGTTATGAACACGAATTTACTTGAGTTGTGCGAACAAGATATATTGTAGGAGTTCAAGAGAGTTATGGTAGTTTTTGTGACATGTGGATTAAAAAGTTCTCTAGTCAAACAAAAACACGATGGATTGTGCAAAGTACGTGGCCCAAATTAAAAAAGTTACTCTATCGAGAGAAATTTGTTTGCCACCATACCAATTTTGATAAGCTTCAAGAAACGGAAAAAAAAGATGTAATTCAACAAGAAATATAGGGAAACAATGTATGGCTGAAATTAATTTAAAGATTAAAACAAAATTATCGAGGGATAATAAAGAATGATCCATTTCAAAAAAAATGGTTCGCAGTTGATATGAAGGTAAGTGTATCAAACTCAAACATTCCAACCTTACTTTAATAAAAACGAAATTTGACACTTTCCACGTGATGTTTGGTTTAAATGTAAATTAATTTGCCATGTGATCATTGTCAAATCTGATTTTTATTAGAGTGAAGTCGATATAGATACATAATATGATAATATATGAATTTGTTCATTTCATTGGCTCAGCTTTTGTACTTAAATAATAGAAATGACACCAGTAAATTCCATAAGGTTGGGCTAGGTGTGCTGACGTAAGCATTTTCATACTGAAAACGTACTTACAAAATGATAGGACACTTTTTCACGGCTAATAATTTTTTTCATGTAGCAACGATTTTATTTTATTTTTGGGAGGTGAGTAGGCTGATGTGTTTTTGAAAAGTTGTGAAATTTTTTTCAAATAGTGGCGTACTTCAGGCTTTATCTAAAACGCTGCATTCCAAAAGAAACTGGTTTTTCAAAAACTTTTGATAATACAGTCTTTGGGTAGCCAAACTATCGAAAACACTTATGTTGAAGCGAAATTGAAAAAATAGAGAAAATATGACTTTTTTGCTGCCCCATTATGGGATTACACGGCCTCATATGGAAAATTGATCTTTTTTTTCATTTATTAACCGATTTCAACCATGTAAGGTCGTATTGCAATCAAAAAGACAGTTTAAAACAAAATTAGCCTTCGAATTTATCATAATACATTTTTTTTAATTATGGGGTATTTGGTGCTATTGCTAAGCTGTAAAGATTTTTAACAAAAAATTGACAGTTCACACCATCCTGCCCACCCTCCAAAAATAAATAAAATTGGTACGACTTAAAAAAAATTGTTGTTATAGGCAACTTTACTCTAGTGAGGCGCGAGAAATGTCACCAAATCGACTGTGGAATATAGTCTATCGTTATCTAACATGAAGTGAAATTCACTTTGGTTAGCTAAACGTATGTTAAAAATGATGGTTTTGTGACGTCTTGGTGACATTTCTCGCGCCTCACTAGAGTAAAGTTGAGTATAGTTGTGAAAACAGTCCTTTTCATTATTCCATCAAACATTATGTCCAAATGCATAATATACAGTGGCATATCAAAAACGTTCGCACGCATAACTGTCAAGAAAAGATGTCTTCAGGGATAATCCAAAAACACGTTAGTATTGGATGGAAAAGGAACATGTTTTTGGATTTCTCCAAAAAATTCTTCCCTTGGCAGTTATGCCTTGCGGTTTGATACTTTCCGATGTGGCCCTGTATAATGCAAGCAGCTCAAGTGTAAACTAATATCTTATAACTTATATTGTGGATGATTTTCATACACTCTCACCATAGTAACTGAAGCATATACTTTTTTAAAAATGAGTGAAGACACTGAAGAAACGTTTTAAAAATATGTTGAAGACGAGTTAACACCCGCAGATGCAAAAAATCTCCACGAAATCAATTTGCTAAATCTTCACGATACAAATAATAATGCCAAAACGATTAACGAACTCTTGGCGGATTCTCATATTAATCATAAGGAGACCGAAATAAATAGTTTGTACAAGAAATGGAGGTAGTTTACGTAGACATTTTAATGTTTTCTTTGAACTCATATTTTTTTAAGCAAAATACTCACGGAAATAGACAGCACAACAAGAGCGTTTTTGAAATTTTTGAGCATAAAATTAAAATTCTTCAAGAGAAAGGGTTTATTATACGTATGGAAAATGACCCACTAATTCTAGTACTAATGGGTAATGGTAATGATGGGGAGACAAAGCCCGGCGAGTAGGCCTAGTGGCCCTTTTCGCCATCCCCGCTTGGCCAACCCAGCTAGGGCCCGTTTCCGTCGTGAATAGGAACAGACTTTCCCAGCTCAGGTACCCCAACTCTTCCCTGGAGATGGGAATTCTAGTACTTATCACGCGCATGCTGAAGTACATGTCATTGTTATTCATAAATTTCTTTGTTTTCTACTTGAATTCATTTATCCCACTTATTTCTGAGTTATACAAGTTTATAGTAAACATTCCTTGATTGACAAAAAATATGATTATGGATGATTTTTACAAGAATACTAGTCTCAATTTCTGTAAGAGTAATTAGTGTATGGGGACAATTAAATATTTTTCAAGTTAAGTTAAAAAAATTCGACGCCTACAGGAGATGAGCGTCGCGACGCGTCGGAAATACAAATCTGTTTCAGTTTGAAATTACGCTGATGCGAAAGTCCATGTTATTAGAAAATTTTATTGATATTTACTCGAACTTATTTATTCTCCTCCAAGAAATTTCTGAACCAGTTCAACTCAGGAATGATCAAGATCAATGGGCTCAAGTAAACAACAAAAAAGTTTATAAATAACTCGTACTTCCGTATGCGCGTCGTTTGAAAGTCCCCGCAATTGATTGATATTTTTGACACTTGACGCCATACACTGAACAATTCTTACCAAAATTATTGAGACTAGCATTCTTGTGAAAATCATCCGTAATCGCATTTTTTTGTCAATCAAGGAATGTTTACTATGAACTCGTATAACTCAGAAATGTGTGAGATAAATGGGTTCGAGTAAATGACAAAAAGTTTATAAATAACATGTACACTTTCGTATGCGCGTAGTTTCAAAGTCCCTGCAATCGATTTATATTTTCAACACGTCGCGACGCTCAGCTCTAAGAAGGCGTCAAATTTTTTCAACTTTGGTAAATATCTACCTGACCCGATACACACTTTTTCTTACAGAAATTGAGAATAGCTTTTTTGTAAAACTCATCCGTTATCGCATTTTTTGTTAATCATGAAATGTTTATTATAAACCGTTATAACTCAGAACAGAGTAAGATAAATGAGTCCGACAACAACACAAAAAAGTTTATAAATAACACGTCCTTTTGAAAGCGCGAAATTACAAAGTCCTTGCAATCGATTAATATCTTCGACGCGTCGCGACGCTTCACTCTTGGTAGGCGTCGAATTTTTTCAACAGTGAAAAATAACTACTTGACCCATACATTGACTACTTTTAACAAAAATCAAATATTTCGATTCGTTTTCAAGATATTGGCGTGCGGAGTTTTAAGTGGAAAACCCTGTAGAATGAAAAATAAGACACACACTATAGATAGAGTGTATTTAATAAAAGTAATAAATAATAAATGATATGTTCATATTTATATGTGGATCAAAACCCTATACATTTTAGTAGGTACTACACTGCTAGTCCCCAGTTCAACGTAGTATTTTTGAAGTGATACATATAGTCGTGAAACTTTGTGAATCGCTTTCTTATGTCAGGTGTAGTAACCCCTGAGAATAGTTACTTTGAGGGTGGTCATGTCTTCGAACATGCAACCTCCTAATTTGAATCCCCTGACGGTATCACGAGGCGATTTTATATTTTGGTGGCCGAGTATACCATTCCTTCAGAATCAATATAGATGATAATTTTTGTGAAAATCAGAACTATATGTATGTGATTCCATAACTTCCAGATGTTAACATATTGAGGTTTCAGTAGCCATCAAACCATGCGTGATTTTTGGTGGCCAAATATTTCCATCAAAGATGATTCATGTTATTGTTTTTGAAAGAATGGTGTACTTGGGCACCAAAATATATATCGCCTCGTAACACCGTCAGGTGCTGAAAATTGAGTGGTTGCGTGTGCGAAGACATGGCCACCCCCAATGCTACTATTTTCAGGGGTTAGTACACTTGACATGAGGAAGCAACTTACAAAGTTTCACGACTATATGTATCACTTCGAAAATACCACGCTGTACTGGGGACTATAAACACAAATTCATACAAACACTGTACAATGTAGAAAAGGTTTCCTTCAGATGAAAATGTGTTCTGACTTTTGACACACAGCACAATAATTATTATATTTTTCATCCATCTCAGATTTATGATAATTAACGAAGTGTAATCACGAAACAAAGCTATTTTATGATGATTCTGGATCCCGATGAGATACAAAAATCGGAAATTAGAAAATCAAAATAGACAAACGACCTCCTACACTCACCTTAACAATCCTAACCCAATAGACAGAAAAACGGCAAAATTGTGGCTCAACCGCGGCTGATATCCGTCCTTTTTTTTCTGTTTTGGATGGGGGAATGCGCCTTATGCACACCTTGTCCGGGAGTAGGTAGTGTGGGGCTCCGGATTTTACCGTTCACCCACTAAACCTAACCACCCTCGTGGATCGCCTTGATAATTACAACTTGTCGGGATTGAATCCTTTACAAGTTTCAATCATTTCGGTTTGTTAGAATACTTTGGCTCATACACCGTCGCCAGAGGTGTACTGCTTCATATTCGCCCCATACCTTCGCTTGCAGGTATGAGGTTGTCTTCTACGTCGAATTCCAACAGAAGGTCCCTTGACCTTTCTTGGTACTTTTGCCAAAATGCCATCTCCCCTTTAGAGGTTTAATTGACAAGTTCCCTTAACTCTTCTCTGGGATGAGTTTCTGCTGCCCTGAACAGATTCGTTGCTCTCTTCTTGATGGCGTCAATTAAAGATGAAAGATTGAGGTCTTTGTAGATTTTTTTCCGTCGGACAAACCAAGGGATGTTGAGGGCGTTACATATTGTCTTATTTTCCAGTGATTGTAGTCTTTGGATGTTATACCTTGATGGATAACCCCATGATGTAGATCCATATGTCATTTGAACTCCTATGATGCACATTATGATGGTTATCTTGCACTTTGTGCTTAGTTTGCTGTAACCTCCAATGAGTGGATACAATTTCATCGCCTACTGCTCTACTACGTATTTGGTTGATGTGGTTCGAGTTTTTGGTCCTTTGTATTCCAAGGTATTTGACACGATTTGACCAGTCAATTTCTTGATTGTCTATCATCAGTTTTTGCTTCGGTTTTTTTTATTTTTTTTCTGGAACACTATTGCTTGTGTTTTTTTGTAGATTGATCTTCATTCTCCATGTTGTTGACCATTGTTCAACTTCTGCCAGGTGGGCCTGTATTTGTTTGGTAGCCTGATCGATATTTATGGATGTAGATGTTATGGCAATATCATCTACAAACATCGCCATTTTTGTTTTACTGGTTTCTGAGAAGGCACTGGTGTAGGTTATATACAGTTGTGGACTGGGCCTTGGGGTGGTCCAGATTTCATTGGTATCATCTGTGATAGTGTATCATCCACTTTGACTTGATACGTTCTGTCAGTGAGGTAGTTGGCTATCAGTTTTGTTGTATCTATCAAAACTCCGACGTCCAGCATTTTGTAAGTTAGTCCTTGATGCCAAACTCGGTCATGAGCGCGCGTTATATCCAGCAAGACCCTGCCGTGACAGTTTTTTTTGAAAATCCTTATGATATTATTTCTGTGAGTCCCAGTAGCAGGAGTTTGACTGAATGTTGAGTTCTTCATCCATATTGTTCTGTTGGGAGAGTGTTGTTTTCTATCACTTCATCCATCAGTCTGGTTATGATACATCTTTCTAACACTTTGCCTGTGGATGGCGGAAGGCTGCTTGGTCTGTGATTTTGGGGCATTCTGGGTGGTTTTCCTTTTTTCGGTATGACAATCATTATGGCATTTTGCCATCTTTTCGGATAGTATTGTAGTCTTAAAACCGAATTGGTTACTAATTTCATCATCCAACGAGGGAGGAGTGTTAGCGCCTTGTTGCTAATCCCATCGTTGCCGGGTGTCTTTCAGGAGTTCCGAGTTTTGATCATTGAAGAAATCTCCTTCAAGGTTACAGGTGTTTTGACCACTTTTGAACTTTGCAGTTCTTTCAATTTCTGGTGGCATCCATTGACTTTTTTTATGAATCCTTTATCTTCGTTGGGGTGTGAGTTGAGTTTACTTTCCTCCTGTTGGGTTAATGCCAGTAGATTTGCCTTGCTTTTATTATGATACACGATTCCGTTTGGACCTTGGAAAGGAGAAATGGATCTTCTATTGTGCCTCAATTTTCTTCGAAATTGCCAGGCTGTACCTTTTTGGGTTGACATTTCACTGATTTTTTGGTCCCACTTTATCATTCTCCATTTCTGCAATTCTTCTCTGAGGAGTTGGCTGTGTTGGTTCAGGGTGATTCTGTCGTTTTCCAGATGGTATTTTGAATATTGTCGATTCTGCGGTTTGCAGTGATGATTTCTTTAATTCTCCTTGAAGGGTTTTCGTAGTTGTGAGTCACCTTGATGGTTTTTGATGCTTTTTCCATTGCCTGAAGGATAAGATGGTCAAAGTGTTTTGCCACTTTGTCCAATTTGGAGTAGGAGTGGCTTGTTCCGATTTTGGGCTTGGTGTTTTTTAACATAGATTGAAATTTCGGCCAGTTGGTGATGGTTTTGGTCTGGTTTCGTGATTCAGGTGTAGTTTTTCTGAGTGTGAATTGCACTGGATTGTGATCAGATGTACCACCTTCCAGCGTCTCGATTGCTGCATCCATTCTTAGATTTCTGATTATGGCGAAATCAATTATGTCTGGCTTTCCTCTGCCTTGTGGGATGTGTTTGGGGATTGTTGGTCCTGAAACTGTGGCCTGGTATTGATTGACGTAGTTGACAATTGTTTTCCCTTTTTTATTTGTGGTAGTGCTGTTCCATATTGGATGTTTGGCGTTGAAATCACCTATCAGAACTGATTGTTTATTTCCTTTGAGTAGAGTCGCCATGTCTTCCGGATCATAGGATATGTGAGGTTTGCTATAGGGCGTTGACACTATGATCTTTCCCATATTTGTCGTGACTGTCAAGGATATTATTTCTTGACTTGATGAGTGAGATCGTTCTTGATAAGTAGTGCCACTTCTCCTCGAATTTCATTTCGGTCTATTCTGTAAACAGAATAGCCAGGCAGGAACAGCTTCTTTTGGCCTGACATCCAGGTTACCTGCAAAGCCCAGATGTCAGGCTTGTACTCGTTTCTTAATTGTTCCAATTCTTCCATCTTTGTGGAAATCACTTTGAGTATTCAATGATATGATTTTCAATGAATTTTTATTCATTGACTGATGACTTCTGTGCTTCTTTGATAAGATCCCGGAATACGGGGATCAGTTGGTTTGTTACTTTCTCAGCTATTTTGTCTTCTTGTTCCATCAACGTTGCAGGATCACTGGTTGGAATGGGGCGACAGTTTGCTCCGACCATTTTACAGTAAATGACTATGGAAGAGATTCACAGCATAAGTTATTGAGTAAGTAGGTACAACTAGCTTTAAAATTACAAATCCTAAAAATGAAATTTTTGTTAATGGAAATTAGGTAACGAGCTTTCTAAAATTGCAATTCCCATATAGGTACAAAAATATTTTGGTTGACGTGCACTTTGTACTTTCAAATTACATTTTATTGTGTATTGGAATATCACATCCTTATTAATTGGCAGTTTTGTCAAGATATTTTATGTAACCTGGACTTGTGAAAAAGCCAGTTGAAATAGTTAGGTATATTAGGTTTTTTTTTTTATTTTGAAATTTAGTTATTATAAATATAAAATTATTTGTTTTCGTTCTCTTCAATATGAAGACAATATTTTTAAATGTACAACACACACATTTTGCTTGGAATCTAATTTGCACAAGGAAAATACCATATAAAGCATACGCGCTCTTTCTGTCAGCATCAGTGGTGACGTCAGCGTGCATGATCTTGCCAGACAGTTTCGGCAAACTAAGCAATCCTTTGTAGTGTATAATCGTTGGAAATGGGGTTGGTTTTGAAGTTTGGTGTTTTTGTCAGCTCGGGTTGGTTATTGATTGATTTTTTAATCTTCTTTGGACCAATTGGGCAGCCTCTGTAGCTCGCTGGGTGTCCTGTATTTCCACAATTGGCACATACCACATTGTTGGTTTTTCGATCGCCTGTGAGATCACATTCGCTTGCTTCATGACTCCCTGCACATTTGACACATTTCACTGGGAAAGTCAGTGTCTTTGAACATGTCCATATTTTTCGCAGCGATAACATTGCTGTGGGTCCTAGTTTCTTCTTAGTTGTTCCATTTTTTAAGACAAATTGTCGATATGAGTCACTCCAAAAGTTTCTTTCTTTGTCGTTTTAACTAAGGAAAGTCCTGATGGTATCTTTGTTTGGAAACTTTTCACGTGAACGACAATCACATCATTGAATCCTTGTTTCTTCAAATCCTCTACTATGTCTTCGATGTCGGTACTGGATGATAACCCTTTGATTACTGCATGGAAGGTTTTTTCCTCTGGCAGGTTATATGTAAAAGATGATTGGTTCTCTTTGTCAAGTAGTTTCGTTAGATTACGATATCGTCAATGGTGGATGGGTTTATCTTGGTATGATCCCTAATGATCATTGCCTTATCAAACTTTATGTTGTTGTCTCTGAGGGTGATTTTGAATGTCTCCCAATCATCATTTCCGCTCAAAGTTATTGGAGGGATGCGTTTGGTCAGTCCAGCAAACGTGGGCTTGGCAGGTGGATTTTTGTCATCTTTGTTTTGCTGTTTTTTTCTGTTGTGTTGGTCAGAGCTAAAAAATCTTCACACTGCATTTCCGCTTCACTTTCTTCTTCACTGGTACTCGTACTTGATACCCTCTTTTTCTCACGTGAAGGTTCATCTTTTGTTGTTATATTTTTCTCCATATCTTCAACAATTTTGGTAAGATTGTCGATAGCCTGTTGTTGTTGATAAATCATCGCATGTTGTTTATCCAGCAATTCATGTTTTTCACTTATCGTTGCTTCCAGTTTCTGGATCTTTTTCTCATCGTCTTCTATTTGGAAAAGATACGCCCAATGTTTGGCCTGTGATTTCATAATTTTTATCGTTGCAGGTCCACAAGCATCTTTATTTATCTTGCTATTTTGATTTTTGTGACCCAAAGGTGTCATCAAGCAATCCCTTGGGTCCCCCAACACGATTCCGACAGACTTACTTAGCTGTTCTAACAAGAACAGCTGGTAGTGAATATCAACGACAGCACTCCACCAAGGGACAGGAAAATCTCAATTTCGCCACAAAATTCACACTCGGTACTCCGAAAAACATCGACCGCACTCTTTCGCTGTTCGATGTGAACTTTTTTTTTGATATCCGTCCATGATTAGTCATGACATTTATAGGTTGTGGGCTGTTCACAGTGTTTACACGCAACGTTTTTGAATTTCAATAAAATTTGATTTCAAGTGTAGTTTCGTCCCTGTCAGTCCTCATGTCCAAACAGTATAATGAGAAAACTATTATCGATGATGTCTGAAGAATTTGTGAAAGCAAAATCGGAGAATCGCCTTTGATGGATTTATTGATGTTTGCCAAAAATGATTCCTTCACATGTGCTTAGCATCGGAGAGGGTGAAGCTAAAAGGCTAGTAGGATAACAATAAAAAAGATCATGTTACACAAACCACAAAAATCAATAAAATACTTACAATAACCAGCAACTGAAAAAAAAAAACAAAAAACTTGCATCTTTATGTTATGAGGTATTACAACAATAGCTAATACATTATTTTTTTAGTGTGCTATTTTGTTAAAATGTTCTGTAAAAACACTCTATGTTGACATAAGAAACAAATATAATAATAATAATAAAAAAAATATCATGAACCAATACATCAGAGACTTTGATATCAATGAGAAGAAATGCGTACAGATAAACAGTGGAAAGGAATCTGTTTCGAATATTTCGGACATTCCAAATCATTTCTCACTTTTTCATTGTTAAATTAGAAGCATCAACAAAAACTTCAACGAATTGGTGTGTCACCTCAAAAAGTTCATCATGGAGGAGAAATCATTTGATATTATTGTTCTTACGGAGACCTGGCAGACCAAGGATATTGACATGTTTCAAATGGATGGATATGTAGCTGTTCACAATGGGGGAAGTTTTAATCAGAATGATGGTGTTGTGGTCTATATAAACAGTATACATAGAAATGAATGCAACTATACTACTGACTTTTTGGGAAATCTAAGATACCTGAACATTCTTATCAACAACTTGAAGATCTACATTTGTGCTATTCATAGACCGCAAGACATCTTTCTTTTTTCGTTTAATGAGTGTATCCTTAATTTTCTGGAGACAAAAGTACAAAACAATTTCACACATTTTATACTGGGCGATATCAACATTGATATAAAGGCAAATAGTGATTATAGTAATGAATATCAAAATATTCTGACTACTCATGGCTACAGCTCACTTATCAACACGTACACAAGGGTCTTCAAACAATCTAAAAGCTGTATAGATCATATTTTTATGAAAAGTCTTGAAAACGATTGTCTGGACCAAGTCAGGTACTTATACCAAGAAGATCTCACTGACCACTATCCAGTAATAGCTGTAATGAGGGTAGACCATGCAATAATCAAGGAAAATCCTGAGCGAATCAAGTACTTCATTAACAATAGTTTACTAGATGAGACCTTAAAAAATGAAACTTGGGAGTCTATATACAACTGTAAAAATACAAATGATTCATTTGAAATGTTCCTGAAGACCTTACAAAATGCACTGGAGATTTATAAATACACACTGAAAAGGAAGTACAGAAAAAGACATCCTTGGATTAAAAATCCGATTATAAATTCAGTACATACAAAACTCAAGATATACCAAGAGTGGCGTGAAAACCCAAACAATCTGGAGATGGATAGGCGCTATAAATCTCATAAGAATGTGTTAAATCGAGTTATAGATCAGGCCAAACAAAACTATTATAGAGATCAAATAGATAAAAACAACAGCTCTATCTCACTGTGGAAAACTGTAAATAGTTACACAAACACCTACACAAAACCGAAAAATATCACAAAGATAAGAGATGGTGATAAAGAAGTTGAGAATGAAGCTCAAATAGCTGAAAGTTTCAATAAGTACTTCTCTGAAATAGGAATTAAACTGGCCAGCACACTATGTAGTCATAGGGGACTTCCAGAAGAAAGAAAACTTAACGATCACTCAATATTTTTTGAACCCACTTACAACGAAGAAATTGAAGAGATTTTCGACGGACTGAAAAATAATAAATCACCTGGTTATGATGGAATAACAGCTGAATTTTTGAAGTCTATAGAACAGCACATCAAAAAACCATTAACTTTCCTCATCAATAACGTATTCGATACTGGTACATTTCCGAAATGTTCAAAAACAGGGCTCAGATCAGACCAATTTACAAAAAGATGGATAAGAAATGTCCAACTATAGGCTGATCACACTCATAACAAATCTCGCCAAAATCACAGAGGTCATAGAAATCAGAATGAGAACGTTTATTGAGAAATATGGATTGTTATCAGAACAGCAGTTTGGATTTCGAAAAGGAATGTCTACTGATGATGCAACAGTGTTTCTTTGCAACAACATAGTCAGAAGAATTGATGAAAACCGATCAGTACTATGTGTATTTTCAAACCTTGCGAAAGCATTCGATACGGTGGTCCATAGAGTCATGATTAGAAGACTGCAGGATATGGGATTTCGTGGTATTTCTCTGAGCCTTTTGAGGTCGTATCTTGCAGGCAGAGCTCAAACAGTAGTTTTAAATAAAAAATACAGTGAACAGAGAGAAATCACCTATGGTGTCCCACAGGGGAGCGTGCTTGGACGGTTGCTTTTTTGCCTTTACATGAATAACCTATTGGAAATGGCCAACCTTGGACTAATGTCGTCATTTGCGGATGACACAGTCATTCTATTTAAAGATACAACTTGGGCTGGAGTGAAGAGAAAGGCTGAGGAAGGACTTAGCAGAGTGAAAATGTAGTTCAATGATATGTCACTTACTATCAATTTTGTGAAGACAAAGTATGTGACCTTTGCCTGCAATCAGAGAAATCTTCCTGAATCTTCAACATTGACTTTGCCACTGCCAAATCAATCAACCATACAAAATGCTTTTTCAGTAAAGTACCTAGGTATTGAGATAGATGAATATCTGACGTGGGACAAACAGATAGAATCAATTGTCAAGAAGCTTAGAAGAGTCCTCTTTGAATTTAGAAAATTTAAATGTATCCTCAACATTCCTCAGTTGACAACTATATATCACGCTTTAGTTGAGAGTCATCTTCAGTATGGTATTTTGGCTAGGGGAGCAGCCTACGACAATCATATGAAACAACTTGAAATTCTCCAGTACTTTCTCTAAATAATGCATGGGAAAGATCGCCTCTACCCGTCTGACAAACTCTTCGAATTGTGTAAGCTCGGCGATATTAGACAATTATATATCCTTAAAGTCCTAACATTCGAACATAAACACAAGGAAACACTCAATGTAATAAGTCATTCCCATAACACAAGGCATAAAAACAAAATGGAAACAACCACACTCAAAGTAAGCAAAAGATTTACGCATTCATTCTGGTTCCTTGCTCCGCATGTATTCAGACAGATTCCCAAAGAGATCAAGAAGTCTTCCGGTATGTCAATATTCAAGCGAAAGATTTATAGATGGGTCTTGGAGCTTGATATGATACCCCAAAAGTGAAAATTTTCGAGGTCCACGTTTTTATCTTTTTTTCGTTATTTTACCACTTCTGATAATGTCTAATGAGACTTGAAAATAAACGTCCAGTCATTTTATACTTGCAATCCAATAATAGCTACCCATAGACCAGCGTTCTTCCCTGTGGGAATATCGTATCTCGCTGGAAAGAACGCTAGTTTGTGGAAAATGAGATGATAAATGCAGATTCCATCTTTCCTGTCCCGATGTACCGACGCTCAATCTCAACAAGACCGATCCTTTCTGTGGTGAAATCTCACAGCAAAATATAAGATTACAGTTCCGAAAAAGTGAGAGAAATGGTGACACGAAAATATTTTGTGTTGCTCAGTGATGAACGCTAGTCTATGGGGTCCTGCTGACGTTTTTTTCAACTTCATGACTTTTCTCCAAGAAATCGCTTGAAGTTGATGGGTCGATGTGTTTGAAATTTGGATTGATAAAAGGTTTTTCATTATAGAAAAGGTATTTGAATGACTCTTATTTCCGAACTAACTCAAACTTAACTGAAAATACAGCACACGAATATTTGCGATATGGTTGACAAAGTATTCTTCGTCTTGGTGGTTGGTCAGTCCAATTCACATGACTTGGTTTTCATAAGAAAAACTCGAAACAGATACTTCCACTCTGTTTTCATAACAGCACTTCATTTGGATCCTTTCACCTGTTTTTTCATAGAGATATGCAAAATCGATCAAGACAAAAATTCATTTCTTATGTTAAATGTTTGCCAAAGTAGAATAAAATGATCACCTGCAACTGGACAAAACAAGCAAGGGGATTATGTTTACTAATTGGAGCGTTATGATAATGTCAATTCAGCTCAAATATTCTGTTCATTTGTTGGTGGAATTGCCAATTTTTGTAGTGTTAGCCGGCAAAATTGCAACCAGACTTTTTTTTCAAATTGACAAATGTTCGAAAGCAATTATTGAGGATCAATAAGTTGATGGTTTAAGATAGAAATGGGATATTATTTTCACACTTTGCAAAATATGTTAAAATATAATGAGACTGCGAAGGGGGAATCTACAGTGTTGGCCAAAACTATAGCAACAGATTTATTTTTAACTTTTTTAATAAAGTGCAAAAGCACAGTTCATGTAATGTACAGCTCACTTCATGTCGGAATCTTTGAAAAGCGTGTCCTCGAAACAATTGGCCAAAATACCCATGATCAAAAACAAAAACCAGCCGATAGCAAGTTTTACGAGGGAGAGAAGTTGGAAAAAGGTGATCGATATCCAAGCGGTGTACGAAACTCCAACGGCAAATTTCAGCCGGAATTTCCGATCGGCGACACCTGGTATTATTCTGGTCCCAGAATGGAACTGGGAATGAAGCGAGCTGGAGTCACTTTAGACGACGAGTGATCCTTCTAGTTTCTAGTTAGTATCCGATGACAAAAGGGCAATACAATTTTTTTTTTTAAATCGCCAGAAGACATGAACTACCTAATGAAAGTTTCAACATGCATCAATCCTTTGATAACCGATTCAAAATAAAAGTTTTATAAAATTTTAGACTGTTGCTGTAGTTTTTTTTGGCAGTGAAGGTTTTGTTTTCCATTATTGATTACTTTGATTTTTCCAATAAAGAGTTATCGTTTTAGGATGAAAACCCTGGAACTATGGGGGTCTTCCTTTATTTTCATAATAAATTTGAACACTCTTTTGAGAATTTGGAATATCTCCAGAGTGATATTGCTTTCATGATAGTCACATTCAATTTCAAATCCGACGTATATCATCTATGAAAAATACTTTACTTGATACTGTATCATTGTTTATAGTTGATTATTGATGAGAAGTCCCAATTAAACAACAAACTTCAGAAGAAACCCACGAACAAAAATAATCCACTTAAATTAAAACTGGCTTATTTACAATCGGCTGAGAGTCTCTTAGGTAGTATTATTTTTCTCGATGTTGTGGAAAACAACAGAAATAAAGGTACAAAAAAGACAGATCGATTATGAATGGGCTTTGTGTTCACAGATCATAAGATGCTTCGAAGATGATCATGGATCTGTTGGGATCGTGAGGATATTTTGAATTCACAGATGGGATTTGCATTGATCAATGAGTAACCAAAGCTTAAATAGAAACAAACTGACAAAAAAACCCAATATAATAATAATGTCAACACCAATTCATCTGGATGTCCAATCAAGCCAAAATTCGGAATATTCCTAATCCGTCCCCGACATTGACATAAGCGAGGTCAATTTTTAATCTCCTCAAAGTGGCGGAAGTGATACTGCTGATTCTTATTTTATGCTGTGGTGTAACCGTCGACTTTCATTGATCACATCAAGGAGATCGCTTTTTTTTATTATGTCTGATGGAGTTGATGATTGTGATTGTGAGAAAACAGGACTTCTTCCAATTATAGAAATAAATACAAGTCAAAGCTGCAATTTCTGCAAACAACGACATTATTGTTGCAGACCTGTAGCGGAAGAAATTGTTTACAACGGAATTCTCGGATAATTAGTATTATTTTTGATTTGGTAAGGCTCTTTTTAAATATATACCTAGTAGTTTATCGACTTTAACTATTTTCTCAGTGAAGCACTGTGCTATCCCGTCGTATCCGTAGCATTACTACGTATCATTATTATACGTATATGCACCATTTGAGGAGTCGAAAGACTTTTCCTATGAAGTTCAAACCAAAACGCTTGTTTGTGCCCTCCAAGAACAATAGAATAGACTCTGGATTTACCTGGTTCTGAGGTGAAAGTGTATGTCATTAGGCATTGTCATCAAATTGTCAATTTGTTCTTTGAACGAAATTAAAAATGTGAAATAATAATAATGATTTTCACTGCGTTGATAATTAAAAATAAATAAAAAAAATACTAAATATTGGTCCCTGTTGCCACGATACCAACTAGCAGATAAGCAGATTGATCAAAGATTCTCCTTAGTGCACTGCAAAACAGGGAAAAAGTCGTCTCCTTCTCGATAATTTTTCTGGCGTACAACCGCACGGGATATTTATAAAATGATAGACTAGGTCTCGGGGCATAGGAAATCGGAATAATGAAATTTTTTATCCAGCAGTTTAACTTTTTGGTGCACCTATATTGTTCAATTTTTATTTTCAGGTTTAAGGGTAGCAATGTAAGTGTCTTTGGAAGAGAAAATAATATGTTTCTTTGTAAATGTGACCTATTGAAAAAATGTGATTGTACATCTTTGTTTTTTTCAGACCGAGTTATATATTCATGGTCTAGTTCTGCAAAGATATGTTTAATTTTTTTATAAACAAGAAGGCTTGCACATAGAAACAATCCTCTAAAATTCAAAACTTCAAACTCCAAAAATAGATCGGCTGTAGGATACAGATTGTTATGGCGCAGTATAGTTTTCGAAACTTTGTTTTGGCAAACTTTCAAAATTTGTAAAGCATTGTTTCTTATACCTCCCCAAATTACTATGCAGTACCTTAAAATTGACTCAACTAGTTGTATACTATTTTAATTGTTTTTTCATCCAAAATGTTCCTCAGTTGGTAAAATTTATAGTACAGCTTTCTCAGTTTTTATGACGTTTCGATGGCATGTTCATTCCAGCGTAGATGTTGATCAATGTATATGCCTAGATATTTAATTTTATTGGTTTTCCGTATGCATGGACAGGTGCAGATATCATTTCTCAATAGTTTACACAATGGCACATGCATTTTGATAACGTTTCTTTTCGGTTGGTCGGCAGCTGTCAAAGAGAATGTTATAAATTGGGTCTTTGATATATTCAGATTAATTTTATTATCACTTATCCAATCATAAATCACGCCTAGACCTTCTCCTGCCTTCGAGAACACACCGTCCCAACTGTCGTCTGTAAAAGTAACTGCAGTATCATCAGCGTAGAATATAACTGTGCCATTTTCCACTAGTGTTCCTGATTCATTAATACTAATCAGAAATGGAATGGGTCCTAGGACCGTCCCTTGAGAAACTCCAGAACTCACACTCATTCCATTACTCAGGGTATCGTTACATCTTACCTTTTGTAATCGGTTTTCTAGGTAAAACTGAGAAAGTTCGAGTACACGACCTCTTACTCCAACGCGTTCTAGTTTCCTTAGCGGCAGAGAATGGGATACCGTGTCAAAGGCTTCAGTTTACATATACAGTGGGGCATTTCTTATTTTGTTGCATTTCTGAAATAGTTTTGTGGAACCAAAAAAAATCGCATCTTCTGTGCTCCTGTTTGCTCATTAAAAATAACATTTCGAGAATCAAAAAAATCAACCAGGCGTTTTTTCAAACATTTTTCCCATAATTTTGAAAAGTTGCTTAAAAGGGAAATTGATCGGTAGTTTGTCATTTGGTTTGGGTCTCCACCTTTAAAAACAGGAACAACTATAGCGGTTTTCCATTCTTCAGGAATTTTTGAATTTTCAAAAGTTAAATTGATTATATGAACTAGAGGTTTTAAAATATGCATGTGAATCGTTTGAATCAATCTAACAGTTATGCCATCTTCACCGGGGAAAGAGCCTGTCTTTAAGGACTTGATATGTAAAATGAGTTCTTCTTCATTTAATGGCTTCAAGAAGAGGGTTTTGTTTAAATTGGGTTTTGGTTTATAGTGTTCATTTTTTGAAACAATTTTGCTCGCCATTTTTTTCTCCAATTTTTGCAAAAAAACTGTTGAAAAGATCACATGTGCGTCCTTTGTTTTCTACTATGTTATCGGTTTCGTCTTTAATTATAATCTCGTCTTTCTTATCATTTTTATTCACTGCTTCGTTGATGACTTCCCATATTTTTTTGTATTTTGTACCTGCATCTTGAATTTGTGATCTATAGTATTGAGATTTAGTTTTGAGGATTAACTTTTGCAAGCAGTTTCTGTATTTTTTATGCTGTTGTTCTCTTTCGGCCGTAAGGTTTTTGACCAGTTGTCGTTTCAATCTATCCTTATGTTCAATTGAATTAATAAATCCCTTAGTTATCCAGGGTTTAAGTTTTTTACGTTTTTGTTTAATGACTAGTTTGTTTGTGGTCATTTCTATATGATTTTTTAGTGTGAGCATAAACTGCTGATGAGCCAATTGAGCGTCATCTGAGGTCGTGCAACTTGACCACGACTCATGTGACAAGATCGAATTTAGTTTTTTATAGTTTATTTTATTATAGTGGTGCTCCGTCTTTTCGGTTTTTTCCTGTATTTTAATTTCGGTACATAAGCCTATTACGAAATGATCGGTAATGTTGGTTTCATAGATAGAAGGTGCTGGTTTGGTTGAAAATTCTTTGTTATATCGTACAAATATATGGTCTATGCAGCTGGATGAACCTGCAAAAATCCTGGTAGCTTTATCCACACACGAATATAGACCTATTCCATTCATCAAGTTCAAATATTCATTTGTTTCCAGAGACGTGGAGTTCAAAGTGTCAATGTTTATATCGCCGATAAATACATCTAGATGATGGTTACCCAAATTTATCAAATATTGTTCCAAATCGTTTAGAAACAGATCCAGATTTGTTGATGGAGGTCTATAGCAACACGTGTTACGCTGCTTTTTATGCACACAACTACGCCATCATTTTTATTAAACTTTGAATTGTTGGAAAACATCAATGTGGTCTGGTTCAATCGACTCAATGAGTAATGTTGATTCATCAAAATTCTTTCTTATACTCCTGATATTCACGTGATATATTTTCAACCTGTTTTCACCCGTAACCAATGATTTCACTTCTTCTGGCGTCTGTTAGTATGGCGCCTCATACACCCCGCTCCCCTCTATCGCTCCAAGAAAATTTAACATAACTAAATAATTTAATTTCTACTACTTAAATAATTAAAAATGCAACTATGAATTTGAGACACTGCATTCACTCACGCAATAGAGATTATAGTTTGTTGTTTTTATGAATTTCTCCCCCTTCTTCCTTCAATAGGCATTTAGATCTTCCATATCTTTGAATCTGCGGTTTCTTCCATTTTCTCTCCTGACAACTATATACCCGTCTTTTGTGAATACCCGCTTCCAATCAATTTTATCTTGAGCTGCCTTGAGCAAAAGGAACCTGGCTTTCGTGAATTCCTCCATCACTCCGATTTTAGATCCTCTGAGATTGCTCTTATTTTTTAAAATTGTAATTTTCTTTTTGTAGTCAGCAAACTTTACTATTACTGGTCGAGTTTTCTCTCGGTTTTTTCCCACTTTGTAACATTTGATGATGTCTTTATTCGTAACGTTTGTTTATAACTTTTCGGTAAAAAGTTTTATCACCTTTTCCTGAATATTATCGCTCTCATTTTCCTTCAGACCATAAACGCAAACGTTATTTATTTTCTCACGCTGAAGAAAACTCTCCATCTTTGCTTCGAGCTTTTTAATAGCGATGCGTTGGGTGTCGAGAGTGTTTTGTATCTCGTCCATTTTTTCGCACATTTTTTTGAGAATTCCATTGATGAAATTCTCATCGGACAGCAGTTGCTTTATTGTGTGATCAAAGTCTTCTGGTCTACATTCTTGGATGGTGGCATTTTAGGTGTTCACTCAAGCAAGCGTGTCTTGAAGTATCCAGCAGTATGAAATTCTTGAAAACTCGCGTTTATACTCTTTCAAATTCACGTATTTAGCGGAGCGAAGCACGCGCGTCTTTATAGCACGACTACCGTGGCAACTAAATCTTCGGAAAAAATCAAGATATCAAAAACTTTTTTTTAATTGATGAAGGAATTGTGGGAGAAGGTTACCGGGGTAGTTTCGTCAGTATCAAAAATTTTGTTTTTTTTTTGTAGAACTGCGAAAAACTTCAACATGAACGTTTTTTTCAGGACTATTTTCAGTAACGAGAAACTTTTTTGTTTTGAGGAATTTTGCTATACTATCCGCGTACGAAATGAAGCCAAAGATTCAAAAAAGTTTTTGAAAAAAGAATAAACTTCCTAAGTTGTATAGTTTCCGACTTATAAATGTTTGAAGTCAAGTTTCAGCACGCGCGGCTCGCGGCGTTCAAACAGCCATGCCATGCATGCCGCGCCGCCTCTCCTTGCATTAACCACTTTTATAGCCCTATTTTGGGGGCGTCCAATTGGTTCAAGACTGTACATAAAGTTCAGGAAGATTCTGAAGTATATTATAGTCTTGGATCAAAAATCCTAGCATCTCAATAAGCTTTCTTAATGCAATTTGCATATTTTTCACATTCATTGCAACATTTTATTTCTAATGCAATGCAGGAAATGAACTTTGACATCTTGTCGTCAAATATTCTCTCACATCACCGAACACTGATTCTTGAGTAGAAAAATTGACCTTCCAAGTATTTTCTTTCTGGCTTTATTTCAATGTGGCAATTGTACCAAATTCTTAATTGATACAGACATCTAAGAAACCATGATACATAGATTAATTTGAGTTTCCTCTTTGTTGTACTAGTTGGTCCGTTCGAGTTGAGACAGCCTGATATCTAAAAAACGATAGTTATTTGAAATGTTCAAGTGAAAGTTATTGGGTCCTGTGACATTGAAAAAATGATAAGGATTTTGAATCTTGAAATAATAAAAAAAAACATAGCCAGAACGTTTTAAACTATGGAACACATGACATAAAAATCGTAAAGCGTTAGGATATGTTGTGCGTATGAATACAGTCATATGACTGCAGCCCCAAGAACACCAAGCTTGATGTTTACCTAGTCAGTCAAGACTACCCTGCTGTTACGCCACCCTCAAGGAACCGGCCAATCGATCTGCCAATTTTGATGGATGATTGTGGAATACCAAAGATTAACTGGTAAAGTTCAGCATTAACTAAACGATAAAAAAATGCAATTTTTTTCACATGTTGGGGCGTTCCGCCACCACCTTGCAACCGCGATCAGGGCAAACCCTCTCTGATGACACTCGATTAGGGTCCTTAAAACATCCTTTAAAAAATAGGCCCTCAATAAAACATCACTGAAAAATGTCACTGGCTCTTAGACTACTGGATTATTCTGGTGTATACAGAAGCCGAGACGCCATATTTGGAATTTTTCACATTTGTCCTTACACTATTTTCACAGACATAATTTGGCATTTTGGTGAAAAAACCGGACTTGTTGCATTTATTTGATTGCTTTCACAAAGTCATAACGAACAAGACTATTTTTGACTTATTTCTTATCAATTCTGAGCCACTAGGCAATATTCTTCCAAATTTTACAAACAATAAACAAGAAAGTTTTTACATTCTTTGTCATTCCTGACATTATAGATATTTTGTGAATAACCTTTGTTTTTCTGATAACAATCACATACTACAAGCGTTAATAGATCAAACATTCTACGATTTGATTTTGATTATAAACAGGGTTATTCACGTTATTCGACACGAAACATTATGGGTAAATTATCTGATTTCAAAGAATTTCTTTTTTCTGAATGAATAGGGACCCTTTAGGGCTACGTTTTAAAAATATTTTCATGTAATACAGGGTGTCCCTAAAACACGAAACGTATCAAAATTGTATTTTTTTAAATGGAATACCTTGTATATCATTTCATTTTTGGTTTGCATGATCAAAATTAAGGTAAGTTTGATTGAGGTTTAATACACCTAAATCTTATGGTTTTTGAAATATCTTCAATTTTGCGAAAATATAGTATTCATTTTAATGCTTAATTTCTCAGCTGTTGTCTTCTTTTTTTAACCAAATTAATACTCAAGTCTACCAATTGATCAAGTTTGATGTCACACTTATGAAACTTTTAATAACTTATACAGGGTGTCTAAAAATTATGGTTAAATAATCAATATCTTTAAACGGTAATAGCTTGTTTAATTTAAATGGGATACCCTGTATTTTATGTCAACAACAGATGTAGAATTTAATTATCTATCAATTATTATTATACGTTCCTATAGCTAACTTCTCACGTTTTCAAGTAAAGCGAAGAAAAAGAAAAAAAATAGGTTTCTCATTAACACCAATAGATGGAGATGCCGTCTCCAATTCCTCGTTAGGAACATTATTTCACCTATGGTATTTTGGCATGATACTACGACAAACAAGATATGCTCACTAGCCGAACGAGTTTCGAAGTGAACTGCGCATCAAGCTATCCGGTGACCCAATTGGATAAAATAGCATTGGAAAGCATGGCTTGTATTGCGATTTTGTTGAATTCTGATGATTATAGTTGGTTATTTACCCCAAAATGAATAATATGTATTTAGTTGGTTATCTATCTATCCAAAATTGATAATATAATCTACGCAAATCCCACCAGATTGGTTAAATAGTATTTAAAAAAAGATCATATTTTCAATTTTGCCGTTACATTGAAAACACATTTTTCTCAGTTGGTTTTCGACGTTAGAAAGGACTTTTGAGGTGAAACTTTTTCATTTGCGGTGGGAGTGGATTTTCAAGGTCGCGACACACCTGGTTCTTTGTGGTTTTGTGTGTTTTTTTGTGATTCTATGTTCTTTTCTTCCTTCTTTTGTGGTTTTATGTGTTTCTTTGAGAATCTATGTGATTTTATGGGGCTCCATGCATGTGGTTATTTTTTGGTTCAATTTGGTTTTTGTTGTAGGTACTATGTGGCTTCTTGTGGTTCTATGTGGTTTTGTGGTTCTAAGAGGTTTTGGCATGTGGTTTCTATGGTTTTTTGTGTTTCTACATGGTTCCATGTGGTTTTTGTGGTTCCATGTGGTTCTTGTGGTTCTATGTGTTTTTTTGTGGTTCGATATGGTTTTTCGGGTTCGTTGAGTTTTTTTTTGTGTTTCTATGTGGTTCTATGTGTTTTTTTGTGGTTCCATGTGGTTTTTAGTAGTTTTATGTGTTTTTTGTGGTTTTTCAGGTTCGTTGTGTTTTTTTGTGTGTTTTTATGTAGTTCTTGTGGTTCTATGTGTTTTTTTGTGGTTTTCAGTGGTTCTATATGTGTTTCTATATGTGGTTTTTGTGGTTCCATGCGGTTTTTCTGGTTCTTTGTGGTTTTGAGAGATTTTTTGTTATTCTATGTGGTTCCATGTAGATTTTCTGGTTCTTTGTGTTTCTATGTGGTTCTGTATGTTTTTTTTAGTGGTTCCATGTGGTTTTTCTGGTTCCATTGCGGTTTTTCTGGTTCTATGTGGTTCCTTGTGGTTTTTTGTTTTTCTACATGATTCGATGTGGTTTTTGTGGTTATGAGAGACTTTTTGTTATTTTATGTGGTTCCATGTGGTCTTTGTGGTTGTATGTGTTTTTTTTATCCTAATTTGATCTTGCTACTCAAGGTTAGCGGGTTTCTCTTCAGATATACCGGATATGCGATGCGCACATAATGCTCACAAGTTTTTTTTATAAGAGTACCTATAATTATGTCGGAAAAATAATTTTTTATAAATAATGCAGTCTTTGTCCTTTTGATAACACTTCTGTAGGTATCCATATCTTGCGAATATACTTGGATGTTGGAAACCGAAAGAAATGGTATTTACACGGACGGTTTTCTTTATTTTTCTTATTGCTGCTTCTGCAGAACATCACGGCACAGAACACCATCATCAAATTATGCGAAATTCACGAAATAATAAGATATTATGTCACACAAATATCAGAACAACAATATTTACATTGCAAACTGACAGAAGCTTGACAACATAACCTCACAAAGGTCATCCGACAAGATGCGCGTGAGCTTATCTGTTTGTCGTAGTATCATGGTATTTATTATTATTTCCTTAAAGTTGTCAGTTATTGATTAATATTTTCAATTACTAATCGTTCTATTAGTGCTAGCAATAGCTTGTGATCTTTGTAGAAAAAATGCTAATTTAGACAAAAGAAGAACGGATCGACATGATTTTTATACTGGGAGAATGCCATCAAAACTACCTCTTAGCATCAAGAGTTTACTCTAAAAGATTTCCAAACAGAAACCATCCAAATAAGGCAGTATTTGAGAGACTGTCAACACAATTTAGAGAAACTGGAAGTGTTCAGTATGAAAAATCCATCAAATGGGAACCTGTGACTGGAAATGAAGATACTCAATTTGCGGTGATCACCTCCGTAATCGAAAATCCCCATATTATAAGTCAAAACCAAATTGCGAAAAAATATCGATAAGTAATTGAAAATATCAATTAATAACTGACAACTTTAAGGAAATGATAATAGAAATTGTCAAAATACCATAGGTGAAATAATGTTCCTAACGAGGGTTTGGAGACGGCATCTCCATCTATTGGTGTTAATGAGAAACCTATTTTTTTTCTTTTTCTTCGCTTTACTTGAAAACGTGAGAAGTTAGCTTTAGGAACGTATAATAATAATTGATAGATAATTAGATTCTACATCTGTTGTTAACATAAAATACAGGGTATCCCATTTAAATTAAACAAGCTATTACCGTTTAAAGATATTGATTATTTAACCATAATTTTTAGACACTCTGTATAAGTTATTGAAAGTTTTATAAGTGTGACTTCAAACTTGATCAATTGGTAGACTTGATTATTAATTTGGTTAAAAAAAAGAAAACAACAGCTGAGAAATTAAGCATTAAAATGAATACTACATTTTCGCAAAATTGAAGATATTTCAAAAACCATAAGGTTTAGGTGTATTAAACTTTAATCAAACTCACCTTAATTTTGATCATACAAACCAAAAATTAAATAATATTCAAGATATTCCATTTAAAAAAATACAACTTTGATAAGTTTCGTGTTTTAGGGACACCCTGTATAACAGGAAAATATTTTTAAAATGTAGCCTTAAGGGGTCCCTATCAATCCAGAAAAAAAAACTTTTTCAAAATCAGATACTTCAGCCATGATGTTTCGTGTCGAATAACGTGAATAACCCTGTATAATTTATTATGACTCGGTTTGGCTAATCAAGTTGAACCAGAAAAGAAAAAACGGAAAATTTTTGAAAACATTTTCATTCGATTCGAGATTTTCTTCGAGTCTCTAGACCTTACGAGTTATGATGCCAATTTGAATGAGTTACGCAGTGGATTTTTCAAGGCTGAACCAGCTTTGGAAGAATACGTGGTCCTTCAACCAAACATTGAACTTTTGGACGATGATCTTGAAACAAAATTTTCAACTATTTACGAACCAGAACGGAAGGCATTTTGAACAATATGGTACTGTAATCTCGACTGCGCGACAGTTATAACAATCAAAATCGCAGTAACCGATGGTAGTCTCAATCATTCTCCATTGAACATCTCTGTTGTGCAACCAAACAAGGAAGACATGAATTTACCTTCACTGTATTTTCTTGTTGCTTATGCATATCAAAAATATGCAAAATGAACAAAAATTTCAACATTTGCTCTCAACATAAACCGGTACCGCTGCAGACGTCATATCATAGCTAGGCTGCGCAGATGACAATAACGATATTGCGTGGTCCCAATTGTAGAAACGATATGATAAGAAACAGATTTTGATCACGGCTCACTTGAAAGCCATTTTCAATTTACGAGTAACTAAACAATGCTAAACGAATCCGACTCTGTGTTAACTGCCTTGATGATAATCATTGTACCAGAGAATGTAGATACCCGGAATGTTGTACATGCTTTGGAAAATTTTCCAAGTTTCGAAGCGGCATTTTTTAAAGATCGAAATCGCACAACTTTGCCTCAATTCAACCGACCTGTAGAATGCAAGAAAATAACAGGGTTTTTCAAACAAGAAAACCATGGAGACAATACTTGTTTCCTTGAACCTCCTTGCAAATTATCTATAATTAAAACTAAAATATCTCAAGAATTGCTTATCAAAACATCACAATAATACAGTGCGTTTTTTTAAGACGGAACATAGGGATTCCCTAGTTAAATTTTCAATCCCATGTTAGCAGTACCTTCATTCGTAGTACACAGCTGAAACTTGCCATAGATGAACTTTGGTGTGCCAGAATACCTAGGAAAAATACTTAAAAAATGCTTTAATTTCTCAGGAAGTGATACTTTTAACATGACATATGACGATGACAACAAATTTTCTGAAGTGACTAACTTCATTGTCAATTTTTTTAACCAAAAAATTTCATTTTCATTTCTGGCCGTTAAGAATACTGCTTGGACGTGAATAGAGGAAACTCTGAACATGTTATCCAAGAAATACTGTTTGATTTCTTATCGCATGTATTATACTTTTAGAAATAAATGTTATCACAATTTGAAAAATAGGTTATTGGTTAAAAGTGGCATATACAAGGCTAGTAAAAAGGTATTACTTTCCAATTATTAAAAGCATTTTTCTTTAATCTTTTCTGTGCTAATTGATAAAATAACATAATCTCTAGGCACCAAAGTTTATCTACGGCAAGTTTCAGCTGTGTACTTTGAATAGAAGTACTGCTAACATGAGTCTGAAAATTTAACATGGGAATCCCTATGTTCTGTCATAAAAAAAATGCACTGTATACGCTGTTTATTATTTCTCTAAAATATGTATTAAACAAAACAACGATTCTATTGCTGCCATGGCTTTTATAAAATGTGTCTCTATATTCATCCATTTATCGATGTGACTTCTCATTTTGGAAAATGCAAAAAATAATATGGGAAAAAACACACAACTTTTGTGCAAAACAATTTTCTCTATCTTGAAAACTAAACGCTCTAGGAGCCACGTGAATATGATCAAAGACTCTGTACCGTCATAACGTTAATGGACGTACCTGTATTACATTTTTAAGCAAGACAGACGTTTCAATAATTTTTACGCAGAAGAAGTATACTTTCTGAAACCATATTTCAATGCACTCAACTGTGCTTATTGCCCAGCTATATATTATAGAGTGTTTCATTGATATTGGGATCAGTTTCTACGCTTCAAAATAAGAAGAAAACTTCCCATAAACGTGTTTCCGGAAATGCTTCGTTACAGAGCTACAGGATGCTGAAGACATTTGAAACCTGACGTTTCCTGGGTGTTCCGCCGCACTGTGAAAACATCTTCACACACATTGTTTTTTTTTGTAGCCTTACCAAAACTCGAATTCTCGCAAATTCAAACAAGAGATCATATGAATTCTTCAAAAATGAATCTGAAGCTACAATTTAACTAGGGGCACCTTGAGGAGATTCTTATTTTGATTTGTCTTGTTGTCGTTAACATTGAACAAAAATAATAATGAATTTTGGTTCCCGTTGAACCAACCAAGATGTTACTTTGCGCATCACAGTGTTCAAAATGTTTTGATTTTGCGAGAAGATTTTGCTAGCGACATTCAAAAACAGTCAGTGAAATCATGGATGCACCACAAAACTACAAAGCATATATTGCTTGATATATTTTGCAAGTTCCCTGTGTACCTACTACATAGAAATATATTTCACAGTGGTGTTAGATTTTTATTTTTATTCAATTAAACTAAAAGAGCTCTCTCACGTACCAAAAAAAATATGGTTTTTCCTTTTCTGAATTCTTATGCGTAATTTAATTAATTCTCAGTAGGACTCCTGAATTTTCTCCACTCTTGTTTTTTTTACGGTCCGCATAATTTTCTCGATTTGACTTGGAAAGAAGTTAGCATTTTGAAACTTCATTTTATTTTTTATTTGTTTCAATGCCATATTTTGAGGCTTCACCCTAACAAGACTAGCTATTCAAAAATTGAGCGTTTGTAGCTCGAACGAGATACCTAGTCAAAAGTACAGATGTAGAAACAACGACAAAAAGAAGTCATTAGTCCCACCACTTGAAAAAAATCAAGAAGTTCATCTATCGTGAATTGAACATTTTGCTCAGTTAAAATTCTAATCCAGCGGAGATAAAACCAACAAAGAATTTATTATAACATTGTTTCGAATACTAGATGCACGACCAATAACGCAGTAGTGCGGAAACCCAAAAATGATTGAAATAATCAAATTAAACATTCATGTACACTAGAAAAGCTCACATGCCTAACAAACAATGGTCATTCAAATATTTCCGCATTCCATTCGCCAGAAGTAGCTCACTTGGAGTTCCATTTATGTCTGGAATTTAAGATTTCTCTTGGACTAGAATTCCATTATCGTGGAAAAGTCCAGTGCTTTGTGGTGTATTCTGAAAACCGTCTCAGTTTGTTTCATTTTGAATGGCGACAATTTGGTATTTAATTAAAAATGGAACGATTTGATTTTTTTTTCTTGTTTATAGTAGGTACTCGAAAAGCTCTGTCTTTTCATAAAAAAAATGAATTATTGGGTCATTTTTGTGGCTATCTATAAAATGAATACTGCATTATAGTGTGAAAGTGAGATTGTTGATATTATCTTTCGATAAAAAAAGCTTTAGCTATCTATCTATGATTGAGGAGGGCTTCAAAAATGTCCATTTTTAAAATTTAAATTATCATCTCTCAAGGTAATTCACGAACTATACACTTGATAGGTTTTGTGTCTCTAGCTAGCTACCGAGCGTTCAAAAATCAAAAAAAAAAAGGTCATAAATTATAAAAAAATAATGTTTTTTCTCAAACGTCAGTAAAACGAACATTGTTTCGACTGAGTCTCGGCTTGAAAGCTCCACTTTTTCTCTGGCGGGGGAAAAGTGACCACAGTCAACTATGACAACGAATCACGTTTTCATGGGGCTCTGTTTTAACCTCAGTTTTAAAATACCGCTTGACTATGAGGGCACTGCGTTTGACAAAAAAACACTCATTCAGAACCAAAAATTCCATTATTTGATAGAACTTACTCAATAATCGCTCACAATCAGCTTTTATTTGGCAGAAGTCATAATTTATAATGAGAATGTTGACGTTGACAGTGAACAGTTTTCATCGTGACAGTGTTGCCTATTAGGGATTCAAGCTAAGCGATACGCTCTCTGGTGGAGAATTTCATCAGTATATTTTATTATTATATATTTTTATTGTTCATGTTTTGTCATTGTTTACATTGTGGTTTTCGAAATAATTTTGGTGGCGTACACTCCATTTTCTACAAATCAATAATCAAGTTAGGTTAGTTTCCCTCAGCTATGTTGCTAGTGTTGCAATTCTAGACTGAATGACGTCACTATGATACTATTCGAACGTGAGCGTGGCGCCGCCGCCCGAAACTATATGTATGTATGGTAACTTGAAAACATATTATTATGTTTCTGCATAAATTTATCGACATTTCAAGAAAAAATAGCATATTTTATTTGGAGGAAAAGTGACTTCTCATGACTGTCTCTCTATTATTAGCCTCACTTCGTTCGGCTGCTAAACACGAGCGCGTCAAGAAAAGAATCACTTTTTCTCCCTATAAAATAATATACTATTTTTTGAATAGGTAGTTATGGCGATATTATGATATAAGTAAAATTTTGATGAATGAACTATTTAGAAATGGACAGTACAAGTACAGATCTAAATGGTTCTGTAAGTCTAGCTACGGAGGCTATTCAAACAGACAAAGACAAATGTTTTTTTTTATTGAACACACCCTGTATAAGTTAGAGTAACAAAACTATAGAATCTGTAATAGTACTTATCAAACATACTTTCAAGTTGTTCATTCATCAATATTCTACTCTAATGATGTCGATATTAATATTTAAAATAACAATATTATTTCATAATTCTTGGCCTCAATTTTTGAATGCCCGGTACAAAGTAGAGTAAAAGAAATTATCAAGCGTACAGTCCTTGTCATACGTAGAGAGTGGATGAAAGGGTTTTTGCGAAATATTTGCGAGAAGTTATTTGCATGGGTGGAAAAATTGAGTTTTCTCAATATTTGTCCCGACTTTTTGAATATCCTACACAACATTTTATTCCAAAGTCATAGTTATAGGCGTTTTTCGATATACAAAATTCAAAAACGCTATTCGGTTTTAAATTCGAAAAAAAAATACTCCTCACATTTTTGAGGCTTTTCGATTATTCATTTAAGGCCAATGAAATAACATCATGTCAAACTGTTATGAAAAAATAGAGCTTTTCGAGAATAAAGATAACTTTTCGACATTCTCAAAATGCTGTAGTTTTGTGTACTTGACTGATTGATTTTTTCAGAGTAGAAAATGAGTTCATCTGCTATCCAAAATCATTCAATTACAAAAAATAACATAGCTAACCTTTTTCTAAGACTGCGTATTCTAACAAAAATCTAATCGTTATAGCATATCGTTATACTTCCACATTCTTGGTGAAAATATCATTAGTCCAGATGAAGGTCACAGAGTATCTCTGGCAATGCTGTACACCTCTTTATCAGCAGTGGCCCATATTATCGGGATTCTTGTTTTATACCATTTTCGTCCGGAGGGTAGTATTCCCATTCCTCAATCCGCGTTCCGTCATTTCAGTGCAGCACAAAGTTGCGAAGGGAGAACTACGCCAGTCTCTCCATAGTGTGTGACGTGGTATCGTTCTCCCGTTGTTGTCGGGTGTTGACGATACTTTTCTCCAAATCGAGCATAATAGTTCCTCTAAGTAATCAAAAATGATGTTTTATACCATATTTCACAAGATCGAATTGTTTTAAAAGTGCATCTGGAAACAATAAGTGATAATATAATCAACAGTGGACATATTTCTGTGTCAAATGGAAAGACTATTCTTTGATAATAGTGATTACCATGGTGAGTGTTTATGCTTTTGATCAATAGCATATTATTCAGGATAAGTGGTTCAACAATTTTTACTTAGCAAAACGAATATGGTCGAAATGGGAATACTTGAATATGCCATATCAGTCTTTTGTTTATATTCGGTGATATCAAGTTATTCCAGGTCATTGTTTTCCGTCTGCAAAACATTGTCAGCTTACAATCATAGATACAATTATGATTGTCACCTTATTGAAACATCAATGGACTTTTGTCCGTATACTGACATTTTTTCAATTGAAAATTATTAGGTATTTGAAGTGATTAGTGGGAGTGGGACGAGTGTGATAAAACTGCTTCCTCACCAAAAACTGCCGACGTTTGTACTTTATTTTAGGTCTTTTTCAATGCTGTAACAATAAATGCACAGTTACAGTCATTCGATAAATAGAGTTGGTTGAGACCAGTACAGCATCATCAGGTAATCAGGTATTATTATTATGAATACATCTGTTCATAATTTTCCAACACATATTATTACGACAGAATAAAACCTGACCACTCACCTAAGAAATCCTTTAATTTCACTTGAACTGTAAGTGCTTTGAAACTGTCATTGAAAAATAAAAAAATAATTAACCAAGGAACCTGAGAAACTTTATGATTCAAGAAGCAGGAAAAGATGACTTTTTGTACTTTCTTCTAAAATAGAAGTGGATAGTGTAATCATGTTAAAATCTCCTCTTTGGATTACTTTTTTCACACATTTTGAGAATTTACTAGAATCCGTCTATTTCTCTGTCTGTTTGTGAGTGTGTTTGCCTATATGCCTATTGGTGATCCATCAGTCTCCGGACGTGTTGATCGATCAACTCCATGTTTGGCAAGGGAAAGGGCATGGGAGTCAAGGTACATGAAAAGAGACAATAACTTTCTAGAAATGAATCATCTACATTATCATTTTTTCTAGCATCGTTACAACCATGTTGTAAATTTTTTCTAAAATTAAAATGATGTTCTCCAAGGAGAAAGAAGTGGATAATTTAAAATGGTTTTTTTCAAAGATAACGACTGTGGGCGATTAGAAGCGGCTGTATCTGATGAACAGTATCTTGAAAAAAAAAAATTAATCGCCATTTAGGTTTGTCAAATTTGAAGGTATTGGTCTAGTCGGAATAAAAAACAGAGTGAAAGAGAGACACGGATTATGATAAGAACCCATGAGTGATCGTGTAGTTATGGATCCGACACTAAGTTCTGAAAACTTGTCTGAGGTATCTCTGGTATCAGGCAAAAAAAACAGATTTACATGATTATTTCGATAATCGCCGTTTTCAGCTTTGTGTTTTTCAGATAAGTGTCCATTTTACCATCACGGCATTATAAACAGGTAACACTATCGGTGTTAGTCATATGAAAATCAAAGCTTTTTTCAAGTAGCTATTGATTATATTTCACATTCGCAAAAATTTTTGCGGGAGTTTATGGCTTATGACTTGTCAGAAAACCTTATCTGAATCTACTAGACTTTTCCTATGAGATCTAAAATTTGAAAAAAAAAAAAAAACAAGAAAATATTGATCGGAGATATGTATGCACAAATCTAAAACTTATGCTTAAATCCAGGGTGATTTGAGATCAGATAATGATTCATGAATGCTCTCAAATCTGGGAATGTTTCGGACAAAACTTGTTTTATGGCATAGAAACGCATGATGGGCATCTCTAGCAATTGAACTAAGGATACAATTTAATATGGTCTCCATTTCAAAAACACATAAGTTTATGTCATATGTCAAAAATGACGGGAGTTATGAAAAATGTTTTAGGTCACTTTATTAAGAGTAGAATTTCCTAATACTTCTGTATCTTACATTTTCTCCTACAATTGATATTCACGGAGCTAAGGAAGTTTTGAAGAATCGCCAAAAATCAGTTTTTTGAAATATTTTTAACGTGAAAATTTTCGTGACTGGTGTTAGTTGAGAAGGAGAATAGTGGTTTTTGAGAGCTGACAATTTTTTTTTAACTCAAAATGGTTCTGAATAGAGCTTACAAAATTGCAGATCGTTGCCCATTTAAACTTTCTCGTATCTACTATAGTTTCCGAGATCCCTGTGCTAGACATCAGGAACGTTGAAGTTTGAGTTTTGTCAACAAATTTCATTCCATACAATATCTGAATCTCACTTTGTATGTACCTATGGAACAGGAATAAACTACTTTTTTCCAGACATAATGTATCGGGCTTCCAGCAGCATTATTTAAGCGGATTCATCAGATCTTAAATTTTACTCAATGCAAGTATTTTTTCTGGAATGTGCCATTTTTTTATTACATCACCTTTTGGAACAATTAAAGTTTTATTGGGTAGGTAAGAAATCAAACTAGGCAACCCAATATCTATTTTTGCAAAAAAACGGTATCTCAATGGTCAAAAAATACGAAAAATCAAAACAAATCGATAGTGTAATAACTAAATTGAACCTTTCTGAGATCATTTCTGGCAATCTCCGTTTGATATATAATTAAACAGAAATTAGTAATACCTTCCACAAAATCTCATGTAATTCACAATAAATTGTCACCGTCTTCGAACAAAATCTATACCCATCTCTTTTGAGGCGTAATGTTTACTTAGTTTCGTTGCCGGCGTGATGAATACCTACTGTCTGTTTTTATCACGACAGGTCGCGGGCTGACGTGATGAAAACTTATTTTGCTAGCAGCTCTTTTTTTCAGCGGATCAATCCCCTCAATAGAAAATTTCAAGTCATTTGACTCTCGAGAAGCGAGATGTCTCACGTTTTTGAGCTAATGGGATTAGCAGCGCGGAGGTGCTTTTTCTGGAAAGTCGCTTATGATTAAGACAGGCAAAAAAAAAATTGGCTGAAATTGGAAAAAGAAGAAAGCAAAGCAAATGACTTTTCACATTTTCCTTCTCTGCAGTTGGTTAGGACGCTGCTCCGGCATAACAGATGCACACATTCAGTACCCGTCCGGTGTCAAACTTCATTGCTAATCGCAATCTGTTCGTATGAAAAAAAAAAGTCCGTCAAACTAAAGAAACTCACTATCTATTCGGAAGTTCGTCTCTCGTTTAAAGAAATAGGATAAAATACTGCATTGATTCCTTACCCACTCAGAAACATTCTTGTTATTGGATAGAAATATTTAAATATTCTCAATGAAAGAATATCTTGGGAATCAAGTGAGATTAACGGATTTTTTATAATTATTTCAGGTTCTCCATCGAGGAAATCATTATTCATGGATTTTTGTGAAGACTATACAGGGTCTTTTTTTTAAAGGGACAATAATTAGTCCTGTATGGGAAAGTAATGATTATACGCTTATCAAAATTTAAACACAAAGGTTCTCGACCATGAACCACTTTTTTAAAATAGTGGCAGTTTTCTATCTCTTCCGGTTATACCGGAAGTAGCAACCAAATTCCCTATTCTAAATGGCAATCATCATTTTTTATTCCACATTTAGATTCCTTTTTGAAAATTGCGATCAGTCTATAGAATATTATCCATGGCCATCTTTGACCGTTTTGGAGATATTTGCGTTTTGAGACTAAATTTGACAGTTAAGGGAGATACACTGAGGCTTTGTATCTCAGAGACTATTAGACGTAAGACAACGAAATTTTGAGGGTTTTTATGAAAAATGCTGGTCATCCAAATGATCTTGATCATTTTCACAATAATCTACAGGTTCTTGACAAATCATGAAAAACCAAAAACATTTTTTCTCCCAAAAAACTCGAGTGTTTTAAATAGAATCTCCCATTTCTTATTACAGATATGATTCTTGATAAAATTTTCTTTCGCTGATTAGAACTCCATTGTTCTATAATCAAAATTGGTAGTTTTCAAGTTATTTACATTTTAAAATTACTTAATTGGAAAATATTTAATTAACTTGAAAACTATCAATTTTGAATAGAGTATAATGTCATTTGAGTCTCTCTTTGCAAATGAAAATCAGTTTATCAAATAATGTCTATGACCATCCTTCACCGCTTTGAAAAAATTTGCATCTTAAGAAAAATTACCACAGTTAAGGGAAGAACTTTGACACATTGTATCTCAGAGAATTAGTCGTAAAACAATGGCATTTTGGGTATGAAAAATGCTGGTTATTATCTACAGGGTCGAGTATAGAGTCTCCACAAATTATTTGAAAAGAGATGAATTTTTTGAAAAAACTCGGATTTTTCAAATAATTCACTTCTTTTAATCAAGATATTAATTTTAGACAAAATTTTCTTTCGATCAACATGACATTGAGCTCTACCTAGAAAAAAAACGAAGACCAATTAAAAAAAAAACTCTGGTGAACCTACATTTACCTATAGCTAAAACTGATGATTATTTACATTTTTTTCAATTAAAATGTGAATAACTTGAAAACTATCAATTTTCGGTGAAGGACAATGTAGTGTCAAGCAAAAAAGAGATTTTCAAGAATCAATATCTAGAATGGAAAATGGGGCATTCCAATCCCGAGTTTTCTAAGAAAAACTGAAGTTTTTTGTTTTTCATTATTGGTCAAAAATTGTGAAAAGTGATCAAGATTATTTGAATGACCAGCTTTTTCCATAGGTACTTCAAAAATTTCATTGTTTTACGTCTAATAGTCTCTGAGATACAGAGCGTCAAAATATCCGCCTCAAGTGTCTATATCTTTCTCAAAATGCAAATATCTCCAAAACGGTCAATGATGGCTCTATGGCTCTATGGCTGATATTATCTGATAAACTGACCTTGATTTTGAAAAAGAAATCTAAATGTGGAATAAGAAATGCGGGTTGCCATTTGAAATGAGGAAGTCGGTAGGTATGTTGAGTTTTTTTGGCTATATCGCTTCTGTGTTGTTTCGAAGAGTTGCGATTTATTTTGATTCAATGATGATGGAGCTTGAGAAATCTGTTGAATTGTGAAGGCAGTGCATTAATTCGAGTTAAGCCCACATTCTTTCACTTTTTCCTATGATGGCGATGCGGGCGTAAGTCGCGTGTGGAAAGGGCTGTCGGGGTTTGTGATCCTGAAAAACGTGGTATACCAGCAAGACAAACCCACAGCACTTTACAAATCATTAGTTATTATTGTGGAAGTTGGAGTGTTATACCGCTTTCTGGTGATAGTAAATAAGATAGCGCGATCAAATACTTATGTTTACCAAATTTCATAGCTCATCAGATGTTGATACACTTCGTGTGATATAGCGCAGAGCTCAGATAGATGAGGCAAAAACATTCGCCGTGGCTGAAAAAAAGATTCAATTATCTCATGATCTCACGATAGATTGACGCACGACAGCCTCATCTAGAAGACTGTGATAACCAATTAGAGAATAATTGATTTATTCTAATACCAATAGATGACAATTTTCATCACAGAAACGTTGAGCTGATAGTCCAATCGAATTCACTTTCCCGGAATTTAGCGACCTGATTTTGACGGCCCCCCAATAACATCCGAAAACATCATTGAACAGAGAGAATTTAATACCCATCCTATTTTCCTCTTCCTATAAACTTAAAAATAGATAGACCCATTGTAGATCTTCTCTAATTCTTTTGGGTAACAAAATTGCTCTGCTTCCAAAACTAATTATTTTTTGAATAATCCACGGAACATTTTAATCAAAATTTATTTTTCTCAGTTACTCAAAAACTCAGCTTTACTGGGCGTTCATATCCTCTGAAAGATCTTAGAAAGATATATTTTATTCAGTGATTAAAGAACGGTTTACAAATTGAATGCAAATAACATTTGCCTGAGAAACTTTTTAACCAAAAGCTATTTTGATCGCAAGCAAAAACGGAATGTGATTTTGAATACACGCACAAGGAATGATAAGTGCATAGAAAAAAAATCATGGTTCTGTAGAAGTAACGACAATTTAGCCCAATGTCAATTTCAGCAAGTTATTAGAGTTTCATCTTGATAGTCTTTTCATAGTTCATCAGTGAATTTTTTAAAATAGATAATTACTTTTCCGGATTATGTGTGGAATATAAAAATATACTATTTCAACAAAAGAAAGAAATTATTTGTAACAAACAAAATAAATGATGAACCGATTCCAGCAAACTCAACTACACTATTGGCCAGAACAAACGCACCTGAAATATAAAAAAGGGGGTTGAGTCACGTTACTTACTGATGTTAAGATAAAATGTGTAAAAACTAAAACTGCTTAATCAGTCAACTAAAACACTAGTAAATACCAAAATCCCATAAATATATATTCGGAAAAGTGTAAGTAATCAATTTAGACAACAATAATCAGTTTAACACGACGATCATTCAATCTGCACATTAAACAAAAAATCTGTTCTAACGTCTACTAACGGAATGTTGTCATAAACCCTAATATAAACACGTTTTATGACGAGGAGTCATGCGGTCGGGCTGTTTTCTAGTCAGTTTGTAGTCCAGGCGTTCACATTCGGCCATCCTGACTGGGTGATCGTCGGTTTGACTCAATTCTGTAACAATAATTTCAATAGTGAAGAATATATTCACTAAGTAGCAAAGAAATCATCAACACTGACAAAGTAAAAACCCGATCCCAGAGACCTAACATCTCGACGGCAATGGATTCAACCCAGGGACCGAGGTCCCGACGGTATTTTTCAATCCAGATATGTTTTATGGTTCAGGGATTCTGCAATTCCGATGACATTCTACAGTCCAGGAATTCGGTAATCCCGACGACATTCTACAGTCCAAAATGGTAAAATAATTTTGACCAGCTAACCTATCTATCAGGTCCTCGATGATTGGTAGTGGATAATTTTCTTTGATGCATTGCCTATTGATCATCCGATAATCCACACATAGGCGTTGTTGACCCGTTTTCTTTTTAACCATTATCACTGGACTAGCAAATGGCGACACTGATGGCCTGATGGTACCGTCTTCCAAAAGCTCGTTGATCAATTTACGCAACACAGCTTTCAAAGCTTCAGCTAATCTGTAGGGTCGTTGAACTATGGGTGTCTGATTTTGATTTGATGACCATTTGTTCAACAGAAATACATCCTAGCTTGGATTTTTTCTCCGGAAAACATATTGGACAGTTTTCGACGATATTTTGGATCTGCGTCTGAATTTCTGCATCATCTGTTCCAACTTATTTGATGTTCAACAGATTTTTGTGTCAAGTTCAACGCATTACCACTCAAAGGAACCAAAAAAAAAGCTCATGACCAATACGAGAATACGAAATGTGGACATCTTTCGTGGAGTTTTGACCAATCACAAGGTGAACGTGAGGCGTACATTTTTCCACTATAAGTAATTCGATAGGTAGACTCACACTATCTAGAGAAGGTTCACAAAATACTTTAAAAGAATCTTTGATTTCTGACCCAACAAATACAGTCAAGTTAACAGGCTTCGAAAGTTCAAAAATGTTCAAACCTAATGCTTTTGCCAAATTGTCCGTTAAAAGTGAACAACTTCCAAAGTCAATGAAACATTTAACTTCGCTCTGTCCATTAATTTTAGCGGATTTATAAAACTTACTACTATCACCAACTCTCGATATCAACATTACCTGCTTGTTTTTCCTCATTTGGCTAGTGCTGTTGCCTGAAATATTTGTGACTGTTTTTGTGGTTTGAAACAATTCTCGATAACATGACCTTTAATTTGACAGTAATTGCAATAAAGATTACTGCGACTACTTGCTGTTACATTCTGAGGACAATGGTAGCGCATGTGTCCTGGTTGTTTACATTCATAACGGACTGAGAGATTTTATGTTACCTCTCTATCAAAAGATTGATCATTTTGGGTGGAACTAGTTTTCGACAACGAAGACCGTCGTTTTTGAGAAGTCTCTGTGGTTACATTTTTTTTTTGAAAATTCTCCATTTATATATCAAAGATACAGTGTTGTCTTAACCTACATATTATCAAACTCTAATCAGTGCTGGATAGCACAGGTCTCGAGGATTCACGCTTTTGATAACAGGATAAAATAATAATAATATTATTGTTATATTTTTCGCTATAGAAAACACTTGTCCAGTTTTTATGTATTTATTTAAAGTCACTGAAGCACAATCACAACACCACAAAATATTTATGTTCACAATCAGAGGTTATTTATGTTTCGCGATTAAAATCTGAACTTAACTAATTCCAAATGGCAGATCTCATTATTTACCCTCGCCAGGATTGAAAGAACATTCTCGTGATCCGTAGAAAAGCGTAGAATATTCGACGCCATCTAGTTTCGCTTGAAGCCAATCGATTCCAAGAGATTCTTCACTTACTGGTGAATGCGCCGTACTAGCCACGTGCTAAACACATGTCTCGTCACATTGCCCCTTTTTAAGGCAATTCGTCTCGTGTCGGTATCGGAAACTGTCTCCAAACCGGCAGTGTGATGTTTGGTTGGTGGAAATAACAGTCCACTGTCCTTTGGGTCGTCCTCCAGGAGGGATAGCAGCACACCAGGATGTCGATGCCACACCCCTTGAAGATCACCTCCAGCATGCTTCTCACCAATCGCCAATCCACTCGGTCATTGGTCATCTTTGAGATTGCCGAATTAGTCAGGTCCTGTGACTGCATCAAGTCTCGAAGATGACTGAGTGCTTTCCAGACATCACTGTAGGTGGTCAGATGTTGTGGAAGCTTCTTAGTCACAAGGTAGAACAGATGTCGTGTCCCATCCGTGATTTGGAGCGGCTTCCCTACCTCTGGATTTTGTCGTCGCAAATGGTCCAATCGTCCGAATTTCCGTTTAAAAGATGCAGCAAGTCCACTCCTCATACTAAGGTCTTCAGTGACCCAGTGAGTTGTTTGGCCTGTGCTTCGAATAAATCCAGCTGCCTTTCTTGGACAACACTATTCTGTACTTTCTGGCCATTGGAGTGTAGAGACATGAAAGTTTCCAGTGACATGTCTTCCTCGGGTGACCTGATCTGCCCCATTTCAGCCTCCTGATCGTCATGGTTTCCAGCATACCGAGCTAAACGGTTGAAATAAACAAACCTCGGCTTCCCTCGTGGTGATTTCTTTATCCGATATAGGAAGTCATTGATTTGCCCCAAAATCTCATACGGGCCCTCTCAAGAACTTTGCAGTTTTGGGGAGAAGCTACGTCGCCTCTGTGGGTTGTGAAGCCAAACCAAATCCTCAACCTGAAACCCTCTTTCTTCGGCCTTCACGTCGCTGGATGTTCAAACGGACCCGTTGATGAATGTCGTCCATCTTTCTTCGAATATTGCTGGCGTAATCTTCCCCAGCGACATCTTCACCAGGTGGACAGCCAAACTTCAGGTCGCAGGGCAGCCAGTGTCGGTTGATGGTCCTGTTCATTCGCTCCACCATGCCATCCGATTGAGGGTGCAGCGCGGACGCTCTTATTTTCTTGATCTTCAAGACGTCACAAACATTCTGGAACAATGCCGATTCAAAGTTTCTGCCCTGGTCCGAAAGCAGCTCCAATGTGACACAAAAACGGCAGATTCATTCCTTGACCAGTACATCAGCTACCGTTGCCGCTTGTTGGTTTGGCAAGGGATACGCTTCGGCCCACTTACTAAAGTGATCCATCGCAACCAGAATGTATTTATTTTCTCCGTTCGACTCAAGAAATGGTCCAGAAACATCTATCGATCCTCTCAAACGGGCTTCCAACATAGTACTGGCGCATAAGAGCTCTTGGGCGTTTCTGTGGTCCATTGCTTGCAGCACAAACGTCGCATTTCCTGCACCACTCCCGCACGTCGGCCTGGCAATTGACCCAGTGAAACCGTTTTTGCAGCTTTCCCAGCGTCTTGGTTACACCCACTGCCATCATGGACCTCCTTCATTACCTTCACCTATCTGTTTCCGGGAACGACTAACTGCCTCCGATCTTCCGTGCTATCCAGATTCTTCACCAGCCTCTTCAGGTTGCCGTCATCAAGAACCATCGAGTCACATTGAGCCCAGTAAGACTTCACGGTGGTCGAGAGAATCGCGCGACTTTTTGCCAGGTTGGTCGTTGGCCTGCCTGTTTTCATCCGATGACAAGCTTCAGGTCTGGATCTTTCTTCTGGTCTTCACGAAGTGCGTCAGACTGCCAGAAGTCGTCTATCACAGTTGTTCTGCACATGCTGGCTTCCTCCTCTGCTCTATGGCAGTGCTTACAGAGCTCTGGGCAAGGTCTTCTGAACAAGGCATCAGCATTCTTGTGGCTTGATACAGCTCTATGTTCAGTGTCAAAATCAAACTCCTGTCTCTCGATCCAACGATCCACTTGACCTTCCGGGTTTTTGAATTGTAGAAGCCACTTGAGTGCAGCATGGTCGGTTCTCAGCAGAAACTCTCTTCTGTAGAGGTACTTGCTCTACCCCTTTGACTACTGCCAGCAGCTCTTTTCTTGTAACGCAGTAGTTTCTTTCAGGCTTTGACAAGGTTTTGCTGGAGTTACCGATGAGCCTTTCATGTCCCTGCTGGGACAGCACTGCACCAAGTCCTACGTTGCTTGCATCCGTGTCTAGCACGAAGTTTTTTTCAGGTAATGGGTAGCCTGGGATGGGTGCGCTGGACAGTGCCCCCCTCAACGTGCCGAAGACTTCCTGGCAATCTTCGTCCCATTGGAACCGCCTCTGATTCTTGGTGAGCTTATGGAGAGGCCGGACAATGTTGGCAAACCTATGAACTTATCGCCGATAGTAGGTGCACAAACCCAGGAAACTTCGTGGTTCGTGAAGGTTTCTGGCCACTCCTTAACTGCCTTCACCTTTTGCTGGTCTACAGCTACTTCCTCCGCCGACACGATATGACCCAGGTATTGTACTTCACTCCGGAACAGTTGGCATTTCTTTGGGCTCAGCTTCAAACCAGACATTCTCAGCCTCAGGAATACCTCCTCCAAGTTCTTCAAGTGGTCTTCCAATGATTTTCCAACCACGATTATGTCGTCGAGATAAACCAGGCATGCTGACCACGATAAACCCTTGAGCACCGTCTTCATTAGCCGTTCAAACGTAGCAGGGGCGTTGCATAATCCAAATGGCATTACAGTAAACTGCCACAGCCCAGTTCCAACGCTAAAATCAGTTTTCTCCCGATCTTCTGGAGCCATTTCCACCTGCCAATATCCACTCTTCAGATCAAGGGTTGAGAAGATCCTTGATCCAGCCAAGGTGTCAAGATGTCGTCGTTTCGTGGTAGCGGGTAGGTGTCCTTTTTCGTCACGTTGTTCAGCTGACGATAGTTCACACAGTACCGAGTTGAGCCATTCTTCTTCTTGACCAGCACCACTGGCGATGACCACGGACTACTTGAAGGCTCGATGATACCCCCTTTCTTCAAGTCCTGAATTATCTTGTCCGCTTCCTCCGTCTTTGCCAGAGGTAGTCTCCTAGCAGTTTGGCGGATGGGTCGTGCCTCTCCGGTGTTAACTTTGTGCTGTACCACGCTTGTCCGACCCTTTTTTTCCGTTCCATTGTCAAAGATGTCGCTGAAGTTTCTAATTAGGCCTCTCAAGCGTTGTTTTTGTCCTTAATCCAAGTCATTCGAAGAGGTGGCAACTAACGTCTCCATTTCTCCAGTGAACTCAGGAGAAGTCGCTTCAGTCTTGCACAGCTGTCGCACAACGGAGGAAATTGACGGGTAGAGTCCCAAAGGCGTTTCCTTGGCCAAGCTCACTGAGTGATAGTTGCGGTTCATCACTCTGATAGGCACAGTCCTCTTCACTTGTACCAGGCTCTTTCCACAAACAATTCCTTGGCCTATTTCGGAGTCGTGTAGTCCAGGCTCAAACATAACGGTGCTTCCTTCTTTGACTTTTCCATCCAGACGACCTCACAGGATCATCTCGCTCCTCTCTGGAATCGAAGCGTCCCCAGCTAGCAGTACATGAACCATCTCCTCCTCCTTCTCATGTAGAATCACCTCTTCGTTGTTGACTCTCAAGGTGCCATGCCTGAAATCCAATTGAAAGCCTTGGAAGTTCATGATGTCCATTCCGATGATGATTTCTTCTTCAATGTCAGCAACCAGCATTGGGTGTTCGAAGCACCAATCTATCAGGACGATGGAGTATCAGGGACTGCCTTATTTCCTGGTCTCGAAGTCCATCAAGAAAGCAAGCCTCTTCATACAACTTTCTGGCGTGGTTTTGTAAGCCAGTCGGGCAAGGCGAGCAACATCCGCTTCAAACTCCTGCATGCTTTCGTTGGACTTTTGGATGCGGTTCTTCCACTGGGAAGGGTAGACATGCTCCAAATGAGTTTGACCATACCGCAGCTCTAGATGCTTGACGAGCACATCGTAGTCCTCCTGTTCCTGGGTGTTTAGCGTCTGCAGGATTTCCTTTGCTTCCCCACGAAGCGCCAGAGTTAGTGCCAGAGCTTTATCGCTTGCGGTCCATCCATTTGCCCTTGCTGCAGCCTCAAATTGTCGATGGAAGTTGTTTCATGAAAGCTTGCCATCAAACTGAGGGGCTTTCATGTGGACTCTGACGATATCAGCCTCTATCTTAGCACTGGCATCTTGGTCACTTCTGGTTGTTTCATGATCACAGCCACTTGCCTTATCATTTGCTCCATTTCTTCTTCCAGAGTCTTCACTGTAGCTGTTTCCCGATCTCCTCTGCAACGTGATCCTTCAAATAGTTGTAGTTGTCTGCCAGCTGTTCCTTGATTTTCTCCTCGATAGCTCTGGAGGATTCTTCGAGCTTCTCTTCCAACTTCTCTTCCATAGCTCTATAAGATTCTTTGAACTTTACTTCCAAAGCTCTAGAAGATTCTTCCAACTTCCCCAATTTCCTCGAGTTCTCTTCCATGGCTCTGGAATATTCTACATGCTTCTCTTCCAGCTTTCTCGAGTTTTCTTTAATCTTTCTAGAGTTTTCTGACTTCTCAACTTCTCAACCACTGCGTTGAGATCAGGAGTTTCAAATTGGAACGTGTCAGGATCCATGCCTTCTTCCATTAAAGCCTCACGAAGCCTTTGTTGTAGATCAGTTTTCTTACCGCTCGCATCCAGGTCACGCTCCTCCAACTCCCTCTGCAACTTGGCGACCTTCAATCCCGTTAGCAGAACAAGTTTTGCAGTCAGTATGATGACTATTTATGTCTGATTCTATAGAACAATAGATAAATCCCACTTCTGCCACCACTGTCATATTTTTCGCTATAGAAAACACTTGTCCAGTTTTAATGTATTTATTTGAAGTAACTGAAGCACACACCACAAAATATTTATGTTCACAATCAGAGGTTATCTATGTTTCGCGATTAAAATCTGAACTGAACTAACTCCAAATGGCAGATCTCATCATATACCCTCACCAGGATTGAAAGAATATTCTCGTGATCCGTAGAAAAGCGTAAAATGTTCGACGCCATCTAGTTTCGCTAGAATGTACCAGAAGCCAATCGATTCCAAAGGGTTCTACACTTAGTGGTGAATGCGCCGCATTTACCACGTGCTAAACACATATTTCGTCACATAATGTACAAAAAGAAAATTCATAATTCCAATTTTACACAACTACTTATTCACTTATATACAACTTTGAGACCCTTACATTTTTTTTTTAATTTTGATATTTTTAATATTTTGAGGCAGTTTATTAAAAACAGAGGATGCTTGTGTATTCGGATCACACAAGACTTTATTTGTTACTACATTCTCCAAATATATGTTATTACGTGATCTAGTATTATATTCATGAACAGAACTGCTAAATACAATCTCTACATTAGTCTTTTGTGTTCCATTAAAAATTCCATACAAAAACTTGGCCTGTTTAAACTGCATTTGCCTTCTTTGATCAAATGTACACAAGTCGTTGTAGAGATGTTCCGTGTGAGTTAACCGATCTAGATCAAACAAAATCTTCAAGATTTTGTTTTGTAAAACTTGCATATTGCTAAAGGCAGTGACACCACATGTACCCCATATGGGGACTAGGTATCTAAAATGCGCTAGACAGAATGCGTTATAAATCAAGATTTTAGTTTTATAATTAACATAATCCCTTATTTTCAATATTGCACCAATCATTGGTGAAATTTTATTACTTATGTAATTTACATGTTCCCTTTAGTCAAGACTGTGATCTTCAACTAATTCTAGATATTTTATTTTTTTAACTTGTTGAATCTGTTTTTCATTCATTACAATGTGTGGATCACTAGTGACTTTATTCTTTTGTTTAAATAGCATAAACTTTGTTTTGTCAATATTTATTCTCAGTCTATTCCATAATAGCCAACCTGTATACAATTCTAAATCTATAATAACTCTAACCTGTAACTCTTCGATTGAGTCTGCGATATACAGTAATACAGTGTCATCAGCAAAAGTATAGTACTGACCCTCGAGTCCAGCAATTCTCAAACTTAAAACAAACAGCGAGTATAGTAGTGGTCCCAGGACGGAACCCTGAGGCACTCCACATCCACTAGTCCTTAATTCACTCAAGTTGTTATCCAGTTTCACATATTGCTTTCTATTATTCAAAAATGACATTAAAAGTTTGAGCATTGCTCCCCGGAACCCCATACGCCATAGTTTATCCAACATTATGTCAGGACTTACTACATCGAAGGCTTTTCTCAGGTCTATAAATACTGAAATCACTAATTTGTGTTAATCTAATCCTAATGAGATATTGTTGATCAGATCCATACATGCGCTTAGCGTTGAACAGCCTTCAACAAAACCGTACTGGTACAAATCAGTATCAATATACTTATGTATGAACATTAACATCCTTAATTCAATTATTTTTTCAATTATGTTTGACACTGATCACACTTATAGGTCTATAGTTATTTTTATCCTGCCTACTACCGGATTTATAAATAGGACTTATCTTTGCGATTTTGAATTCTTCAGAAAAGCTTCCTGTTTCCAGGATATTATTTATCAGTTTAACCAAAATTGTTATCAATGACTTACTTGGATTTTCAATGTCATGACCAGTAATCTGATCATGGCCTGGGGCTGACTTTGATGCAAGGTCTGCAATAAATTTCCTGAGTTCCTCATCATCCGTTGGTATTAATTAAAAATAGGGTATTATCACAGTCAATTTCTTGAACATTATTTAGATTATTTTGTAAATCAGGGGACAGGGTTTGGATTTCCTTATTTATATTATCCACAATTTTTTTACCCACTTGTGAAAAGTGGTCATTCAGTACATTGACTATATCTGCAGGGTTGATTACTGTATTATTATCAGAAAAAATCTCATCAATTTTGGTCTTGTATTTTTGTTAGCCCCTAGAAAATTATTTATAAAGCGCCATTGTTTTTTTAATGTCTCTCCCTGTGTTTTCCCATTTGTTTTTGGAATGATAATTTTTTAAAGTTTTTATCTCGGTTTTTATTTTATTAATTATTTTATTTTCAAGGGATTTAAATCCACTTTCACTACTTGGATCATTTTTTTTACACTTTTTTCTATAAAGCCTATCACGTTCACACATAAGGTTTAGTAACTCATCAGTAATCCATGTATGTCACCTTTGCACTTGATTGTCTGAACATACTCACCCTGGGCCTTACATTGGTGAATAACTTGGTTCAAACGACTCCAAAAATACCGCTTACTTAGATGGATCCGTTATATTCGCAGCCTTAACGGAAAACTTCAGATTTCGATTGTCCAAATCACCAACAATGAGGTTAACTTCGTCACTAGCGCTTGAGTTCAAGTTCATTTTTCTTATCCATGAAAGCTTTTGAAAACAGAACTTGTAATAATTTTGATTATTTTTGGGTTTAGACGCCAACATTTCAGTCATTAGAGTATGAAGATCACGAAATGAAAGAAAAGTTTTGATCAATGAAATTTTCCATTCACTCCACGATTTTGGAATTGTCTGTAAACTTTTATATTATGTCTCGGCTGGTCCTTGTAATTTATTAATGACTAAATGACAGATATTGATATCATCCCGATCGTAATTAATCGAGACTTCATCAATTTTTGCAAGCCACTCATAAACATTATCAAACATTGGATCGAAATTGGTAATATCAGTATCTTTAACGGACATACTGATTCTAGGCTTTTGTTGTTAATTTTTAAGCAAATTAACTAGATATATCAAACCTGAACTCTTCGCTGAAGTTGTACTGGTACTGGGAGCCGGTAACACTGGCGTAAATGAACGAACATTCTTCGTAAAAATTCTAGTCCTTTTTCTGTCCCCCTCTGAGTTAATGGAAGAATACGAGGAGCTACTGCTGATATCTTTGACGACGATGCTTGCGATATCGTTTTTCCATGATGACACACCCAAAGTAATAAGCTTTTAAATTTTCACCAACACAAATAATTAATTGATAATCCCACTTCTGATAAGAACTCGTGTTCAATCAGTCAACTAAAGCACTATTAGGTAAACACCAAAATCCCATAAATATATTCGGAAAAGTGTAAGTAATCAATTTAGACAACAATAATCAGTTTAACACGACGATCATTCAATCTGCACATTCAACGAAAAATCTGTTCTAACGTCTACTTACGGAATGCTGTTATCAACTGTAATTTAAACACGTTTTATGACAAGGAGTCATGCGTTCGGGCTGTTTTCTGGTCAGCTTGTAGTCCGGGCGGCATATTTGTAAATAACTACCGGGATCGCGAATCGGGCCAGGCCCGAATGTGGCCAAAAACCACCTTTTAAATAGCAGACGATATCGCAATTCCATCGTGTAAACAACGGTCATGATCGAAAAAATGTTAAAATTGTCAGTCTATGTATAAATAGAAATTCAAATGAATTCTGTTATACATTTATTCACGATGAGAAAACTATTGAGTTCTCAATATTCAATTTCCACTCCATCATACTTATACTATGATCCGAAATAAATTGAACATTGAAAACATCAAAGGAAAAAGACGAAAACGCTATTGGATTTGGAAATAGTTGATGAATTTTGTTAAAATCTTTTTTTTTTTTCACTTAACTCGGGGTAATGAGTTAAAGTTTTTATTTTGAGTTGTATCTGATGCTTGAAACATTTTCATGGAATAATTGTATATGAATCAAGGCATTCTACATACATCAACCAAGAGCTGATTGTCTCAACACATTTTTGTAAGCGATGGAGAGTTAGTTACTGCTTTTAAGGAGGTACTATAATCTGATTTTCTCCTTCACTGTAATCGACTCCTTGTAAATTTAGTTTTCCTACGTACAAAGCAGTGTGTATATTGATCGTTTAGTATTATTAGTATCATCTGATTCAGGCAGTATTGAGTATGTGATAATGTTTTTTTTTTTTTAATTTTCAACAATTTGGTTCGACGCTTGATAGACTCTAATTTTAATAATTATCCTCTGAATCCAACGATATCATAGGTATTAAACAGTATTTTGACGTTTGGAGGTAAAAGAGCTATCATTATTGTGGATTGTGTCATCTTTTGTAAGTATACGTCAGGTCTGTTGGTAGAACAATCACAAACCAGTCAGAGCCAATCAGCATTTGGAGGAGGTAATTAACAAAATAACTTTCTCGAGAAGTTCAGGTTCAAAAATTATCAAAAGAAATCTCATGTCATTTTTAATTTTATATTCAAAGTAATATTTTTCGATGTATTATGACTAAAAGTATTTCGTAGCATACATGTGTTTTCAATTTTTATTTTTTTTAGCCGAAATTTTGAAAAAAATGTTAGTTACCTCTTTTCATTCATAATGAAAGAAGGATCAAATTAGCTTATCACGAATCCGAAGAAAGTTACAAAATGATATTTTCTTACGAATACACTTAAAATACAAGATATTTTATTTATTTTTCTTAGCTTCATGTTCGTTTATGATATGTTGGTAGATAATGAGGCCTCACAAATTTTATCTGATCATTCAGGTTTTCAATTTTTTCGTCGGGTAGCTCCCCCCGTATCTCCTCTTGATTCTTGGTAACTCAATATCAGATGGATTAGAATCAATCAAGCACGCGTTTCTTATTACATCAATATTTCTAAATGGAGTGAAGTGTTTCGTTCATAATTATTTTCTTGGACACAACATCTTTCCTCTGAATGGAATTTTTGGACTTTATTTTCACACAAATCACGAAAGAACACAACAAACTTGAAAACAGATATAAATGTGACGTTAATTAACTTGCACTTTTATTTATGTATAAAGGATAAAGAAGGTAACTTTACAATATTGACGTGTTCTTATGCTGATGAAGGAGACAACTCATATCTAATATGAATAAAGGAGGCAAGAGATGCCCGTTACCTCATTCATTCATCAGAAATCGACTAAACTATGTCAGCTATCTCCTTTAGCCATCTGTTAACTTCACAATTTCTTGAATTTTAGTGAGTGAGTGACAGTTGGTCATAAGTTGAAGTATAAATCATATCTTTTATCTATATTCATATGTCTCCTTCATTCATGCAAAAATGTTACTTTTTGGAAAAGTGACAGTTACCTCCTTTATCCATCGGACCCTTCATTTGTTATTGCAGTTAGCAAACTGATTTCTGACTGATATTGGCCAATTGATTAAACGCTGACTAGTTTGTGATTGTTCTACGAACAGACCTAATATGAATTGGATGTAAAGTCTATTTCCGAGTCTTTCTCGATCGATCTTTTTCAGTTTATTCGGAAAAATACCATTTCAAAAATTCATATTTGCAATTTCAAACAATTATGTCGAATATGCCTTTGCAAAGTAATTTTTCAGAATCCTTATTTCTTCCTGTGTTCATTTGAATTTGCATTTCCCGTGTATTTTTTCTCCTCTGTAAGATAAAGTGATCAGATTTTTGATGCAGCGTTCCGTTCCATCTTTCATCCCAACCATCGTAAATGAACTTTAAAACTCTAACGAGCAAATAGGAATTTTTTTTTTTGAGGTTCACCTTCCATCCAGGAACGAATGGCGGACCACACCGGCAGAACCACCAGGTAACACGCAAATCTGGTTTACCGATGGCTCAAAGGCCAACTCTAAGGCTACAGGAGCCGGAGTATACAGACAAGACAGGAACGCCGGGGAGACTTTCCCTCTCGGAAAGTTAACAACGGTTTTCCAAGCAGAGGTTTTTGCTATCCTGGAGGTAGCAACTAGGAAAGAGGTTCAAGAAGGAACAGAAGATAACATTGTTATCTATTCTGACAGTCAAGCAGCACTGAGGGCATTATGCAAGCCAGGGATTAGCTGCCCGCTGGTTCAAGTATGCAGTGATGCCCTGCATGCCCTAGGCGAGAGCAAGAAGGTCAAACTGGTTTGGGTACCGGGACATATGGGCATTCTCGGAAACGAACGCGCGGACGAACTGGCCAGGCTTAGGTCCTCATCACCCCAGCCCGGTCCAGAACCATACCTGGGCCTGAGTAAACGACTGACCTCCGAGGCCCTGAATGAGTGGGCTTGGGAGAACACAGTCAAAAACTGGAGGAATAACACGACTTGTGGGCAAGCCAGAGTGATAATCACACAACCCAACAAACCAAGGACGGCCATATTGCTGAACAAGAGTAGGAAGGCACTGAGCATCATCGTTGGTATTTTGACAGGACACTGCAAGCTCAACCGACACTTGCATTTATTAGGAATAGGCAAATCACCCTTATGTCCCTACTGTAGAAGGGCAAAGGAAACCTCCTACCATCTACTGAGAGTCTGTGATAGATGGGGTCGCCTGAGGAGGAGGATCTTGGGAGCGGCAACCATTTCTCGGGTGGAGTTGGGGGCCCTGAGCTGGGATGACCTGCTTAGCTTCATAATGAAGACAGGACGACTGGAGTAAAGAGGGTTAGATGCACGGGGTTGGAAAAAAGTGCCACTAGGCCTACTCGCCGGTCTTTTCTCCCCCCACCCTCACCATTACCATTACCAAATAGGAACTTCTCAATATTTAGCAATGAATATTAACAACAAATAATATGGGAATAGGTAGAACTGTCTTGTAGAAAAAGTACCAGTCTTTATGTTTTTCCATTCACGCATTTCTATTTTCTTCTTTTTTGGTAAAATTTGACCAATCAGTGCTCTCATTAAATTACGTTGTAGTTGGCGGCAAATCAATGATAATCTATCTCATAGCAAAAACAAAAACTTGAAAATAGATCCAGAAGTAATCACTATTAGACGGTTGTTTCTATCTCAGATATCCCATAACATGTTACTTGTCAGAAAATTTAGGGATATCATGTGCTATTCATGCAGTCCCAAGATTTGCAATCATGAGTGTTATTAACACGACGGATTCGCGATATCGTCTGCTATTTACAAGGCTGATTTTGGCCACACTCGTGCCAGACCCGATTCGCGATCCTGGGCGCTGTTTACTAATATGCGTCCGGCACTTCACATGTGGGATTTGACATGGTTGAGGTTTTCAAGATAAGCAAAGTTGAAATCAAAAAGAGAATAAACTCTGTAATCATTGCTTAATCCATTTTACTGGTACAATTTCTAGTACAATGATCGACAGGTGGTATAACAAAGTCAACCCTCGACCACAATTCAAGTAGTTAATAGTCATATATGTACAACCTTGGATCAAAGGATGATCACCACATAATCATAAGTATAGCTTTCTACACCGTAATCACAAAGATAAAACAAGTGTCGAGCATGCCCATGGGCCATCGAGATATGACCGCCATATTACCGGTCTAAATCCCATTGTTATCGCTTTTCAGTGGAGGATCTACGGGGGGGGGCTAGAGAGGCTATAGCCCTTTTCCATGGCCTGATAATCAATAAGAACATTATTAAAAATTGATACATCAGAGTTGGCGCATACGCGAAGCCTTCGCTTAGCTATCGAAGGATCCCGTACCTAGAAGAAATAAGTCTGGCAATATACTCCAGTATGCAAAGGTTTTTTTCGGGAACAAAGTGTCGAAGTTTTTTTCTCACTGGTTCTATCGTTTTTTTTTGGTCTGATGAATACGAATCTGAGGTTTGCAATCTCGACAGACGACAAGAGAATTGCGGAAGACCTCAAAGTTGCGGCACTTTTTTCAGTTTTTTGAGTATAACTCGAAAACCAATCTTCTTTTGATGATAATTATGAAACACCAAATTGTTCATACAATCTCCTACAAATACAGAACCTAGGTACTGAGAACTGTTGTAGCCCTTAAAAAAAATCTAATATTGCATAACTTACAAGTAAAATGAAAGTTGACTGAAAAAAAATTATGCGAAACATATTGATATGTGTATTTTGGCAAGAGCGTGAGCAAAGGATGGGAAAAAGAACGTATGGATAGGGCTACATCGCTCAGCGATTCCATTTTGCTGTGGTTAATGACTATTTGATGTTTAATGTATAATGCAAGTATTTTTTTGGGACCTGTTAAAATCCTTGTTGGATTTCTTATTACCTTGATTCTGGTATTTTGCTGTTTTTCCTTTCCATTTAATATTTTAAGGGTGAATATTTCCCCCGCTCAGGGGGTGAAGTAGTGAAGTGGAAAAAAACCGCAAATGTTATTCCCCCTAAACAAAAATGGACGGGTACGAGCCTTTTTTTTGAAATCCGTTATTTAGAGTGGGAAGTTTTAAAATTAATACCCCAGGGTGATAATTTGAAAACTTCCCACCTTGAGCTGAGATATTCATCTCCAGAATGTTAAATGGAAAGGGGGCTCGAGTGATACATTCTTTTGAAGGCCCTTTGACCCCGATGACAACAGCTGGGTTTCAGGTCTCTTCTATCATTCCTGTTGATATGAAAGCTTGTCTAAGATGTGTTTATATATTTTTTTCAATTCATCAAATAATTAACCGTAAGAGTCCAATTTTCCAAACTAAGAGGATTTGTTGAAACACAGAAGATCTCCGAACTGATCTATCACTCAATCCTTCTGATTCCTTTTTTTTTGATTCCGTGATAGCTCCTGAGCGAACACGGTGGAATCAGTCTCAATGAAACTTGGACAGTATACGCAGTACCTAAGGGCTGATAATCTGAGACTAAAGCAGTATTTCAATCTCTTCTTGGAAGCCAGGGTGAACCACCCCTGCCATAAAATGCCCATAAACTTTGATACGCTCCATTTTCATTTGCAATTTTTGATTCAGGTTCGTCATTTAATTTAGAATAAAAAAGGTACATTTTATTCACATCGAAAAAATGAACCGTTTTTAAAAAAAAACGCCAATTTTTCGAAATGTTCAGTCAAAACACAATCTTGATCAATTGAATAACCTACACATACTTCAGTTTTTCCGACCAATCAGGTTTTTTGTCGGGTTGTCATAGTAACTAGCTGGACAATTTGACAAGAATTGGTTTTTCCTAAAAACGATTCATTTTTCCAATGTGAACGATAAGTACCTTTTTCACACTAAATTGATTGGCGAAACTGAATAAAAATTGCAACTCGAAAAAATTATGGCGCATACAATTTCAGAGGCATTTAATGGTGAGAGTTGTCCACCCCAGGCTTCCAAGAAGATATTGAAATATTGATATAGTCTTAGATTATCAGTCCTTAGGTCCTGCGTATACTCTTCAAGTTTTATTGAAATTGATTCCACCATCGCCACGCCACACTTGCGATGTCGGCAAGGATAAAAGGCTCTTTGGTTTTATTGATTTGTTTCAAGTAAAAATAGTTGTAAATTGGCGATTTTTGTAGTGTATGTGAATTTCAACAAGTCGAATCGATCTGTTTATTTTTCAATCGTTTCCAAAAACTATTTTAGTGAATAATTGGACATAAAATGAAAACAATAGATAACGCACCTTATCAGTGATAATATAAACACCATCTCGAAGGCCGGTCGGCCAACGAGATTGCAGTGATGGAGGTCAAGACTTTTGTGGACCATTCTGACGATAAATGTTTCAAGTGCAAAAATGTGTTTGAGGACACGAAAACTGTCATACAGTGCACGGTATGCAATAACTTTTATCATGGCAAATGTGAAGGTGTCGAGCTCAGAGGCTTTCATATGAGAAAAACTTGGAAATGTAGCCAGTGTTTGGAGTCACAAAATGATAAAATTGGAGGTAAGCAAGAAAGATCGCGGAAGAGAAGTAGAATTGATGAGATTGAGGAAATGAATGAGATGTTGGTGATGATAATGAAAAATGGTAATGAAATGAATAAAAAATTGGATATGTTGATTGAACAAAACCGTAATCATAAATTGGAAATAGAAGAACTGAAAAAAATCAATTCGACGAAATCTAATGTTAGTCAGCCAAATACTTCATATGCTTCTGTATCAAAAAACAACAACAAAGTTCTGGTTGTTAAACAAAAGTGTCCCGAAAAAGATGTCAGGCAAGTTAAGGACGATCTAAGAAAAAATGTTAATCCCACAGATATAGGAGCAGGTTTATTATTGGGGAAACCAACTAAAAATGGGGGTATTATACTAAAGTGTGGCAACGAAAAGGACCTGACAAGCATTCAGACGGAGATACAGAAGAAAATGGGTTAAACGTATAGTGTTGATGTCCCAAAAGTTTTAGAACATCGGATAAAAGTAGTAGGCGTGAGTGAATTTGATTATGCCCTTACAGATGATGGGATCTTGTCAAAAATTAAAAGCCAGAACAACTTTCAACAAAACCGTGATAAAAAAATTAAAATCGTAAGGAAAAGTAATGTCGTGAATAGAAGGTTCAATATGGTGCTGGAAGTTGATGCTGTCACGTATGGAATCTTTATTGATAGAGAGAGAATGAACATTGGATGGAGTGGTTGTCGGGTTTTTAATGATTATGGTACCAGGAAATGTTTTAAATGTTGCCGTTATGGACACTTGATTAGGGACTGTAAAGATAATAAGGTGTGTGCTAAATGTAGTGGAAATCATGACTCTAAGGACTGTAATGTGAATGTTGTGAAGTGTACCAACTGTGTACAGTCGAACGAAAAATATGGTCTTAGCATAGATGTCAATCACGTAACATGGGATGTAGGCAAGTGTGAATTCTATAAGAGAATTGAGGAGTTTCAAAGGAGTAAGTACATAAAATAGCAATTAGATTCAAATATTGCCCTCAACTCCAGCATTGTGTACTTGAATTGTCAAGGTTATCTCAACAATAAGGATAACATTGTATTATTAATCAATGATTGGAGGCCTAAGGTTGTGCTTTTGAGTGAGACTCATGTATTACCTGAGACTGAACCATGTGAATTGAAGATAGAGGGGAACAATTTGGAACAATCCACGAATGATAACCCTAGGACTGGGAGAGTTATGGCTTTGATTAGAGGGGACGTAAGATATAAAGTTAAGACTGTACAGTATGTTGAAAATTATGTGTGGTTATTGTCTATTGAATTGTCTTCATCTGGAGTAAAGTACCTGATTTTAGTATTGTACCATCCGCCTCAGAAAAGTGATGTCAAATTTGTGGATTTCTTTGATGAATATCTGGACTTGGTCAGTGACTTTAATGGTACTGACATTGTGTTGGGAGATTTCAATTTTGACCTACTCAAACAAAATTTCTATGGGACTAAAATGATCAATAATATTATATACACAAGTGGATTTACCCAAATAGTTAAATCTCCAACCAGAATTACCTGTAGGAGCCAGACACTGATTGATTATGTAGTCACCAATGATAAACAACTTAAGCATAAGGTACATTTAACACCTGAAATTAGTGACCATTCCATCTTGTCAATTGTTCTTAATCAACGCAAGGAACAGACTACTGATATAACAACCTGTTCCAGATCATTTAAAAACTACAACCGCGATAGACTACAACAGGAACTGCTTGAAATTGATTGGAACAATAGTATCTCAGATGTAAATCTACTAGCTGACTCATTTGTAGCTGATATTGCAAACATCATCGACCGAATGTGCCCCACAGTCAAAATTGTGCGAAAACATAAATACGCAGACAAAAAATGGATTACTACTGAAATCAGAGAGATGATGCAAGAAAGGGATATCATAGATGAAAGAGCAGTTAGAAATAAAAATGAGCACACTTGGAATAAATTCAAATCAAGGAGAAACAGGATTGTTAGCAAAATCAGAGTGGAGAAGGAAAAATGATACGCAGAAGTCATTGATGGAAATAGAAACAACCCTAAGGAACTATGGAAAAACCTCAAGACGCTGTTGCCTGGAAAACAACACTCTATGCCACATGAAATACACTTCGAGGCAGGAATATTTGAACATGAGTCAGACATAGCACGTGAATTTAATAAGTATTTCGTGGAAAGCATTGGAGATATTATCCAAAATATTCCTCAAGTAGATTGATATCCTTTGTTCCCGAGATCCATAAACACAAGTCAGTATTCTCTAGTTTTGAAAAAGTGACCATGGAGAAAATGAAGCATATACTCAAAAATCTAAAAAACGTAGGAGGTGGAGATACCGGTGTTTCAAAGCAAGTCCTCTGTGATGCCTCGTATGCTGTTGGAGATCGTCTTTTGGATATAATCAACACATCATTAACCAAAGGAGTCTTCCCAGAATCATGGAAATTGTCGACGGTGATTCCTATACCCAAGGTGCAAAATACGAAGATCCATAACGAGTTCAGGCCAATTAATAAAGTTCCTATCTATGAAAATCTACTAGAAGTGTGTGCGAAAGAGCAGTTACTGGAGTATTGTGTTCTTAATGAGATATTAGTTCCCGAACAATCAGGTTTCCGCGAAAACCATTCATGTGAGTCTGCTGTTGTTTCTGTTTGTGATGATTGTCATTGATAGCGATAATTATGTGTTGGCAGTATTCTTGGACTTCAAGAGAGAGTTCGAAACAGTTGATAGGGACATTTTGTTAAAAAAACTTAAGCGCCTAGGGATTAGCGATGATGTGTTGGGTTGGTTCAGGTCTTACTTGTGTAATAGAATACAATGCGTAAAATATAAAGATTCAGTTTCTGAACCTATTATTGACAGTTTTGGGTCCATTATTGTTTCTGCTATACATTAATGATAGAGTGAAGGTGGTCCAAAGATGTGAAATTTCATTGTTTGCGGACGATACAATGCTTTATGTATCTGGAAAAAACTTGCACCAACTACAAATGATTGTGAATAATGAAATCAGTAAAGTGTTCAATTGGTTGTGTGAAAACAAGTTGAGCTTAAACGCAAGTAAATCTAGATTTTGTGTATTTGCGAAAAAATCGAGAATTAATTCTGTAGATGTAAGCGATGTAAAAATCATTATAAACGGGTAAAGAATTCTTTATGACAAGGAAATCAATAAATTTTCACGCTCATGTGGATTATGTGACGAGAAAATTTTCAAAAAAAGTTGGATTTATCACCAGGATCGGTAAAAATTTATCAATGCACACAAAATTGTTATTGTATAATGCTATTGCGCTTCCCCATATACAGTTCTGTTCGACTTTATTGTCCCATTTACCACAATATAAGATAAACCAGCTGGAGAAAATCCAAAATAGAGCTCTAAGACTGATTTTAAAATGTAATCGCTATTCACCCATTAGATCGATGTTAAGTGTCCTAAATATGTTTTCAGTGAAACAAAGAATTATGTTCAATGTTAATCTGTTTATATACAAATCAAAGCAACATATTTCACCTGCCTACATCTGTGATAAGTTTAGGGTTTTTACGGATGTACATAGTAATAATACTAGAAACTGTGATGATTTTGCTGTGTTAGGCAGATGTTATACCTCTCAAATGCTCAACTCTGTGTTATACAAAGGGTTAATTGAATTTAATAAACTACCAGTGATCATAAAGACCTGTGATAATTTTCAACTGCTCAAGAAGCTTCTCAGAGAATTTGTTTTAACTAATTGTTAGTGTATTTATTATCTGTATGTTATTTATTCACTATGTGTACTATGATGTTTATGTTTTTAACTCTGTAATTTTATGTAGCATGATGCTAAATAAACACATTATTATTTTGGAATTATCTCGAAAAAACCTTTTTCAGGGTGCTTTGAAGTACGAATAATTCCGAAAGAAAGGGTCGTACGAAAATATTTATAGAACATTCCAGTCTCATTTTTAACCCTAACTCACCTTGAAAGATCTTCCAAAACTTCTGGGATACCCTGTACATACAGGTGAAAACTCAATATGATGAACACTACTAAGGACATGTCAAAATAGTGGCCAAAAAATTAACCTTGATTGGTAATTTACCAAGAGAGAACTAGGTTCTACATTGATTGCTTACATTTTCAACACCCTGTATGGTAAAGACTTGAAAAAAATTAATTTGGATTGCTTGAACCTAAAACTTTAAAAAAGGTGATCCAGTTCAATATCGATAAAATGAATCGTTTTGAAAAAAAGAAATCTATTTTTATTGAAAAAAAAATCGAAAACAGCCATGACGCAGTGGTGTCCTTGACAAAAGTTTTTTTTAAACTAAACCTATGTTTTCCCCAAAATTTTTATGAAAATTAACGTGAATGAAGAATAAAAAATTTAAGGAAAACAGGTTTACATTTTTTTAAATAATTTCGCGAAGGACAGGTTTTTTTCAATAAAAATATTCTTTATCTCTAGAACGGTGCATTTTATCGGTAATCAACCGAGAACCTTTTCTGTAGTTCAAGGCTCAAGCTATTGATTTTTTTTTCAGGGATTTTTGTAGGGTGTCAACAATTTAAGCAATAAAATGAAAAACCTAGTCCGCTCTTGGTAAACCAAATGAGGTAGATGTGTTTTAAGGACACTATTTTGACAGGTCGTTGGTAGTGTTCATCATATTGAATTTTCATTAAATTGTATTGAGTACTTTGAAAGTTATTTGCAAAAAAATTTCCAGCGGCGCCCTTCAGGATGCCATATCTCCGTGAGAAAGACCTCTAGGGAAAAGAATTATACGAACTTATTATCATCTTTTCTCATGTTCTACCTGTATCTGGGGGATTTTCCACATTTTCCGTGACATCCTCTATAAACACGTCGCTGCTATGTTCATGTTAATACAGGGTGTCCCAGATCAACTGGTCAATACTTATATTGCATATAGAAAAACCAGAAAATGAGAAGTTTGAGATAATCGGAAGTGCCCCGTTTCCAAGATACAGGGTGTTTTGTTATTCTAGAAAACTTAAATTACACGCCACTGTTTTTTGAACAAAATTTTGTGTTTTTTTGAAGATACTCATTCAATTTCCAATGAAAAAGGTATCCTGAGTATTTTCTCTTCGACGAGTAGAACAGTAGGATTTCCTATTTTTACCAAAACTGAAAATTTTTGGTTATCAACTCTTTGAAGGACACTAGTATGGTTTTCATTTTTTTACTCAAAAACGGTGCGCCGGAGAGAATTAAGTAAAGAAAGCTATTTTCTTAGTAGTTGAATGAGGTTTCAGGAAAAAGTATTATTGATCTGAAAAAATTATGTTATACCATTTTTTTTTTTAGATAATGCACACATGTTCTCCAGCTCCGGCCCTGGACGAGTTTTTTTTTTCAAACACTCAGAAACATGCAATATCATTTAGTATTCGCACCCTGGAAATTTTATTGAAATCGGTTGAGCAATTTTCAAAATAAATTCAGATATTATTATTTTTTTTTAAACTGGTGTACAAGTATCTAGGAAACGAGGCACTTCTGGCCATTAGTTAGTTTGGGTAAGTTTGGGTTAGTTGGTTAGTTGGTTGCTTGGTTTCTCTATTTGTTGTATAGGTAGTGAACAGTTGATCTGGGACAACCCGTGGGTATGATGTTTTCAAAATAATAGATTAATATGGAAAATCTTACTGCACTTGATATTTCAAAATACATTTTTCCATTACTTCTTTCTGCTTCGCACAGTTATTAATAGCAGTCGTCTCACAGAATTTGATGATTCAAGAAGTTCACATTTGAAATTTGCGGAAGATTTCCTTTTTTGTTTGACAAGTGTTCAACGTTTTCTATATAGTGTGGTCTCAACTTTTTCAAACGTTGAGGGGATTCTTCCGCTCAAAAAAGCACTGCTAGCAAAACAAGTTTTCAGTCAGTAGCTATTCCTCACGCCGACAACCAAACTAACTTAACATTACGCCTCAAAAGACATTGGTATAGATTTTGTTCGAAGACGGTGGCAATTTATTGTGTATGACATGAGAATTTGTGGAGGGTATTACTGATTTCTAATTAATTATATCAAACAGAGATTGTTAAAAATAATTTCAGAAAGTTTTCAATTTAGTTAATACACTATCGATTTTTTTGATTTAACCTAGGATTTAACGGATTATACGTCTCTCACAAGAGGGCGGAATATGTAGATTTTTCGTATTTTTTGACCATTGAGATACCGTTTTTGTTACCGTTTTTTTTTTCAAAAATAGATATTGTTATGTCTATTTTGATATCTTACCCACCTAATAAAACTTGGGTTGTTCCAAAAGGTGATGTAATAAAAAAATGGCGCATTTCAGTAGAAATGATTGCATTGAGTAAAATTTCAGACCGGATGAATCCCCTTAACGTCGTTCACGTTAATAAGGTTACCGCATGGAGTTATTTACGTTGAGTAGCATTGGGCGCTATTTCAAATACCACAGAAAACTGTTCTGCGCAGTTGTATAATTGAGTACGTATGCCATGACAACCTCCCCTGAACCAAGCCAAGTCGAATTTATTGACGTGCAGAATAAGATATTTCCGGCTAATTTCACTGCTCACAGAGCCTTTCTCATCATACCACTACAATTTACAATGACAATGACAATGACATCTTTTAAGTCAAACTTGGTTATGTTGTATGAAAATATTTGACATTTTAGTTAGTATAGACACACGGGCGCAGCGCTAAATCAAGTATAAGGCAATAACAATAGTTTCAGCTCATATTTAACGCCTGGCGTAATAAATTAGCGCAGAGTTAATACCGCGACGGCGGTATTGCAATTTTTTCTTTCCATTATCAAATTGGTTTATAACAGTCCGCGTAATTCGAAACCTTAGACTATAAATAAAATAGACAGAGGCAGTCATTCATGAACACTTTGTAAATATGGAGCCGTGATTCCCCTACAAAGGCAATAGTCTATTACCTACGTTATGAATGAGAATAAAAACTGTTTTACTATAAATTCTGACAGTCGTTTACTATAGGCGCTTTCGGTTTAGAGTGATTAGATAAACCAATGCCATCAGCTACCGAGTTCTTCTCTTTTTGCTTCACGTTAATAAAAAGAGACAAAAGATGATCGAATTGAGCTAATTACCGTTTCCTTGAGCGCCTATTTTAAGGGAAGGGGCATTTGTCAAGCGAGAGGCCGTTTGAGCGACGTTGCCGCATGTGATCAATTGGAAATACTAATTTTGAGTTTATGGTGTAAAAATTGGAACTATATATTTATAAGAACTTAAAATTATCGAAAGCGAATGACATGAATGTCTTCAATGGTTTTTGCGCTGATCAAAATAGATAATGAACATTTGCAAACTGGATTTCACGAATTTTCAAAGCATGCACTTGCGGAGAGATTCCTTGTGTCTGCCATTACAGGGAAACTTGGCATTTACCGCAAGTTATACCGCAAGCTGCTTAGAATGTGATTTGACGTCTATGCTCCATCAAATAATGTAAACAAATCTGATCATTTTATTCATAGTCCAAGTTCAAAACCCTTTTCCTTGACTCAGTCCTAATTGCAGCATGTCAAAGATTCCATATGCTTCGCAAAATAAACCAAACTTGACTCACTTGAAACCATCCAATCATTGAATATATTTCACATTTTTCATGTTGTGCATAGTGTATAATGAATAATAAATAAAATAAATGAAGACTGGATAGATTTAATGAAAATATTAAATTATTTTTTAAAAAAATTGTGTAACAAGAAAAAGTTCTCTTTAACTCCAACACGTTATAACCGATGAGTCCAGATAGCAATCCAAACGGTAATCGAGAATCCGCTGTACGAGAGGATCCATAATTGAGACAAACCTCGACTCTATTACGATGTCAAGAGACTAGTCAGGAGCGATGGTGATGAATTTGGCAAGATAATGCACATTTGAGCGCATCAGAATTTTTGATTGATAATACTAAGTTTTACAACTAAACACTTTTATATTTATTATTAAGGACACTGTCCTTTATCGAGAAAATTTTTGTAATAATAGAAGAAATTGTATGTGCATACTAGGTCATAATTTACTTAAGCTGTATACGGTCATGGACAAAGGTGAGGAAATATTTTCAATTCGAAAATTTTTCGAGAACGCCTCGTATACAACAATGAATAGTGTCGTGTATTTTATGTGTCTGCTTAGATATGAAATATCTTCACATGTTTAGATTTGTAGCTATACACATTCCTGCCTTATCTTCATGTTTATGTTTATGTATTGGACAAGAGGAAGGAAAGTTTATTTTCTAGGCGAATTTTTTAAATATTGAAAATCATTCGATCAGTTTCTTTGTACCACTGTTGGGTTAGTACTCTTGCTCCACACAAGTATTTACCAGAAAAGTTGCGACTTCGAATTGTCGAGTTGAAAAGACAGGGTGTGAAGCAATAATGTACTATTGCGAAAAAAATCGGCTTAAGTGAGGGTGTAGTTTGAAAATTTAAAAAAAAAAATCGGTTAGTAAGAAACGTTGCTAATCAGTCAAAATCTGGTCGCCCTCGAAAAACTACGGCATTTGTTGAAAAATGCATTAAAAAACTTTCGATAGCCAATCCGCAAAAGTCATCTGCCCAAATTATAGCGGAAATTCGTCAACGATTCAACATTGACATAACGGCAAGGACGATAAAAAGAAGCCTTTGTGAAGCTGAATTATTTGGAAAAAATGCTGTCAAGAAGCCTTCACTATCCAAAAAGGATCGAAAGGCCAGACTTCAATTTGCGCAGAGGCATTTGAATCGGACAACCCAAAATAGGAGTAGGTGGTCTAAGTAGGCGAGAAAAAGACATTTTCCAGTGATGATTCAGTCAGGGCCTATTTTTTGAGAGAATGTTGTACGGACCCTAATCCAGTGTCATCCGAGAGGGTTCGTCCTGATCGCGGTTCCAAAGTGGTGGCGGACCCAACATGTAAAAAAATGCATCTTTTTATCATTTTGTTAACGTTGAATTTTTCACCAGTTGTTCTTTGGTAGTCCACAATCATCAGGAAAAATGGGCGGATCGATTGTCCGGTTTCTCAAGGGTGGCGGATCACCCTCAACATGTCGTGGGACCGATGAAATTTTATGATTTAGTTAGGGCTGCAATGTTGTCAAGCTGTTCTTTGATAGCCCACAATCATCAAAAAAAGTTGGCGGATCGATTGGCTGGTTCCTTAAGTGTGGCGGATCAACCTCAACATGTCGTGGGACCAAAAAACGTTTCATAATATGATCCAGCTAAGACTGAATTTCATACCGGTTGCTCTTTGGTAACCTACAATCATCCAGAAAAATTGGCGGATCGATTGGCCAGTTCCTTAAGAGTGGCGGATCACCCCCAACATGTCACGGAAACATTGAATTTTTCATAATATGATTCAGTTGGGGCTGGATTTTTCACCAGTTGTTCTTTTGTAGCCTACAATTATCCAGAAAAATTGGCGGATCAAGTCGTTCCGCCAGGTACCTACTTAAAACCGCTAATTTTTCCGCCAATTGACATATCCCAAGTAGCATTTTGCTGACTACCGGACTAGTTCTGCACCAATCACAACGTTGGGAATTGGTATGATGACGACTTAAACACCTTTTATACCTGTCAAAGGTCGGATTGAAGTAATTCAGAGGTTTTGAGTGCAACGTCTCATAATTTGCACTTGGGGAATGTAGTGCCTACGTTGGCTACCTCACCCATTTACCAACGTTTTCTTAGAGTCACTTTGCGACGTTGCACCAACGTTGAGTATTGATTAAATTCTAGAAAGTCGGACTGGCTACCCCACCCAACGTTAGATGGATGTCGGACTTCACAACGTTGCGATCTGGTTGGCATTCGTACAGACGCCGTGTTCTGATTTGAAAAATACATAACCTCACTTTTAGTCCACAGCTTTATCTTATATATAAAAATGAAAATCTGTATCTTCATTTCCCTAAGGCTTTTGAACCGTAGCACAGAATTATCTGAAACTTTCTACAGTCATTAGCCTATACCATAAGATGGTTTAGGAAAAAAAAATAATAAATAAAACGACTATAAAAAATTAAAAAATAAAAAAAAAATGCATGAATTGAAAGAATTAAAAAAAAATGTGTTGTTACTATGTAGGTTCTATGGGGTATACGGCCAGCGAAAGGAAAAACAAATAAACCAAAAAAAAATTAATTTAAAAGAAATAAAAAAATCTGTGTTATTATTATCTAATATATGAAGGTGAAAGTCAGTATGTTTCTTTCCCTAGGGCTTTTGAGCCGTAGCACAGAATTATCTGAAAATTTCACAGTCATTAGTCTGTACCCAAAGATAGTTTGGAATAAGAAAAATAAAAAAATGAAAAAATAAAAAACTTAAAAATAAATAAAAAAGGCTGTGTTGTTAATAGGTAGGTTCTATGAGGTATAGGTAGCGGGAGGTGGAAAAATGAAAATTGAAAAAAAAATACATAAATTGAAAATCTTGGATAAATGTGAAAGTCTGTGCGCTGTGTGTTTCTTTTCCTAAGACTCTTGAGCACAGAATTATCTGAAAATTTGAACAGTTATTAGCCTCTACCCAAAGATGGTTTTGGAAAAAAAAAAGATGAAAAAGTATAAAAAAAAAATGTGTTGGTTATATGTATGTTCTATCAACGGGAGGGAAAAAAATGAAAAAATACATGTGTATAAAAAAAATCAGAACATAAAAAAAATGAATTGAAAAAAAAAAACTGTGTTATTATTATCTTATTTATAAACTGGCCTAAACCTGACGCGGGCGATGCCGCGGGTTTAGGCTAGTTGCATAATAAATGCCTTAGTATTATGGCAGGCAAATGGAAGCAATTCAAATGTTTAACAATATTTTATAGAAAAATTAAACCGGTTCAGCTGCAGATTTCTCATCTTGCTTTTTTTGAGGTGCATGGTTATTTGAAGTTGTTAAAATACCCGACAATGACGTCATCATGTAACTGTCCCTTCAACAGACTGAAAGTGCAAAAAAAAAGGAATTTTTTGCAATGTTTTCAGTTATATTCAATTAGTTTCATTTATTGAATAAAAAATGACAAGGTTAGGGAGGGATGATTATTTTTCAATATTTAATTATTTATTGAAAATTTGATATCGAGAATATATCCCTGAAAATAATTTTTCCATACTTTTGTCCACTAAAAATATTTTTTTTCTGATTTAACAGAAGCAATTCACAACTATAGCATATATCATTTACTAGTAATGGAAGATTAAAATCTGCGATGAATTTTTTTTTGCTCTGTATCGTTTATTATCATACAGCAGAGTGTTCTTTACACTTTTCACACAGCTTTGAATATATCAGCAGATATTAAGATCAGAAATAACTCCGCTCTAGGAGTTGATAAATAAAATGAATATTCGCAAAATTCAAGTTTCCCAAGAAAAGACGATTGGCAAAGACCCCATGGTTAACTGTCAACTTTGATGTTCATAGGGACTATGAGGTTACTCCAATTCATCATTTAACTACTGATTACTAAAATTCAGGCGTTACGAGTTTCAGGGGTATTGTCCTCGACACCGCAGCCTCTTTGTGCTTGTCTTTTAGTCTACGAGCTGTATTTCACAAATAGAGTTTATGATATGTACGGTTTATCTGTCCGATATTTGAGAAATTGGTGTGTATTCCTCGTTTTCTCTTTTCCAGAACTTCAGTACTTCACATTCAAAGACGATGTTTCATTGCAGAGCCTACATGGGCTTATTGTTCAAGAGGCATAGTATGCATAATATGTTTGCTTAGTGAGTCATCATCATATTACAATTCTTTATGACCTTCCCAGACTCTTCAACAACATTCATACATTCAAAAACATGATAATCCAATGATTTAAAACTTGAGAAAAACAAGAAAAATTTAACAAAAAATCAATTTTTGAGAACTTTTGGTTCGAAAGAAGATCTTTTGATGGCAGTACCTCCTTTCCCCCTTCAGCATTACTTGATAAAATCCTGACAAAAGACAATTATTTTTTTCTCAGCTTCTTCCATTCCACTTCAGTTTAGTTAGTATTTAGTTTCCAGGTAGCTTTGGTACTGGTACGTGGAGATACATAAAATATAGCATATTTTGTCCAAAACCAAGCCATTTTTGCTGCGCAGCTTCTTTTTGACAATCGTTTGAGTGTTTTTTGTAAAAATGAACAGATTGTTTTTAAAACCCGATACTCCTACTGTTACGCGGATCAAAGATTGAAAGGGGCTCACTCACTTCGTTCTTCTCTGGCAGTTTTAACGGACGCGACGGTCAAAACTGTTTGGTTAAAACTGTCGCGAAAACGAAGTGTATGGGCAAAGCCGCGTCATTCTTTTCCGTCGTTCCAAAAATTCAGGCGAGGCCTGATCTCTGTCGGTTATCGTTCCAACACTAAGAGTGAAAACAAAATGTGTGGTTTCATCAGCTCAACCTGTAGGGCAACTTTCAGCGCCAGTGACGTTCAGGGTGGTTTATGAGTTCCGATATTCATTTTGTTGTTTGGATTCAGAATATAAATAATGACGACTTAAGACAGTGGAATGAAGATTTTTTATTTAAATTTAGAAAAAAAAGAACTTTACAGGTCATTTCCTTGTTTTTGGAAAAGAAAATGAAAACGACCGCATAAAAAAGTACAATGCCTATGAAGCTCCATTGATAAAATTCAAAGAGGTGAATGCAACCGTGAAATCTGTTGAACAAAAAAATGGATTCGCTACGAGGTTTTTTTCTGTCTATTTCTTCCCACTGCCAGAATCGCCGCCACTGCTGTTAATCAAATTCAGTCCCTTTTGATATTTTCGTGATTTCTCGCTTCGAGAAAAAATGTCAAGTGAGCATTTTTGAAACTGACAAAATTTCCCTTCCAACGACGTATTGTAGGTCTATACAGTATACCACGTGGTACACATCAGTGGAATATCAAAAGAGAGTTTGTCCCAAGATTCACTGGAATTTCTTAAAAAACACGTCGAATGTACTGATCTTAACCAATAACTATGAGCTTGGAAAAAAATATTGTTACCAATTTGTTTTTAGGTGATAAAATTGTGAATCCATCGATGTATAGAACAACCCCTCGGAATCAAAAATATCATTTCAAACATGTTTCTCAAGAGTAGAATATTCTGTGACGGTTTCCACAATACTATTGCATGTTTCGCCATCGGAAGGGGAACGAAATGTGCTATGCTTTTTGCCCGTGTCTACAAGAGCATCTACAATCAGCACGTTTGGTTTTCCAATGGCGGTGAACTAGGGAGGGAAGTGGTTCGGGTGCGGGAGATAACGCAGTTTTGAAAGGCAACATTGTCCTTCGACTAACTTCCAGTCCCATCCATGTTTTTCGGAAAACAACAGACATATGAAGACACATATTAATTTTTGTTGGTTTTTGGGTGGAAGACTGGATAAAAAGTTGATGATGAAGGTCGTTGATAGCTCCAAATTCTGAGCCATCAGGATAAAGAGATCTGACAAAGTCATCCTCACACTGAATCACATATTCTTGTGATTGCTATGGTACAATGAATATCTCGCAAACTTTATTTCTCAAGTTGGATTCCTGGGTCTACAATCTTTTTCCTTTTTCTGTATAAGGCAGATGTTTTATTGTAGCCAGAAACTGCATGAGCAAAGAGAATAATTTCTTTCATATTCCCTATTGCAGTGTGTGAGCCACAGTTATTGCATAATATACTTTTCCATCCGTTCGGTTCGGCTCGTGGCTGGATAAAGTACACGTATGCTATTTATTTGTATTGTTCTATCAATGAGCATTGTAGGAACGTCTCTATTCGTAGCTACGACCATAACATTTTTATTGCTGATATTCAATTTGGGAGCTGTGCTGATAATTAGTTCATCTTCATCATCGCCAGCGTGAATGACGGTGACCCTTTCGATATGCTTCTACATAGATGCCTTGTTCTTGTTATTTGAAAAAAATCTTCATGAGCAATATTATTATTGGTGTTTTTGTTGAATATAATTTTTGCCTACAATAGTTTTTTCACGTCTTCTCGGTTTTTTCGATTTTGTGATGGCTTTGTATATCCGTCGAAAACCACAATTGAGTTTTGATAATGTTTGACCACATATCGGACGTGTGCATTGAAAACATCCTTGAAGTTGCCAAGCTTTGGCCATACAACAATATGTAGCAAAAAGCAGCCGTCAATCTCAAAATTCATTGATTGGTTCAGATCTATACCATTATTCTTCAGAACAGACTTGAATTTTCCTTATATAGGTGCCATCAAATAGAGAAGGTAGCTCTGATGATAACTCATATCTGGAATATTTCTGATTTTAAGACACAAGACCTGTTTTCCTTCCACTTCTCTAATACATTGTTGTCCTCCTTCGTCGACATGACGATTAATAGTTTCATCTGTAGCTATTCCAGTAGTTATTGGGTATAATTTCTTACATCTAAATTTTTTCATTGTTACAGACGAATGATTCCGGAACCAATCTATTGGTGTATGTGAGTCATTGGAATCTCCTTCTATGAGACTCAGTTATAGTCCTTGATACAGCGTAAAAAAAGATTAATAACCATCTAGCTGTAAGTTCGTGTATAGCTTAACCGGGAAGAGTTTGGAAAATTGTCTAGGTGGAAAAACTTTGCACGTGGAAGGCACATCAAAAAATAGTTCGGATTCATGATTTTAGGTTATGTGATAACCAGCAAAGCTAGACTTTCGGGAATTCTCATCTAAGTGTAGTCATGCGTCAGTATATCATTGTCCGACAAAAATATTAGGTTTTTCCACTTTATCCACCACTCTTAACATTGACCTAGGACAAAGTGGAAATACCTAATATTTTGGTCGGACAATATTATACTGACGCTAGTTGAACATTCCTGAAAGTATCAGCTTTGTTGGTTATCACATAATCTAAAATCATGAAGTCGAAATATTTTTCGATGTGCCGAAGAAAAACCTTCCACAAACAAAGTTTTTCTTTGTAGAGAAGTGTTCAGACTCGTCACGGTTAAACTATACACGAACTAACAGCTTGATGGTAACCAACTTTTTTATTTATACAATGAATCAATATCTGGGTTCTACCTGTCGTATGTATTAGAACCATAGAACTGCGGTTGTTGTTTCTTCTAAAAATGATGCAAATATGAAACAAAATGACAGTAAATAGCAAAAAGTATATTATTCAATACGCTAGCGGTGGGTGCCATGTGCTACTGAATATACTAGGTGTCCCAGATCAACTGGTCACCACTTCTACAGCAAATAAAGAAATCATAAATAAGAAGTTAGATATGTGGAACCCATGGCCAGAAGTGCCCCGTTTACAAGATACAGGGGTGTACAAGTAACAAGTTTTTGTCAAGTAGATATGCTCTGTGGTTTTGTGGCGCATCCATGTCACTTTTACATTTTTTTACCTTTGTTTTTGGCATTTTGTGCCAAAAACACAAAAAAGCCAATTTCACTGCGAAATCACAAGAAGAAGAACAATATTTTTTTAATTTGAATTGATTGTTTCTTTCTTAGGTTCCACTGACGACGGAAGCAGATTTGCTTCCGAAATGTTTGGTATTGATAGGTTTTATTGTTCACTAATAGACTTTTTTTCAGGTAATATAGAAGATCCGGTATATCAACACTAGTTTGATTGTTTTTTGATAGGGTGTGGCAAAATACCCAAAAAAATCTGCTATAACAAGTTTTTCAAAAAAAATAATATCTGAATTTATTTTGGAAACCACTCAACCAATTTCGATAAAATTTTAAGGCTTTGAATACTTAATGGTATTGCATGTTTCAGAGTATTTAAAAATAAAATACCTCGTCCAGGGCCGTAGTTGGAGAAGATGTGTGCCTTATGTTTCCAAAAAAAAAAGGTATAACAAAATTTCTCTAGAACAATAATACTTTTTTTATCAATTTTCAATTTTCAACAAAATAGCTCTCTTGCACTTATTTCAGTCTCACCCTGTACACTGTGTCCCATTTTGGTCGAGACTGTGAGGTATCTCAGCTATTAATAGAGATAAAGCATGGCGGTTTTAGCGAGACTGTGCCACTTTTTTGTGAAACTGACAATGTCGCAAACAGAAATAACCTAAATCGTTTCGTTTCTTGGATACAGGGTCAAAACGAAAATTTGCACTTTTTGGGATTTCATCATATCTCGCACACTACTTGACATAGAAAAAAAGTGAAGCCTGGTCCATAGTTTTGCGTAGAATCTAGTGGCGTACTGGAAAAAAGTCTGGTTCACCGTCTATGAGTCACATCTCAAAGTTGGTATTTACTAAATGGAGCACCCTGTATTTTCCAATGTCAATTTCTTCCATATTTTTTTCTGATCATACGGATGTGTCACACTTCAAATTCTGGTGAAAATTACAAAAAAGCATTTTCACAGGTTTTTAATTCATAGTCGATGAAATATCCCCCAACTAATTCTACAATGTTTTTCCTACGAGTGGGTTTGTCCATCTTATTTATAAAAAAAAGATGTTTTTGATACGCAAAGATTTTCTAATAATAACTCAAAATGCCACATAAGGTAGAATATAACATAAATCACTTGATTAGTCCTGAACATGTTTATTTTTAAAAATACAAAAATCGTGCAAAAATGTAACTTTTTCTACGAGCGTGCGCAAAGTAACCACTTCGCACACTCATTAGCGTGTGCAAAGTAACCTTTTCCCGCACTAAAGCGGGAAAATTTTTTCCCGCACTCAAATGTCAACTCAAATAACTACCTACCAATTTGTTGTTATAAACTTCGTTTCCATACCAACCAAACTGTGGATAATGCATTTTGTATTGCACAAAATAATGTTCTTGTTACTTTTCCCTTTTCAGTCAAAATCAAAATGAAACACACAATATTTTTTTTCCGTTAAAACGCATTCGCCAGTAACGTAAACAAACATTGATAATGACGACTTTCAATCGGCATTTGTGAGTTGTTCGTGCTTGATTTCGGTGCAAACTACTGTGTTTATCGGAAATCTTCGAAAGATTTGAGCTGAATACTGGCATCAAAAAAACCTGATCATGTATACAAACAAACGGACAATCAAATTTATGAAAGTATTAACGATTAAACGAAGACTGACTGACGCAGCTGTCTAGGGTGTCATGTCAAATCAAAACAGTGTTGCCAATAGCAGGGAATAAGGCGACAAAAGTGGAAATTTTATGAACAGTGATCGGACATGCCCTTGCATTTCAAATATAAAATAAATCAATTATGATTTTGATTATACCCATATTATCCAATTTCCAGCTGCCGCCACAAACTGTTCTTTCAAAATAAATATATTGTTAAGCATAAATAATCATTATTCTCAAGTTCTATGTTTTTAAGTGCGTTCAAATAATATATTATCTTAAGTTTTTCGTGTCTAATCTGTGAACGCTCGTAGAAAAAATATTGTTCCTAACAAGTTCGCAAAGTGATGCTTTCCCGCACGCAAAAGCAGTTAGACAAAAGGCTTTGAGGGCTTTGAGGGTTAAATAACTATCGTGCGGAAAAGTTACTTTCCCGCACGATTTTTGTATGGACGGGAAAATTATGAAACAAAATATTTTCATCATGATATATTCATCGGAAACAATATTAATTTATATCTAAAGAACATCTACTTAAAAACCTAACAATGACCAAGAAATTAACGATTATAAAAGTTGAAATTAAACGTACAATGAGTGTTTGTTGCATGCTGCAATATAGCAGATGCCGCAACATCTTGAACAACGTCGTTTCTCACTTGTATTTGATTAGTTGCTATTTGGCCCACTACAGAAGAGCCTTGATCAGTTTGCTGCTGATAATTACCAGTGCAGTGAATGGAGGAAGGTAGATTGGGCTGTACTTACAAGTTGTAACACATTACAAAATTCTGGTGAAATCGGTATAGCAGCGGGCATATTTCTTAAAGCTTGTGTGCTGGAGGACGGCTTCTCACTTGGAAACAATTGTGAACAGAAGGATTCTTTCATTTTGGGCGTCACTACTGCATTGGAAGGCGTTTTTAAAATATTCTCGGCGATTTTCCGTTTATTTTCTATAGATTCTTCAACATACGATTCGGCAACACTAGTCGATTTCCACCCCCCATGTCTTTTGATATTTGTTATATTGCAGCCAGAGTTTGCCAAAAGAGTTGCCGATGACCTCCGGAAGCAGTGACCGGTGTACAACTCTGGATTTTTCAATCCAAGATAACCCGCAATATTGCAAGGCATTTTACCGAAAGTATTAATTCCAACGCATTGGCTTGTACACTTCCCGTTTTTATAATATAAAAAAAATCTTTTAGTTCGACAGTTCTTAGGACGAAGCGCTTCATATTTTTGATACAGGTTGCTGTAGCTTGGCTTGTCCTCTCCTGGATCGCAAACAACAAATTTTCGGGGCTTATTGGTATTTGTACAAGGTATTGTAACTATCAGAATGTTGCCGTTGTCTTCCATATCATCGGTGGTGATCTTCAAAAGCTCTTCACGACGACAAGCTCCTGCTAATCCAAAGATAGTGGCTTCTTGCGACATCAAATATATGTTATCTGGAGCATTAAAGATAAAATTTTCGGCGTCTTTTTGCTCCAAGACCATAGATTTTTTTGGTTTGTATCCATCGTTGACTCTCTTCAGTTAAGATGTTAATTTATAATATTCACTGATGTCGATATCTTTCTCCAGTTTTAGGACAAGCTTAAGCATGGAGTATTTGGACCATAGAGTCGATGGAGCGTATCTTTTTGATAATGTATGGAAATATGCCAGTATTACCTCTTCTTTAATGGTTGATACTTTCGTTTGGTTGCACCAGTCCACGAATAATTGAAATTCTTTTCTGTACTTTTCCTCAGACTTCTGCGGAACTAGGGTATTGGCAGTGCCGTACCGAGGCTCATAGTTTTGGGGGGGAAGATCATAAAGAAAAACCAACTAATATTCTTTTATGTATGTATTATCGAAAACTTTATAAGTATATAAAATGTAACATAAACATAATATATCTAAAACAAAATCCAAATTCCGGCTACACTACAATATTGAAACTAAAAAATATATCCACTATATGGAGTAGAAATATAGAAAAGTGTAAACGCTTTAATAACAAACAACTTGTTACTTATCTACCCTCAGTCTTCTATTTTTTAGGTTGGCCCAAGACTCGATCGCATCTGTCAATACTATGCTATCTGTAATATCTCGCTCGCTAAAGGAGCATTAAAGAATCCAACCTTTCATTAGCCATAGTTGTAAGTAACGTGTTTTTGACGAATTTTAAAGTGCTAAATTTTCGCTCGTTCGAGGCCACTGAAAATGCGGCGGTATAGATGAGTTGACAAAAAAGAAAACTATCTTTAAAAATACATTTTTGTTCCGTGGCTATTTTCATCACATCTTCCATTGAAGCCGCGTTTTTCTCAATACATATATCGAAAAATACCTCTAATTCGGCCTGTAGACTAGTTGGATCGGGTTTATTACAGGGATATAATAACACCGCCGCTTCCATATTTGTGTTGTCCATGATGGCAGTTTTGGATAACGGAAAAGTAAATATTTTCACAAAAGGTTGAATAATCTTGAGGACTTCGGATAAATTCGTTTCCAAAAAATTGGTTAGAACATCTAATACTTGAAAGAATTCGTGTCTATAAAATTTGTTTATATACATGATCGAGACATTTCCATTGTTTTCATCAAATCTTTTTGGAATTACTTTTCGCCTGTGATGCCCTTTAAAATCTTCGTCTGCACTGACATGTAACGATGAAGCAAATAATTTGGAGGCCTCAATCACATTATTCACTTCATCTGGGCTTGATCGTATGGTTTGCAGAGTATTTTTAACACTTTTTATGATGGAAAATGCATCAATAACATTCAGCTTATTGGACTCTAAAATTTCGGTTACAATCTTCATCTTCATAAAGACAGTTTTCAAAAAGAATAGACAGCATAAGAAATCAAAGTTCAACATTCGTTTAAATATACCAAATGCTTTTCCTCTAGTGCTACTGTCGACGTGGATATTTTCAGAAATATCCTCTAGAGTCTTATATCTTCCATTGAAATGTTCACGGCATTTAAAGTTTCTGCACGAGCAGTCCATCTAGTTTTGGAAAGATTTTTTGAAGATAGTGAGTTTTCTATTTGCTGTAAACTAATTTTTAGCATTTGGTACCTCTTTGTACTCGAAATAAAGAAAACGTAGAGTTCCTCTAAAATATTGAACATATCCGTCACTAGCTTACTAGCTTTAGAACAATGCTCCATTGCAGTATTGGTTCGATGTGCTTGGCAAGGAACATATGGGATTTCCCGGCTCACCATGTCTGAAATTTTCTTTTGGGTTCCATTGAATCTTCCAGACATAGCAGAAGCAAAGTCGTATGATTGGAAGGCTAATTTAGACACATCAATATGATATTTTTTCAGGGTATCTAAAATTTGCTGCGCTGTACCCGCACCAGTTTTATCAACAGCCTCTACAACACAAAGTAATCTTTCATGGGGTACTCCGCTGTTATCCACAGACCTTATTACCAAAGAAAGAATATCCTGGTTAGAAGCATCGGGCGTATGATCGGCCATTATCGTGAAAAATGAAGAACTGTTTATCTCATTAACAACTCTTGATTTTATTTCTTTTCCTAGTAAGTCTATAAATTCATTCTGTGACTTGGGGCTTAAGTAGGTAACACGGTAAGGTCGCAAACAAGCATCATCCAACCATTTTTTTAACAAATGATTATGTCTTAACAAAAGTTTGACAATTTGTACAAAATTTTCATCTTCTTCATTGCCCCGAAATGCTATGCCCTGCCTACCCAAAGTTCTAGCAACATCAAACAATATTTTCACAGTTTCTTTGTTATAACTTGAAATTCGGTTCTCTTCTATAAGAATATTTCGGGTTGTTTTGTCTAAAATAATGTCAATGCGTCCAGATTTCACTAAAAAAGTGGAATAGTCATAAAGAGCGGCTTTATGAGCAGTTGAGGAAAAATGCTTGGTTAATTTACCGAATTTTGGAGCACCACAACTTTTCATTTTGCCCCAGTTCCTGACACCGTTTTTAACCCAGGATGTATCTGATTTTTCTCTGCCAGGTCCCGACGAAAACAAGGAACATACAAAACAGAAAGCAGCATCTATTGCAGTGCTATACTCTAAATGTTTGAACTGAGTGTACCAATGTTTTTGAAACCTATTCTTTCCATCGCTAGGAAATGATGCTAAAAGTGGTTGATGTGGTCCTAAATTTATCAAAAACTCTCTTTGTTTATCACTTTTGATCCTTAATTCGGGATCATGGACAACAACTTCATTTTTGTCAGGCATATTATCAATTGTTGATTTGTTAAGTTTTGTGTCAAATGAAGATAAATAGTCACTGCAGTGTTGAATTACGTTTTCGCATGAATTATATACCCATTAGGTACTTTTGATAAATCTGTCGCCACGATAAGCACCATTCTTATCGATGGACCCAGAACGCATAAATAGAGTTAGTTGTTAGTTTTAAGTATCATTTGTTTGTCAAAGTTCATACTGTTAACATCTGAATCATACTCATATTTCTATCTTAGTGAATAAAATTGTTTTTTAAAAAGTCTTTTGGTGTTTTGTGAATTATAATTGGCGCTGCGAACAGGATAGCTGCACGTTGTACTGTCAATTGACAACGGAGTATTTCAATACCTTAGCTGCTATCCAAAGAAACCTGAGTCCTCCGCAAACTACCCTGTCGAAGACACCAGAACAAGACATCAAAGAACTCACCCATAGCCCAGACTGTCGAAAAATGAGAGAGATTTTATTGTAAGTACCTTTACATTACAATTGCCAATCTTATTACCGTTTTTCTGTAAATGTCTGATGCGCCGGGAAAAATAAAACAATTTCTAAATAGAAATCATTCTAAACTAGGTTTAGTTATTGAACAAAAAAGCAACGTAGACACTCTAAATTATTCAAATGCAAATTTAGAAAAGATAAATATATCTATTCCTGAGGAAATATTGAACTTTCCCATTTCTCTTGATAATTCAGAAAAACCTGAAGAAAATAACTTGATAAATCCTATTTCAAAAAATAATCCTTTAGTTCAGAACGAAATCAGTTCTAATTCAATCTCAATGGAGAATCTCAGATTTTTTACAAATCTTCTGCCAACATTCGATGGCAATCCAGATAATTTAGAAACATTTATCCGAGACATCGACATATTCTATACAACCTTTTACGCAGGAGAAGAACTCCAAAAGTACGGCACAAACGCTGCCATTAAATCCAAATTAATTGGAAACGCCGCGAATTTCTTATTTTCGCGATCAGATTTAATAGACTGGCCCAATATAAAAGTAGCGTTAAGACAAAAGTTTGGCGACCCTATCTCTTATACAACCTTGATGCAAGAATTGCAATACTTTAGACTGGATAGAAATGAAACACTAACACAATTTACTGAACGGTTGAAACTTTTTAATCACCGGATTCATGCGAAAATTCATAACGAAATAAGTAATGAAGATAGACGAGTAGCACTAATAGAACAAATTAACTCAACTTCAATACTAATCCTATCTGCAAATTGTCCTAGATCACTTAGCACTGACATAACTCCCACTAAAGTAAGAACCTTAGATGATGCCTTGAGATATATCAAAGATTTCGAACTCATAGAAAACCAACGAAACATGTTAAGACAACCTTTTCACCAACATTCTAACAATACTGGTCATTATCAAAACAATAATAAAACAATCAAAAACATACAACCACACAACAAACCAACCTTTCCTAGTCAACCTGTCAACATCCAACCTCGACAACTTCCACCACAACGATTTTTTACTAATCAACAAGTATTTGGAAGACCCCAAAATGTTTTCGCCCCTAAAAGAAACTTTGTCCCTCAGCACAAACCTACCCCAATGAGTACAAGTTCCGCTGGTCCCTCTAGATTTGTGCCAAGAACAAACCAACAACAATTTAATCCTCAAATGCAACAAAGACCACAACATTATAATAATTACTTTAAAAGCAACGGTCCCAAAACTTGGACAGCTCAAGAATTAACGAACGTTGACACAGAAGATAGTGCTCACTCCCTTCTTTATGATGGACACTTTGAAGAATATTCCCATAACTATTCTGAAAGCGATTACTATTACAATACGCCAAATGACGAGACAGAACACCAACCACAAAATATTCCTGAAAATAATACTGAAACACCCACAGATCCTAACGATTACGAAAATTTTATGAACCCAGCCTCATCTCAATCACCAACATAAATAACTTGATGAAACAAACCCGACTACCCTTTTTCCAACTTAATTGTTTAAAACTAGCTGTATTAATTGATACAGGTGCCTCTGATTCTCTTATCACTCCCAAAGCTGCTAAACAATTTAGCGAATTTTATTTTTTCGAACCTTTCAAAGTAATCGCCTGTAGAAAAACCTACTCTAGTAATGATAATTTATTAATGCCACTCTTAAAAGAATATGGCATAAATAAAGACATACACCTTAGAATAGTCGACTGGCATAAAGATTTCGATGCTCTGATTGGCTCAAACGATTTACAAAAATTAGATGCTATTATAGATTACAAAGAAAAAACTTTAAAATTCAATAACATTCACATACCATTTACATTATTATACAATGAACCATTTTCAAGCAAAGAGATAAATAATTGTAGCTATTTAAAAATACCAGTAGACATACAAAATGGAATTGCCTTATTACCATCATTCCAACTAGACACTAACACTACCATACCCGACTCATTAATCGAAGTAAAGAACGGATTCTGCATTTTACCAAAACCTATCGATAATAACGAAATACAAATAAATTTTCACGAAAGAAAACATGTTATACCACAAAATGAATTTGTTATTCAAAACCCAGAAAATAATGGAAAAACAAATTCTAAATTAATAAATCGATTAAGGTTAGACCACTTGAATGACCTCGAAAAAAACAAAATTTTAGAACTTTGTCATAGTTTTAAAAATATTTTTTATCATGAAAATAGTGACTTAACCTTCACATCGCAAACAAAACACACCATTCGAACTAAAGATGATCGGCCTATTTACGTAAAATCATTTAGACACCCCTACGCAATGCAAAAAGAAATCCAAAAGCAAATACAAAAACTTTTAGATAATAAAATCATAAGGCCTAGTATCTCCCCTTATTCAGCCCCTGTTTGGATAGTCCCCAAAAAACTCGATGCATCAGGAGAAAAAAAATATCGAATGGTCATTGACTACCGCGCCCTTAATGAACAAACAATAGAGGATAAATATCCTTTGCCACGAATCGACGAAATCCTGGATCATTTAGGTAAATGTACATACTTCACTACTTTAGATCTCGCCCAAGGCTTTCACCAGATCGAAATGCATAAAGATTCGATAGAAAAAACAGCATTTTCAGTAAATAATGGTCATTTTGAATACTTAAGAATGCCCTTTGGTCTCCGGAACGCTCCCGCGACCTTCCAAAGAATGATGGACGAAGTCCTTCGCGAACATCTACACAAGTATTGTTTCGTTTACATGGATGACGTAGTCATTTTTTCAAAATCCTTGTCAGAACATTTAGATCACATACGAAAAATATTTAAAACCTTGCAATCAGTCAACCTAAAAGTCCAAATCGATAAATCTGAATTCCTTTCCAAAGACGTTTCATTCCTAGGACACGTTATTACGCCACAAGGTATTAAACCCAATCCTAGCAAAATTGACGCAATTCAGAAATTCCCGATCCCTACTACAGAAAAACAAATCAAATCATTCTTAGGACTCGTTGGATACTACCGACGCTTTATAAAAAATTTCGCCAAAATAGTGTTTCCATTAACAAAATGCTTAAAGAAAAACTCAAAAATAGACCCCTTGAACCCTGAATATATCGAAGCTTTCAATAAATGCAAGATGTTGATTACAAATTCACCCATTCTTCAATACCCTGATTTTAACAAAAATTTCAAGTTAACTACAGACGCATCTAATATTGCTATTGGTAGCGTCCTATCCCAAGATGAACACCCTATCGCATTCTATTCAAGAACCTTAAATTCTGCAGAAAAAAATTACTCAACTATAGAAAAGGAACTTCTCTCTATCATTGATTCATGCAAACATTTTAGACCCTATCTATATGGACAAAAATTTGTTATCGAGACAGACCATAATCCCCTTGTTTGGCTTTCAAAATTGAAAGAACCTAATTCACGGCTTATCCGTTGGAAGCTTAAACTTGAAGAATATAATTTTGAAATTATCTACCGAAAAGGCAAAGAAAATGTTGTTGCTGATGCTTTAAGTCGAATCGAGATAAATATACATGAGACAACAGATAATGCCTCTATCATCCCTCAAACATCTGATAACGACATAGCTAAAGTAACAGACTTTGATATTGACTCATTTGTTAATGAGCGAGCTAATAAAGAATTATCGCAAGACCATGATGATAACGAAACCATTGTGACAATACATTCCGAAAACGATCAACAAGGTAATTATATTCCCATTTCCGAATCTCCATTAAATCATTCTAACAACAGAATTATCATCCAGATAGCCGAAGAATATCACATAAAACATACAAAACCCTTTGGGAAAAATCATTATCATGTTTTTATTCAGAAACAACAACAAGAAAAGGAAATAGTTACCACTATACAAGATATAATTCAACCTAATTTAAAATATCTTGTACATATACCTGATAGAAAATTAAAAGAAAAATTCCGAAACATCTTTGGAGCCAACTTTAATAAGAGCGTAAAATTAGCTTTTGCTGATATAGTTCTTAGAGATGTCACTGACAAAAATACACAAACTCAAATTATTAAAGATTATCACGCTCAAAATCACAATGGCATACTGGAAACATATAATCACTTGAAGCAAAAATATTATTGGCCACATCTCAAGGATCAGATAACTGCATTCATTAATAAATGCGAAATTTGCTTACAAGTCAAATACGAAAGAAGACCCTATATCACACCCTATTGTGGTCCCCTATTAGAAGATAAACCCTTCAAAACTATCCATATGGATGTGTTCACTTATAGAGCTACGAAATTTCTCACAATAATAGACTCCTTTTCTAAATACGCCCAAGCCTATACATTACCTGACCTGAACGCTGTTTCCATACTTAGTAAATTAAGACATTATCTTGCTCATCATAGTATACCCGAGAAAATCATCATGGATCAAGGTACAGAATTCAATAACAGCACCCTCAAGGAATTCTTAAAATTACTTCGTATCGAGAGTCACTATATCCCTTTAGCTACACCTCAATCAAACAGCCCTATTGAACGACTTCATTCCACATTATTAGAAAAACTTCGAGCAATTCATCTTAAAAATGACAACGACACACCCTCCGATCAAATGATAAACGCCATTTTAATATACAATCAAAGTATTCATTCAGTAACTAAACATTCACCTTTTTCAATACTCTACGGCCCCTATTATCACGAACCTTGTATCGACATGGACGTGACCATATACGAAGAATACAATAATCAACGAAAAAAAGAGTTATTACCGTATTTTAAACAAATATATTCAGCAACCCGTGAAAGACAAGAAAGCGCGAGTAAAAAACAAATAAAACACCCAGAACCTTTACCAACTTTAGAAAAAGATCAAGTCATATACTTGACAAAAGACAAACGACGTAAAGAGATTCCTCGTTTTGAAAAAGCCATTGTTACCAAGACAAAGGGCCCGCGAATTACCTGTACACAAGGAAGAAAAAATGTTATTACAACACATACCAGAAAATTAAAGAGATTAAGGAAGAAACCTTTGTTGCAGGATAAACCTCCTGATAACCCTCAGCCTGGCCCTTCAAATCGTCCCGATTAAGAATAACCAAGGCTACTACAAAGAGGACATAGGAAAATCATTAATCTTAGAAGACTACCATACGTTTTACCTACCCTTTAATCTTAGTAGTATTAAGTATACATTATCATTACTATGCGTTAACCAACTAGCCTTAGAACACATAATCAAACATCAAAATAATCACCTTTTAACCCAACTATTTAACCTTAGCACAGAAAGACTAAATAATACATACGACGAATACGAAAAATTGTATGGAAAGCCCTCTCGTAATAAACGCGGACTTATCAACTTTTTAGGATCTGGAATTAAATTTGTTACTGGAAACTTAGATAATGAAGATTTGAATAATATTGAATCTCAAATAGAAACTTTAAAGTTTAATCAACTAAAAGAAATCAAAAGAATCAATGCACTAAGTAGTTTCGCTGGAGGTATTACTGATAAATTTCAAAACATGGTCAATCTTATAAACGAAAATTCTAAGAAAGTCCAAGAGAAATTATCTCAACTTGAAGAAAGACTAGACACAAACCTCTTAGTTCAAAACCATCTTTTGCAAATAAATAAACTTAATGACCTTTTGAAGACATGGGAAAGAACAATTTCATTTGCACATTCAAATTCTTTGAATATAGAACTCTTTTCACTTGACGAAGTGCATAATATTTGGCAATATCTACATCTCAATCACTTTTCCAAAACAGTATTTCCCATCAGGCATTTATCCGACCTAGTTACACTATGCCCTACCGGATTCATGATCTATAATGAATTGGCAATCGTAATTGTTAAGGTACCTATTTTTAGTATTAATTATTGTAATCTCTCATTTATCTATCCAATACCCAACGAGGCGAATCAATTGCTTCTAGTACCTAGCCATTTCCATTGCAACCACACCTGGTACACAAACTGCAACCAGATGCTGTCCCATTGGATATGTAAGGACGCCATACCAAGCAACTGTACTCTACATAATAAATGCATGGCAGTGACGGCATCGAATAACTACCAAGCATATCAACTCACAGAAAAGAAGAACCTCCTGATCTGCACAAAAGAAGAAAAAGAAATTTTCGAAAATTGTCAGCAACTACTGCAAGAAAAGGCGCAAGGATGCAATTTACTACTCAGCCCCTGCGAATTAATAATTGATGGACGAAAATTTCACCCAAAAGATACTTGGCTGGAAACAAAACAGTTTTCCAACAACCTAACTATCATCAATAGCAGTCTCCACATTAACTTCAAAACTCTACATTTTTCACGACCTGAAGACGTAAACAGTGATCTATTCCAACCACTAAGCCCAGAACCACTGGACATTACAATGCATACAACATCTCATGCCCTTTTATGGACAGTTATCCTATGTATTGGAATATGCATCTTAATAGCCTGGAGAAAAAGAAAAATATTCCTCACCATGAAGAGACTACAAAATATCGTCAACGAGGACGTTTCTCACTAAGGATGGAGGAATTATATACCCATTAGGTACTTTTGATAAATCTGTCGCCACGATAAGCACCATTCTTATCGATGGACCCAGAACGCATAAATAGAGTTAGTTGTTAGTTTTAAGTATCATTTGTTTGTCAAAGTTCATACTGTTAACATCTGAATCATACTCATATTTCTATCTTAGTGAATAAAATTGTTTTTTAAAAAGTCTTTTGGTGTTTTGTGAATTATAATTCATGCGTATTTTACAGAGTTGGCTACGTCAACCATTTTAAACGTTGTTACATATTCATCTAGGACAGTGTCTGTTTTTATAGATTTTACAAGATTTTCAACCGAGGAAAATACATTCAATAAAAACACAAGCTGTCCAGAACATTTTTCAAAATCAGCTACTTTAGCTTGATCGTATATTCCATCCAAGATTGCAGCAGTTGAACCACCAGAAATAGACGGAGGGTCACCATCGTCATCGATATTTTCAGTTTGTGGACTTTTTTCTGAAGTAAATGGAATTAATTTAGTAGGTATAGGTTGGTGATACGTTTGTTTTAGTAAGATATTCGAAGTGAAGCTGGAGTTTCTAAAATATATTCGAGTTCGATCCGATATTTATTCTATCTAGAATAGAAGAGAGGCTCATTGGATTTGATAGGAAGCCTATAAAAATTTGCAAAAGTTTTAAGCGGGCAATGTGGGCATATTACCTAGAATATTAAAAAGTTTAAAACAAAAAATGGTTTAATTTTTGCAAATAATAATTCTGCTATTGTTGAGAAATGTATAAACATTTTCTTGAAGTGCATGAGATTTCTAATAAAAACTGTCAACTTCAAGAATTAAAAAAAATCTATTAATTTAATCATAAATAATCTTCATTTAGTGTTAACAATAGATGTCTCAATCGCCAAACCGCTATTGCCATAAAATCAGTCATAACTTAAACTTTTACCATGCATAATATCACTAATGAGATTCACCATTCGATTTTTTCAATCTGCGCTTACCTGGAACCTCAGGAACATTTTCGTCAGCATCAACTTGTAATTTGGTGGTGTCTTCTGCTACCTTAATTTCGCTATCGCCTCTATTGTCGTCTTCAACTTTATGTTCAACCTCGTCTACAACATTATCAACTAGACCATGTTCGTCATTTTTAAATTGTTCTATAACAATATTATAGAATATTATTTAAATAAATGGTAAAAATCAATTTTTGAAAAATATTCCAGATTGCTACACCTCCAAACATTAAATTATATGCATTTATTTTATCAATGCCGTGCGCAATGATTCGTTAAATTTTCACATAATTATTCCGTCAATTTGTGTAAACTATTGTTAAGTGTAGATAAAGAAACAGAATGTTTCTACTTACCACTATCGGTCTCGTTCGAAGTCGATGGAATTGATTCTAGAACTCTCTTTTTTTTTTACTTGCTGCCAATGTGAATGGATTATCCGGAACACCAACACGTTTAATTTTAACCGTATTTCCACCGTGAATGATTTTCTCGTGCGTTCTTTGATAGTCCTTGTTAAACTCAGATCTACAAGATGAGCATTTTACTAGAACACGACCTGGTCTAGATTTTTTTGATTATGGATAATACTACCTTCAGTACTTTCAAGTTATGAAATCGTCAACATTCACATTACAGTAATCACACCTCTAAGAAATTGAACTTGACGAATTGACGATTGATGTATAAAATTATTACTTAACCTCTGTAAGGCATCAACCTTACCTTTTATGTAAATACGTCGAACGTCGATATTGCAGTATATGGACTGGTCAGTATAGACTATACTCAACGTCATGCGTCAGTCAAAACCAAAAAGCGCCAACTTGGTCATGCACTTAACACGAGACTTAACATTAAATTGTGTGAGATAAATTTGATAAATCAAAATACAAATACGGTTCGGTTGAATTATCGATTTATATTTTGATTTGTTAATGGTCAGTTGGTTGATTTTGTCGTGCCGGGTGGAACCAACTGCTCGACTGCTCGACTTTGGGGGGGGCAGTTCCCCCCGCCCCCCCCCTTGAACCCGGCCCTGGGTATTGGTCGCCTCTTTAACTGCATCAATTATCTCCGGGGAAAGATCTTCAAAGTTTTCTGAGTTGTCCATTTTTAATTGAAAGCACGTACACAAAAAAAGGACACTTGGAACGCTTTTTTCTTTGTTATTTTATACGCTTAGATCATGAACATAACTTCAACCACATACATTATGCACATACTCCAAAATGGCGATCACATTCTAAGCGCCACTGCGGAACAAGAGCGTGTTTGCCATGTTTCTTTATTAATCGAAAAACTTAATTCCCAATAATAATGAGGTATCTTTTTGAATAGCTCTGACCATTTTAACACATAATATACAAATATAATTATTTTTACACATAGATACCTGACACAAACATACTTACAAATTATGAAAAAAAATATGTTAATCAATTTGAAATACCATTCGAACAAGCAGTACCACAAGCCGAGAATTTAAAAAAATAAAGTTGGCAACGGCGCCCAGCTGACTCGACCCGTCTCGCCAGTTTCCGCAGATAATCGAGATCGAGAATCGATGACGCATGACGCCATATTTGATATATTTCCCGTATTGAAGATGAAGGGGGATAGTTCTTTTAAGAGAACTTTTTCCCAGAAAGATCGCGATTGTGATGCTTGAGTTTTGCGTTTTGAATTGGGGATGGAGTCAAACTCCATGGGGGGGGGAATAGGATGTAGAGGTGAGTTAAGTATTGTTAGTTAATGAGTTTTTTTTTTTTTTTTTTTTTTTTAAATAGGTGTGGGAGAAAAAAGAGGCGGGATTAGGGAGGGAGGGGCATGGGGGGGGGAGGCGGGATATACTTCATGTGTGGAACAATTTTTTCGTGTACTGGAAAATTAAACCAGATATTTTTGATACGCGCGCGTTTGCATTTGAAAGCCCTATTTTTTATTGTTGCCTGCAACAGTGGGTTGTGGTGTAGTGCGAGGGTTCTCTTTACTCTATAGTTAGCATCATAAGTGGTGTGTAGGGCTGACTTGATCTTGTAGTCGTGAAACAGGTCACCCGTTCTGACAAACCAGGGGGTTCGGTCCCATCTTCTGACAACAACATTTTGAAATCTTTGTAGACGTCTCAGCTGATTTTCCGGGAGCCTCATGGTTCCCGTTGCGTAGGTGATTTTGGGAATGATAACTTGCTGGAGCAGAGTGATTTTGTTTTTAATGTTTAATTTACTTTTGGAGTTTAGGAGGGGGTACAGAGCAGCATATGTCCTGTTTGCAACTTTCAGTCTTTCATCCAGATGATATCTCCAGGACAGGCGATGATCAATTGTTATGCCTAAGTACTTGATTTGGTTGGTCCAGGGGATAGGAGTATTATTGATGACTAGACGGGGGATGTTCTGGAATTTTCCTGCTTTTGTTGATACAACAATGGCTTGTGTTTTACGTTCATTTACTTTGATTTTCCACACATTATAGAAGCACATTAATTTATCCAAGTATTGTTGAAGTCTGTTTTTGATGACATTAGGACTGATCGAGGTGACATAAAGCAACGTGTCGTCAGCATACATGGAAATATTGGCATCTTTCATTATGGGGGTGTCGGCGGTGTATAGATTGTACAAAAGTGGGGATAGTAGGGATCCCTGAGGTACACCTGCCCGTTGTGGTTGTGGTCCAGAGAGGGTGTTTCCAATCTTTGTCCTATATTGCCTGTCTTCGAGAAAGCTCTTGATTAGGAAGATGATTTTCCTGGTAAGTCCGAATTTGCAGAGTTTGAAGAGAAGCCCCTGATGCCAGACCCTATCGAATGCTTTTTGAATATCTAGTGAGATAATTCCTGTGGCTCTTTTGCTGTTGAGGCCTCTAATAGTGTCTTCAAGGAGTCTGGCGATCAGGAGCTCTGTTGAATGTTCTTCTATAAATCCAAATTGGAAGTGGGGGATGATACGTAGTTTGCTGACCTGTTTCTGCAGTCTGGATAAGAGTATCCTCTCAAACATCTTTCCTATACTGCAAAGCAAGGCTATTGGTCTGTAGGAGGAGGGTACCTGAAGATTTTCATTTTTCTTGGGGAGTAGGATAACTAACGCATTTTTCCATGCTTAAGGGAAGTAGAGGTGGTTGATACATTCTGTATATAGTTTAAGGAGGAAGACTTTTATGTTTTCAGTAAAGTTTTTAACGACTTTATTGGTAATATTATCACATCCAGGAGCTTTTGATCTTTTAAGGTTTTGAATAATAATTTCCAACTCCTCGATGTCCGGGTCGTTTATCTCGGGGAGTCCTTTGGTGTTAACAAATCTCGCAGCCGAGTCCCGAACATTCACAGGGTGATTGGAGATCTTATTGTCGTGTGCTGGAGTTCCCAAGTCTTCATTTATGGTGAATTGATGTAGGAGGGAGTGAGCAAATGCATCCGACTTGTCTTGATCCGTGAGTGCCATGGTATTGTTGTGTGAAATAGGAGGATATTGCCTGGATTTTGACTTGGAGAAATTTCTGGATAATTTCCAGAATCTGGGGCTTCTGACATCAATTGCTTCAATCTGATTATTAAAGGATTTGTTTCTGAATTGAATTATTTTCCTTTTAATAATGTTGGTAAGTCGGTTAGCGTGGGTGGATAAGATTGGTAGGTGACGTTTTTTCGCTTTTCTCTTCATACGATTGCGGCACGAGATTAGCTCCTTAATTTCCTCAGGCAAGGGATAGGGGTTGTAGAAGTTGTGGCTGATAGATGTAGAGGATGTTTCAATGGAGCTTTGTATTTTTGTGGTAAAATTTTCGATGGCGCTGTCAATATCAGCTATGTTGTTAAAAGTCATCGGGAGTTCGATTTTCTCAAACTCTTTTCTCAATATGTTATAGTCTGTAATTTTTTTATATTGTTGTTGGAAGTTGACGTTAATGTTGGATACGGTGATGATTAGGGGATCATGATCTGAAGACAGAGCGGCATCACACTGGACATGAATGTTTGCTGCATTTCCACTGGCAAGGGCAATGTCAAGAATGTCAGGTTTATGTATTCCAGAGTGGTGCGTGGGGGTGTTAGGTGATAATATTACAATTTGATTATCGTTGGCGTATGCTTCCAGAGATAGTCCTATTTTGGTGTTGTAATTACAACCCCATGTCTTGTTTTTGGCATTGAAATCTCCTGCTGCTATTGAGTTGGAGTTGGGTGGTAAGAGAAAATCAAGTATATCGCTGGATATTTCTTCATTAGGAGGTCTGTAGACAGATGAAATGTACATTTGTGAAGTTCCAACCTCAAGTCCGATGGAAGTGAATTCGGTGTTTGTGGTTATATGAGGAGGACATGGGCGTAGTTTAACCGCCAAGCCGCGGCGTGCCATCACTGCTGTGCCCCCGCCTTTTTTTCTTATTTGGTCGGTGCGGAACGTTTCGAAATTGGGGTGAGTGAACTTTACATCTGGTTTTAGGAATGTTTCTTGTAAAAGAATAATGTCAGGATCTTTTTGCTGAATGTAATTGGTGAATTCAATGTTTTTGCTGAGTACAGAGTTCGCGTTCCAGGATATGATGACTAGCTGACAGGAGATTTGTGTGGGTTTATTCATTGATGAGTTGATATGGTTGAATGTCTTGGTTGGTGCCTGCCCCCGCTGCAGCCGTGATAGGGATGGTTCCTTGAAGTTTTTCTAATTTAAAACAGCGCAAATTGACGTCCTTCATTGCCACGTCAAATCTATTTTCCAGTGAGGAAATCTGATTTATAATTTTTTGGAGCATATTTTCCAGGCTGTTTTGAGGTCTATTGGTTGGCTGTGGGGTAGTGTTATGTTGTTGTTGTGTATTATTAGAGGTTATTTGCGCAAAGGAAATGTTAGGGCCAGCGGCGTTTGGATTATATTGATTCAAGTTTGGATTGGGCTGGTTGTTGATCAGATTTCTCTGCTCGTTCATTTTGCGGGTTTTATTAGGGTTCTTTGGGCATCCAAAAAAGTTGGCAGTATGGTCCTGTAAGCAGTTAATGCACTTTGCACTTTCAGTTTTTGGTTTAATGCAGTCAGTATAAAAGTGTTCTCCGGCGCACTTGTGACACCGGGGGTCGGAGTGGCAGGATGTGAGGGTGTGGCCATATTGTTGACATTTGTGACACTGAGGAATGCGCCCCGGTGTCTGTCTTTGATCTTCAACATTGATACTCATATAACGAAGATAGGGCGTGTTTTTCAGAATATCGGCTTGGTCTGTTTCTAATAATAATTTTACCATGCCGGAGTTTCTCCTGGCATTGGCTGGTCCGAACATTAGCCAGTATATTTCCTGTGGGAAAACTCCAATTTCGGCGAGTTCTTCTTTAATTTCGTTTATGCTTATATTGATATTAAGACCCTTAATAATGATGTTGGATTTTTTCTGTTCGGGTAGTAGGCGGGTGTGGTACTTTATTTTGTTAGCATAGAAGAACGTAGCTAGTTTTCGATGGTCATCAGCCGATTGGGGGGATACTTCAATGCCCGGGCCAAATTTATAATTTTTGCACTGCGACGGGGAGATCTTCACTTGCTCTGCAACTATCAATTGGTAAATTTTGGACCATTCGTCCAAACGGGAGGTAATAACAATTGGCGGGACTGTTATGGGTTTGTTCATTGAGTAAGACTTTGTTGGTAGTTTGTTGAATGGAATTAAGGGTGGCTGAAGGTCGTTAGTGGTTGGTTGAGTTTCCATCGGGGAGATGCTGTCGTCGTTATCATGGCTGGAGGAGGGGTTGACGTTGGACGATGCCGAAGGATACTGGTTGATGACGTCTGTGGGGTTGATTTGAACGTCGTTGACAATGTTGATTGCTGTTTTTTTTTTAAATGGGGGAAATTCGTTAGCTGGAGGTTTTGTATGAAAATCAGAAGGAGTAGAAACACTGGGGGAATTTAGTTTTCGTTTGATGTTGGAAGGGTTGGTGGGTAGGTTGTTCTGGTGGGCATCCATGAGAAAGCGTACTTGTCCTTCAAGGGTGGTGATTGAGATTTGCTTTTCTTGTTCTCTTGATTTGATTGCTTCAAAGTCGAGCTTGTATCTGTCGCAAATATCGACAAATTCGGCTTTTTGACGTTCGATTTCAAGTTCAAGAAATTTGTTTTTTATTTTGATGGCTTCGTTTTCCTTTTTCATTTGTTGGTATAGTTCTCTGTAGTTGATGCTGTCATCATTTTGATTGTCTTGGGTGGAAATAGTTGGGTGTAGAGCGTTCTGGTTAATGGCCGCCGGGGCTGTACTTGTCGAAAATGAAGAAATGTTTGAGTCTTCATTGATGGTAGCTGGGGTTGGCGTAAGCTTGCTGCTGAAATAGTGTCTGTCATAGTTCATCTGTATGGCAGGAGAGAATGGAGCGTATTCGTTTGCTGACATATTTGATCTGAGTGAAGCAATTGACTGCGCATCATCAACACCGTCAGAGTCGACGTCGCTTGTGTCGTCATCACCATCGCCGCCTGCTGCGAATTTGTTACTGGTGTTCATGGCCGCGCGCGCAACCGATTCATTATTATGAGCGTTTGAAGTGTCCACTGGTATATTTTCACTGTTGCTAGGCAGAAACACTTTTTTGTTGGGCGGCGTGTTCACTGGGATTTCAGATGCACTTTTTTGAGCACTTTTTACGTGATCGATTTCCGCACGTGCTTTGACGAACTCAGGGTTTTCAGGATTTGTTTCGCACATGATTATGTTTCCCACATTAGTAATAGAGGGTGGAGTATTGGATGTTAAGGGGATGTTGTTAGAGAGGTTTTGAGGAGGAGCAAAACTCGAGCACTCACCTTGAGAATCGTAAACTTTTTTCTCGTAATCCTGGTTGATATTGTCCATAAAGTCGCTCGTTTTCACACACAAAACACTGGTATGATGATCACTGTTTAAATCGCGTTCGGGTTTTTTTTTGTCTTTGTCCCTTTCGAAGGGATGAGACCGTATTTTTTCTCTTTTTTTTCTGCCTCCCATTCCGACGTTTGGAGTTTCGAAAGAATAAATTCACAGCAGGATTCTGCTGGTATTTTCTAAGGGTTTTAGTTAGCCACGAAGTAGCCGAAATGCACGTGATCGCAAAAAAGTCTCCGGTTATTCAGAGACGTGTTGTTCGCTTCGATGCAGATTGACGACTGTGTGATATATTTCCATTGTGATTGTGTTGTATTGCAATTTTTGTTTTGTGGTGATTTCTATTTGTTTTTCGACTTTCGATGTTTATTTTTGTGCGAACTGTTTAATTAAAAAGACTTTATCATGGTGCATCAGTGCATCAGTTGCAAGAAAACCAGTAGGAATTTTCCGAAACTTTCCTTCCATCGGTATATATTGAATGTCAAATCATTGGCGTCTCCTAAAGGCCCCAAAGTCTAAAGCAAGTAAAAATTCTTTATACAGTGCGTTTTTTTTAAGACGGAACATAGGGATTCTCATGTTAAATTTTCAATCCCATGTTAGCAGTACTTTTATTCGTAGTGCACAGCTGAAACTTGCCGAAGATGAACTTTGGTGCTCCGAAATCTTGTTAGTTTGTCAATTTCGCCAGAATAACTTGAAAAAAGACTCAATAAATGCTTTAATTTATGAGAAAGTGATACTTTTAACATGCCTTGTATTGTATATTGTATATGACGGTGACAACCAATTTTCTGACGTGTCTAACTTCATTGCCAACTTTTTTAACCACAAAAATTTGATTCTCATTTTTATTACCGTTAAGGATACTGCTTGATCGTGAATAGGGGACACTTTGAACAGTTTATCTAAAAAATAATGTTTGATTTTTATTATTGTATTATACTAGAAATGAATGTAATTACAATTTGACAATGAAGTTATTTGTTGACAGTGGCATATACAAGGCTGTTAAAAAAAGTATTTCTCTCCAATTAGGTATTAAAAGCATTTTTTTTATCATTTTCCAATTTATTTTATGCTAATTGATGAAACAACATAATCTCTATAGGCACCAAAGTTTATCTCCGGCAAGTTTCAGCTGTGTACTTTGAATAGAAGTACTGCTAACATGGGACTAAAAATTTATCATGGGAATCCCTATGTTCCGTCTTAAAAAAAAACGCACTTTAGTTCTTTCAGGTTGAAATCTTTTTAACAAATCGCACTCTCTCTACAACAAGGACATAATTTAGCTTTAAAACAAATCGAGATGTGCCCTTGTTGTACCGAAGGTGCGAAATGTATAGTGCTTTCAATTCAATTTGTCACACTTTCAAGAGGCTGTAAAATATTTATTTTTTGACCTAAAAGGTCGACCAAAATAAGGAATTGTAGGGTTTTATAAATATTTTACAGCCTTTTGAAAGTGTGACAAATTAAATTGAAAGCACTGTACTAATGTAAAACCCAGGTGTAAAGGCAATGCTCGAGGTAATGCTGCATTTCAAAACTTCGATCCATTTCTCAGTTTACCTGTTCTGGCGATTTTTTACAAAAAAATGTCAAGTGCTTTTTTTCACATTCGAGTGTTTTTGTCCATCTTATTTGAGTAACAAAAATCATTTGATAAGTCACAAAAATCGTGCGGAAAAGTAACTTCACCGCACTAGTGCGGAAAAGTAACTTCACCGCACTAGTGCGGAAAAGTACAACTTTCAAAACGAAAAATCGTGCAGAAAAGTAACTTTTCCGCACGCTCGTAGAAAAAGGAGTTTATATATTTTTTGTGTATTTGGAGCGGGTTTTTGAAAGATCATTACAGATTTGCAATCAGCACATAAAGCCTTGTTATTCATGCGTTTTCGCTAATATAATCCAAACTAGAAACCACTTCTTTTGTTCAAACTTCTACTTCACTAGTCAAAAGCTCCATAAAAGATGTTGATAACGTAAGATACCTTTTTGTTATTGGTTATTGCAGCTGGTCTGCCTGATGATGAAGCAGTTGCTGCGGAGTTTTGCTTCAAGAAGCATACGGTCAAAAATAAAGTTCGCACTGAAAAAACGTTCTTGCATAAACATTCTCTTGAATTCCGACAAGCCGCAGAGCCGATTGGAGGGCGATTTCTGGTGGTCCCAGCTTTTCGACATTTATGCAGACCTTGAGGAGTTGCTTTGAAACTAGTTTTCCGGTATGTGCTGTGGAAAAAAAAAGTGAAATCCGTGGACATCATCTGGATTCAGGACGTCTGCCAGAAATCTCAAATGCTTATATAACATGAAAAAATGCACAGAAAACGCAGCAGGCGCTTGAGTCTTCTGACTGTTTGAACTGGTACTTAGTATTCCCATCCACAAAGGAAGAGATGAGCAGGAACCTGGAAGTTTTCGTCCGATTTTCCTGTTTTCGACTATTTCTGAAATTGTGGACAAGCTGGTGAAGCTGATGATGATGTCGTTTGTCACTTGAAAGAAATGTTCTCAGCTGATGTCAACATGCGTTACAAGAATGACAAGGAACATAGGATGATATGTTTGATTTGTTTTAGACCTTGTTTTTTTCGTTGAACGATGGCGAGGTAGCTGTCGTGGTGTTCTGTGATTTCACCAAGGCTTTTGACTGCGTCAGTCATAAGATTCTTCCAGAGGAGCTGCTCAAGCTTGGTTCCATTCTTATCTAAGTGGAAGACATCAGATGGTTAGAGCTAGTGGGTGCTCATCAACTCCGTTGCTCAAAAAACATGGCGTGACGCAGGGTCCGATACTTGGCCCAATTCTGTTTCTTCGTCACATCAATGAATTGTCATCTGGCCAGATTCAAGACCAATTAACTTTATTTTCTGACACAGCTATGGGAAGGGTGTCATAAACCAAAAGACATTCTGGTGTGTCTCAAACAACCTATGTTTAAACTTTGACAAGACCAACATGCTCAGTTTCAAATACGAATGCAACCCACTCAGCCTTGATGGACATGATATGCAAAAAAACAGTGGTCAAGTATCGTGGACTTCACATTGACGACAGGCTGAGAATCTCATCCCACATAGAGTCGTTGAACATGAGGTTGGCTTGGGAAAGTTATGCTGTAGGGGTGATCACTAGACAGTTTGGGGTGGGACTGAGCAGCTCAATCTACTTCTCAATCATTGAGAGTCGCTTGAGATAAGGTATTCTGCTTTGGAGCTTTTGTAGTCGCGCATTTTTCCGGTCAATCATTGTACTGCAAAAGCGAGCTATAAGATTTCATTTTGAATTGAAAAGAAAAAGGTCTTGTAAACCCTTATCCAGGAAGAATGAAATAGTAACGCTTCCATGCATTCTTATCCCAAAGACAGTTTGTTTGATTCATAAGAAACACAGAAGCCACGACAGACAGACCACTTATAATAAGAGGAGATCGGATAATATTTCTCTGTGTGTCTCAAAACGCTCGCTATCAAAAAACTTAATCATATATGAAAGAGTTTATAATCATTTGCCAACAGATGTAGTGTTCCCTACAATATTTGTATTCCGAAAACGTGTAACCGATTTGTTAAAAAAATATAGCCTACTATGAAAGCGGTGAGTTTTTAGCCGACTCTTTGTAGAATAAGTACCCGACTATCAGTAGAAGCTTATGGGTCGTTTGTTGCTGTGGGTTTGTCTCTTTATATTATTTGGTTCTGGTGATATTTATTATTTCAAGATTGCTTTGTCACACATATGTACTTATATTCTAGACAATAGAGCAATTTATGATTGGATTTGGTTTGGTCGAGCAAAAAAAAAAAACTGCGTACTTTATAGTTTTCGATCTCGCGTACGTCCACACTGTACTATTTCAAAAAGTTCTAGACCATATTATGTAGGTATGATATAATTCAAGAAAACACAACATATAATAATATCATTAATATATCGGATCTCAAGGAATAAAGACAAATTCATTCAATTCATGTCAATATAAACTTATTCATATCTGTGGTGAAATGTTTTCATCATAGTAGACTCGGAAAATGGCTCACAACTAGTCAATATTGTGCCACAGCGGCACCAGAACAATTATTATGGTAATACGACAGAAAATAACGCTTGTCTCTGGTGAGGGTGTAAGTCTTTTGTGTGTCATACACACACTCATAAGCACAAAAGATTATTCTGCTGATGAAACGCATAAAATCAAGAATTATTTGCTGAATTTGAACTAGGTAATATTTTCTTTTTAGTTTCCACTGACGACGGAAGCAGACTCGCTTCCGGAACGTTTGATATTATTGGGTTTTATTTTTTACCAATAGGCTCTTTTTCAGGTAACAAATGAAGAAGATCAGGTATTTGAACATTGGTTTGATTATTTTTTCAAGTGAACAGTAACTTGAATAATTCTTGGATTTCTCAAATTAAAAGGTTCGCTACCAGCGTCACATATATGTGCCAGTTGGTTTTCAACGTACGCCCGCTGACACACATAAGTAGTTATAGCTAAGGGGGTTTTGGACCATTGCACAAAAATTCCGCTAGGTGGCGCCGCAATCACGAAATTTGAATTTAATTATTTGTGTACTTTGTCTAGCCGACGCTTAGCCTGACGTCAGTACATGTTGACCTTCGGGGTTAGACATGCATAATTTTAGTTTCGTATACGGGGTGTGCAAAAAAAAATTAGTATAATTTTGAAAGGGGCATTTATTGCTTGAATTTTGGTTGGAAAAGTGGGACGGAGAAGAAGTTAGCTTGGGCTGCAGAAACCAGCGATGAGAAAAACAAATGTTTCATTTGGGCTGATCAAAATTCGTCCAAGGTTGTGCAATTTAACTTTGGCTTGAGTGTATTTTTTGTTCAAAATAAATTCCTCGTATCGGAAATGATGCAAGATGAATGTTCCAAACCCAAAACATGTCCAATCTCATGTATTAAAACTGCTAATAAACTTATCTTATCTTTTGGTACATTGTCATCAACGCCATTATACCAATTTTCATCTAAATCCAAATGAACTTCTCGACAACTATTCTTATTATTGGTTTCGGGAAAATAAGCATGACCTAATACAGTTTCTTCACCATCAAAACTAAATAAACATTTCCCTTGCATACATCGTTTATAATTTGAGTGATTTGATTTCAAAAAGGAGATCATCACATCTGGAGTTTTAATTGCCTTTGTGAATGTTAAATCCGCTACTGCCCCCCAAACACTAAATGCCTTTTCTATAACTGGCAGTTCATTCAGAGAAGGTAGAAGTCCATAGCACCAAGATAATTAGGATTTTTTCCAACCTTGTCCAATTTTATAAAAATTTGGGTAATCTGAAACACCACATCTTGGTTTACTCAACAATTTCAACGTTTCATTATTTTCGAGACTATCTACTTCTAATCCGTAACGCTTTTGAAAAGTTGCTAATGCCTCAGAAGGATCTATTAGCATGAGTTCATCTTGAGTTTCATTCAAATATCCATATTGAATTAGATAGTCGATTGTGCTTTTCTTGAGTTCCGTTGCTTTAGTCAAAAGAACTACTTGACTATAACGGAAAAAAATTAACACACACACACACGAGGCATCAATTAAATCGCTAATTACATATCGGAATATAAAGTTGTTTTACCACGGTGTTTTCATCAGTTACTTTGAGTGTTTCCAACAATGGTAAGTATTTAGAACTTGTATTATATGTATCTATTTTATAATCAAATAAACAATATTTTTCCCGATCTCAAAAATATACAACATGTAGGCATTCCTTCCGTCCGTGTTCAAAAATATTTGAGTTTTAAAGTTTAATTTTTATCCTTCCAATAATCTAAAACAACGAATATAACAAGTGAATACATTTTATCACTGATAAATCGATATCATGAAATGCAATTATTAGGCTTCTGCAATATAATCACTGTAAAGCACATTTTTTTTAGCCTTCTTCTGAGAGCAATCAAACGATGATGAGGATGTTTAAACAAGAAACTATTCTCGTTTTAGTATTACTCCCGTTGTTAGGTCAAGTAGTGCTTTTGACTGAAGCAACGGAACTCAAGAAAAGCACAATCGACTATCTAATTCAATATGGATATTTGAATGAAACTCAAGATGGACCCATGCTTATAGATCCTTTCTGAGGCATTAGCAACTTTTCAAGAGCGTTACGGATTAGAAGTAGATGGTCTCGAAAATAATGAAACGTTGAAATTGTTGAGTAAACCAAGATGTGGTGTTTCAGATTACCCAAATTTTTATAAAATTAGACAAGGTTGGAAAAAATCCAGATTAACTTGGTACTATGGACATCTACCTTCTCTGAATGTACTGCCAGTTATAGAAAAGGCATTTAGTGCTTGGGAGGCAGTAGCAAATTTATCATTCACAAAGGCAATTAAAACTCCAGATGTGATGATCTCCTTTTTGAAATTAAATCACTCAAATCATAAACGATGTATGCAAGGAGAATGTTTATTTAGTTTTGATGGTGAAGGAACTGTACTAGGTGATGCTTATTTTCCCGAAACCAATAATAAGAATAGTTGTCGAGAAGTTCATTTGGATTTAGATGAAAATTGGTATTATGGCGTTGATGACAATGTACCAAAAGATAAGATAAGTTTATTAGCAGTTTTAATACATGAGATTGGACATGTTTTGGGTTTGGAACATTCATCTTTTAATACATCGCTTATGGCCCCTTTTTATAGCAAGTCAATACATTCGAGTCAAGATGATATACAGGGTGTTTCCTAAAGATTGGTAAAAAATTCGTTGTGTGATTCCTGGGGTATTTTCATGAAAAAAAGTTCCTATAAACATTTGCCGAAAAATGCTTCCTAAGGGAGCTACGCCCCTTTAAATAGGGCACCCCGAAGACGGTTTTTCCTCAATATTTCCGAAACCTTACATACAAAAATCATGAAATTTGGTACATCATACAAACTTTTAATGCTGAATGAGAATTTGAGCTCAGAATTTCAAAATTTTGATCAGGGGCGTACCATACTGGCGTACCATACCATTTAAAAAATTGGATTCTTTTAACTTTTAACCCCGCCAGTATGGTACGCCCCTGATTAAAATTTTGAAATTCTGAGCTCAAATTCTCATTCAGCATTAAAAGTTTGTATGATGTACCAAATTTCATGATTTTTGTTTGTAAGGTTTCGGAAATATTGAGGAAAAACCGTCTTCGGGGTGCCCTATTTAAAGGGGCGTAGCTCCCTTAGGAAGCATTTTTCGGCAAATGTTTATAGGAACTTTTTTTCATGAAAATACCCCAGGAATCACACAACGAATTTTTTACCAATCTTTAGGAAACACCCTGTAGATGCAGTACAAAATCTTTATGGTAGAAAACCTAACAAAAAAATAACAACAACAACAACAACAACAACAACAACAACAACAACAGCACCAACACCAACAGCACCAACAACAACAACAACAACAACAACAACAAAAGAACCTGACGTAGCTCTGATATATGATAATACTGATATTTGTAACATTGATCCCAAAGAACTTCTATTCTTGATACAAGGGAAAACCAAAAATATGTATATTATCCATAAAAATAGAATTTGGATTCTGAATCTTGATACAAGAAAGTTCACCAGAACAAAAGGATGGTTTCTCGATACTTTTCTTCGCTCTCTACCCCCGATTGAAAAAATGACAGCTATCTATCAGAGACCTTCGGGAGAGATAGTAATAATTATCAAAGATGAACTATTCATGATTGACGATACAAACTTCAGACTTACTAGAAGAGAAAATATCACTAGGCGATTTGGTAGAAGGGTCACTGGAGCTGTTAATTCCTGAAGAACCTTTTATTGCTTTGATGAAGATTATCATGTAGAAATTGATGGATGTTCTTTTGTTATATTAGGTGCAAGAGGATATGGTTCCACCTCAGTTGCATTCAATGGTTTCCCATCAGCATTTGATTCGGTTTTTCGATACATTAACGGAATTTATCGAGTTCCTTTCCAGGGTGAAGTTCCATTATAAGGGTAGGTTTGGTATGTGTCCAATCAACTTCACAAAAATTTTAGTTTATTTATTGCTGACGCGTTTCGGTCTACTAAGAGACCATCATCAAAAGCATAAAAGAGTCAATAACTAGAAAAAAAAAAAATTTACACTTGAGCCAAAAAGAATTAGTAAGTACAAACTACTTACATTAACTTTTAGGAGAGTGGGAAAAGGTCACATGATGAAACTTGTACGTAGATGAGGACAATAAATGGTGGACAAACGAACAAAAACATTTAAAATACACAAAAATCGTCTCTCGAAAAATTCAACTATCACTGTTTACATATAACATTCAATGTGAGGTTAAACAGAAAAGGTGTGTCTGAAGCGTGAAGTGGTACAATACAACATAGAACCACGATAGATGATAAATAAAACATTATCGGAACAATCTAACTACATGTGCAGCTTCTTTAAAGTGATTTTTAACAGGGTCGTTTAAAGAAGTGACATCTGGAAACAAAGCGCTTTTGGCTATTTCAATATTCTCCAGCATATCTAGTTTCTTGCAGTTGGCGATGTTATGTAGCATTTTGAAATTTGTCTGAGGATCAAAAGAGTGATTATTTTGTTTTAGATGTAAGCCAAAAGCGGACTTGTTATCGTTGGGACATTTAAGAACATTTAAATGCTCTCTAATTCTAGTTTTGAAATTCCTCCCTGTCTTGCCAATATACATTGAATCGCAATCATCACACTGCAATCTGTAGACACCGCTCTTATGAAGATTGTCAGTTTTATCTTTAAGTCTTGAAAGAATTGAAGATAGATTATGGTTAGATTTAAAAATAATTTTTACATTTGAAATTGTGCTTCGAAAAATATTGGAAATGTTGTAGGAAATAGAGCCAAGGAAAGTGATCTTAAGAAATCTAGGTGGTTGCCATGGGTTGATAAAAGTGTCTGAAGGATCAGTCAGGCGCCTCAGCATATGTCTATATTTTTTGTTTATCAATCTATCGATCAAAGATGTGGCGTAACCATTATTGACCGCCAATTGATAAATTATGTTCCGCTCTTTGATGAAATTCAAAGGGTTAAGAGGCAGAGAGAATAAGAGATGAATCAAAGAGTGGAAAGCTGCTAACTTATGTAAAATACAATGGTTTGAGTCGTTAGGAATGATGTGGTCGGTTTGTGTGGGCTTTCTGTATAATGCTATATGTCAACAAGTTATTTTCTCTCTTGAAAGAGAGGTCGAGGAAATTTAGAGTGTCATTGGCTTCAATTTCCATATTAAACTTAAGATTAGGGTGCAGACTGTTAAGATGATCTGGAAAAGATATTAGCTCTGGTTCAGATCCTGGCCAAATTACGAAGGTGTCATCCACATATCTCTTTCACAAAAAAATATTTATTGTGTGCATACAGTTGTCCTTAAACAGCATATTT
>OY293303.1:89942732-90004543 GCA_958502075.1 Orchestes rusci
TGACTAGTGAGTATTTAGGGTTTTTTTTTCTTGTCTTTCATTGTATAAATTTAGGTGTATGTTTAAGAAAAATTCTCTACCCATGTCTCACTTTCAGTTGGGGCACTGAAGATGGCGTATTAGCCGAAAGCGCTTTGCCAGTTATTTCTAAATAAACTTGCTCAGAGTACTTCAACTTCTTTCTTTCCTGCTATTCTGAGATGAGCAACACAGCCATTCCTTCATATTTATTACCTATTTGGCTTGTGAAGTTTATCAAGACGCCCTGGAAAACAAAGACTTTTTCTTCCGATCTCGGATTGTTGCTATTTTTCGATTAAGTTTTCGAAATGCATTATATTGGCGCGTCACGGCAAACTACCAATCAAAAAATCAAATCCGGTTCATGCGTAGAAACTGCAGTCCCGATTGAATTTGGCCGGGTTATGCTCGGCACAGTGGATAAATGTGGTGCGGTCAGTATAAAGTTTTATAGGTATATGTTCCAAACCCATCTCACCTGGGAAATGTCCAAGTGTTAGTGATGTCGCTAGGGTGCGTTTTATGACATAATAACAGAAAATTGCCAAATTCTCAAAAAAATCAAATGCAACAATGGGGAACTTGCCTCAAATTTTTTATTGCTGAGTTCGAAAGTCCATGAAAAATAAGGAGACCCGTATTTTTTCTTTCTTGATGTTGGTCGAATATTGATGGAGATATAACGCTTTGAAGTGTGCTGAAATTGCAATGTTATGACGTCATAAAATTGTAATACCTTGCTTAGTATATCTATATATACTTATCATTGAATATTGAAAAGAACCAATGAATTGATAGTTAATTGGATAAAAATAAGTGATAAATACCGGTCCATTTGTTTTCTTCGTTATTCTAAGCTAGGAATAAGATATCGAGATACGGTTCACACCAATCATTTCACTACAGTTTTATATAAAAAAGTCGTATTTTTACAACTATTTTTTTTGAGAATTTTGAATTTTCCATTATTGTATCAAAAAACGCGCTCCAGCGGCATCAATAAGAACTAAACATATTATAAGGGAAATGGGTTTGATGCAATGAATGCTTTTTCCAACGAGACCAAATCTGTAGAAATATGTTAAGTCGGATAGGAGTAACAGCTGTTTATTCGAACAAAAAGACATGAATCACCCCTCAATACTTAATTTTTATTGGTACGTCAATCATTTTTCGAATAAAGCTTGTGTTAACAGAGCATGAAAAATTGTTTTGATACCTATACATCTACTTGGTGGATTTCAGTGCAAAATCACTTTAAAAGATGGAGAAACCGCCATCTTCTTTTCAAGCCTTGGCAACCATCTCGGAAATCTGAAATTTTTCTTCACTGTTTTCTTTCTTCAGTGATAGCATTTTTCACCAGTCTTAGTCACGAAGGCTTCATGACGAATAGTTCTATGGATACGGCACTATGCATTCTCATCTGAACACCCTGTACAATCTGTATTGTTTGGATCAAATTCAAACATTAAACAGAAAGTTTATTGTTTACGTTTATGTGCTATACATGACTGTGAGCTAAAATCAAAGTTTGTTATTTCAATTGTAATTATGGAGTAGGTATGATTAATGTTTTGTGGATAAAAAATGTACCGCATTCGGATTTTATTGTGAGTAGTTCTTTCCAAACACTGTATATTGTTTTCTCCAATAATAGAAATAAGTTTGATGTTGATACAGAAACAATTATCATTAAAACAGGATTTGGAGAAATCGGTATTCAATCATGTGTAATATCTTTTTGTAAAAATTCAAATAATTATTTGAGTGATGAAGTGGAGACGAATTAAGTGGATACTTCATTCAAATATCGCTGTTACATAATATTATTAGACTATATGTATCTGATTCAATGTGTAAGTGAAATTTTGTAATAAACCCTTGAATCCTGCACTTTTTCTTATTTTGCTGGTTAGCCCGGTTCTAATGCCTATTGAACTACAAAGGTGACGATACAATCAGCAGACTGCACATTCTGGACAGAGCATAATATTTCATATTATATTTGTTGGATCACAGCTGTTCTGAAAATGGAGTAAACATACATCATAAAAACTTAAGTAAGTATGTGAAACGAAGATTATTTTTCGAAAACTATAAATAACGAGACATATAGGTTATCATTCAACTGTTGGCGTTGGTATGTAGGTATGTATAACGTATTTCACAAAAGTTATGGTTGATCGACTTTTTCAATAAATGATGGAATGATACTCTTTGCTATTGAATTATACAGGGTGTTTCATTAATATTGCGAACAAATTCAGGGGTAGTTTTCCCGCTTGAAAATAAGAAGAAAACTTCCCATAAGCATGTGTCCGGAAATGATACATTACAGAGCTACAGTGTGTTGAAGTTTTATTTTTAATTTCATTTTTTCTAAAGAGTATTTTCACTAATTTTGATCTTCTGATGAAAATTGGTGTTTGGGGGTTTTTTGTCATGCAAAATTCGAATTCTATCTAAGTATGGCTCTGACTTGTAGAGGGCGCTACCTACACTTATTTTTCCTATTATTAAGCAACTTTTTTGGACGTACCTGTATTATATTCTTAAGTCAAAACCAGATGAAATAAAAAATACATGTGATTTTGGGATCATGGTCAAGCAAGGTCTTGCATTTGTTCTGAGAAAAAAATCAGGATGAGTCTCCCTCGTTAAAAATTAGAAGAAAACTTCCCATAAACATGTATCCGGAAATGCTCCGTTACAAAGCTACAGGGTGTTAAATTTTTTTATTTTTTCAATTTTTCATTTTTTTATAATATGTCGATACAAATTTATGTTTACATCATTCATTAGTTGAATTTTATCTTTTTACTAAAGATATGTAGCTATTATACGAAATATTTCATAACTTCACCTCCGCAATTATTTCAATATCGGATGTATTTATTATTTCAAATCCGAATATCTGGAGAATGGTTGCCTGTAGCGATTTTTAACAGGTATACTTCTTCTGCGTAGAAAATACAAATTGATCTTTTCTGTTGTCAAAAAATGTTATAGAGGTACGTCCAAAAAAGTTATGGCTGTAAATAATTGTAAAAATAATTGTAGGTAGCGCCCTCTACAAGTTAGAGCCATACTAAGATGAAATTCGAATTTCGCATGACAAAAAAACCCCTAAACACCCATTTTCATCAAAATATCGACATTGCTTCAAATATCATTAAGAAAAAACAAAAACAAAAATAAAACTTCAACACCCTGTAGCTCTGTAATGAAGCATTTCCGGATACGTGTTGATAGGAAGTTTTCTTCATATTTTCAGGCAGGGAAACTCATACTGAATTTTTTGCAATATTAATGGAACACCCTGTACAATACTTCGGGTGTTGAAATCTCATCAATAGTTAAACGTTTCTGGAAACTTGCATGCAAATTAAGGATATCCAAATCCAAGTAGATTTTGAACTGTTTAATAATATTTTTTCACTTATCTAGTTCAAAATCATACGAGTTTCCTTATCATGTATTTGACAAAATTGTCGTTGAATTTCCCTGAAAAAAGTCTTCTGCATTTCATTTTTGACAATACTCATGGTTCCACGTTGCCGTGTTAAAGTTTAAAGTAAAAAAAACCTACTTTGCTGGATCGGTCTAGTCAACTGGTTTTCCATATGGGCACCATATTTTCAAAAAGCATAATATAATGCTGATTTTGAAAATGAAGAAATTCAATATGACGCCCATAAGACAAACAAAAGTTGACCTCCCCTTTTAGAATCTCCGTATTCTCTTACCCATATCCTGGAAGCTTGAAAATGTTAGCTTTTATAATGAGCAAAATATTGTGGTTTTTCAAACCTGTATCTATAAAACAGTACCGATTCAAAATAAAACAAAGATAAAATATTTTTGGGCGACTTTTCATGCATTTAAGCTACGTCGTATCTTTTTCCGTTTCTGAAATCCCCATGTAGTCACTTTTATCTGAGACACCTGGTATAATCAGATTCTTCTAGTTCAAGTCACCATCTCACTAGTTTGGAATTTTGGTATTTCATTCAAAATAGACACAGTGAACGATGATCAAAATTCATAGATTTTCCTCCAAATAGTCTAGCAGCTGCAGTCACTATAGTGAGACAAGGACAGGATCTTCCCGTATATTTTCGCATTAGGTTTATTTGGAAAGATATTGAAATAAGGTTAATTCAAAAGTTTCATGTTTTTTTTATGAACTTTGAGAATTTGCAGACTGAAAAGTAAAAAAAATATATACACATTCATAATAATTATTCATGCATTCGTTTTCAAACCATAAGCAAATGGATGTTACATATTCAAGCCATGATAACGACCGTAGCAACCGGTCTAAATCAATCAGTTTCTAGGTGGGGTGCAGAAATATACATTATGTTATCATCCATGACCAGACTGGGATTCATCAATTTTTGAGAAATATGAATAATTATAGATTGACATACGTGTCTTCATAGACCAAGCAGCAGGGATATTTTCCTGACAAAGACAATAGAAGAAAACCGACTGTACCACGTCCTCAGACACAATTCCTACTGATATTCCATCATGTTTGCTCAACTGAAATATGGGAGGTTAATTTGTTATAAACAATTAAATCGTGGAAATTACGTTTTTGTCCCGATAGATTATAGAATATAATCTAGGAATTGTGTTTAATGACGTGATATAGTCGTTTTCTTCTCCTTTTTTTGTCACGAAATATCCCTGATGCTTGGTCTATCAATGAAGGTCCAATGTGGGCCGTCTCTTTATGAGAAGATATTTTCTGCAATCTTCAGGACAACTTGTTTTTTCATTTTTAAATTATGTTATGAATAACGTATGTTCACTATGGAAACGAACATCAAATAATGATATAATAAGGGTCTTTTGCGCACGAATAACGACCACTTGACCTCGCTGTGCTTGCAAATTGATTTTGCTTTGAGATTGTACACAAGGGGAGTTGGCGTGAATAAAAAAAGCGAAAGAACAGTGGATAACTGTTAATTATTGTCAGTTTCCTGGATGAGTTTGGGGTTTTCACGTTTTTATTAACAATCCGTTGAAGGATCTGGGAAAGTCATGGATGCATTTTGCCAAAAATACGACAGGGGGCAGAATTCAAAGACAATTCGTACCAGTTGAGTCAATCGGAATCAATCATTTGGTCACTGCATTTCAGTCCAAAAAAGGTGACAAATAGTTATAGGTATACCATCTCAACATATACACGAGGAGAATGATAACTACCAATTGAAACATATGCGCTAATCAAAAACTCATTCAAATTCAAATTTAAAATAATCTCACTCTCAAATCAACAAAATTAAAAAATATTGTGATAGGCATTGGGGTTTCTCAGATAACTTAAACACGCGTCATAAATATCACGAGAGAATATCAATCTATGAAAATCCCAATCTTTATCAATTATTATAAAATGAGTTGAACTATTTTGATTTCATTTTATTCGACTATGAGTACAACAATGCCCTAACATATAATTCTTTTATTAGTACCTGGGTAAGAATACAATATAGTTAATTTTGATAACAATGTAACAACTAACAAACATAATGCATTTTTACATATTATTCATATTATTCTTCGTCTTCTGACTCTTCAACATCTGATTTCAAGATACCTAGTGTCTTCGCTACGCTCTTGACATTTGATATCACTTCTTCTTGCACCAAATTGAAACTCATTGCCAAGAGAGAGATGCCAAATAGAAGATACAGTGAGCAGAGGGCGATACTTATAGTGGCATAATATCTGGAACAATCACGGTCTTATAAACATTCCTTTAAGAGAAGTGATAACATTTGCTTGGACTTTTTTTCTAATAATAATTGGTGTTATGTCAAGCGATCTCCCACGTTTCTTGAGACAATATAATGAATAAAAAAAATGCTCACCGATCTTGATTCACTCCTTTAGCTGGGACCAAATCACCAAAACCAATAGTAGTCAAGGTTATGAAACAAAAATATGCCGCATCAAGATAATCCCAGCCTTCCCATGACTTGAAAAGATACGCTCCAGCTAGAGACAATATTAAATACTACTGTTACTACAGATTACAATAACTTGAACCATACAATCAACCTACACAGGGTGTTTATTAATAGAGTGCCGATACTCAAGGGTGACAATCCTTGGATGATTTTAAGTTAAAAAAATTCATATGGACAAAGGTCCGCAAAATCATAATTTTTAAGATACAGGGTGTTGAAATTTAAAAAAATAAATCTTTTTTTATATAAATACTTCGATTCTAATCAAGATATCTTTATTAAATTTGGTACATGTCTTCAATGCATATATGCATTTTGTGATCTACAGTCAATTTTATTATTTTTACCAGTGGCGTCACTACGGGTTTTGTATTCAATATCAAACTTACACGCCACTACTGCTTCCTTTTATAATGAAAAATATTTTTGGAATTTCTACTTATTCCCAAGCCAATTTGTTCTCCTGATTTTCTTTCGTCCGGCGCATGGTTTTCGATTAAAAAAAATAAAATATACTCAATAGACAATTTGCACATTTTTTTGGAAATATGGAAAATATAAGGATAAGTTAGTACAGATGCCATTGATGTTTAAAAAATCAACCTACGACCTCTATTAATGTAGTAATCACCGATTAAAGAGCGCCAATCAACATCCACTGCGTCACAGAATACATTATCTATCTCCGTCTGGCGTATTGACTGAGATGACTTTCTCTCTTCCAGGAGGGTAATATGGCTCCGCCCCGTTCTCAATCATACATTGAAATTTGCGTTCTCTTTTTTATTTATTAAGTATATTTTTGAGTATTTTGGAAAAAAAAAAATCGCTGATGACTTTCTAATATTGTCTAGAATACGTATATAAAACTTCAAGTCATTTGAGAATTTATGCAAATTGTTCATTGGATTGACACCCTGCTGCGTCTTTTAATATATTTGAATCAGTGGGACCCTCTCTAACATTCCCTGTAATATTTTAAAATGAAAGTTGAGATGCCAATGCTTCTTTTCAAGATCTATTTCATTTTATTATTTTTTTAAATATATTTTTTATTTTCATTCAAGGTACAGTATTTTTGAAAAAATTAGGCTCTTGCGGACCTACAGTGTGACCCATTTGTTTTGGGAACACCCTGATAAAAAGTTTATTTCTTAACCGATTTGGTTCGTTTTTTTTTTGGATTGTAGAGCTCGAAAGATTGTATATTCTTGGCAAAAAGTTACCTTCGCCATTTTGACTTCAAGGCCTACTATGTTAGTTTTTAAGAGCAAAATTTCAGGAAACCATATTAGCGATTTTTTTAGAAAAAATCTGTGTGCGCCACTGGATTCAGCATCCTTTAAAACGGGTCTATACAAATTTTCAACCGAAAATATCAAGTTGAAAAAAATTAAAAATTCGCACTTTAACAATCTTTGATTCTATCAAAACAAATTAAAATGACATAAAACGAAAAATTTGTAACTTCTACCAAACCATCATCAACTTCAATGCATTTATCATTTCTTTTGATAGAATCAAAGATTGTTAAAGTGCGAATTTTTAATTTTTTTCAACTTGATATTTTCGGTTGAAAATTTGTATAGACCCGTTTTAAAGGATGCTGAATCCAGTGGCGCACACAGATTTTTTCTAAAAAAATCGCTAATATGGTTTCCTGAAATTTTGCTCTTAAAAACTAACATAGTAGGCCTTGAAGTCAAAATGGCGAAGGTCACTTTTTGCCAAGAATATACAATTTTTCGAGCTCTACAATCCAAAAAAAAAACGAACCAAATCGGTCAAGAAATAAACTTTTTATCAGGGTGTTCCCCAAACAAATGGGTCACACTGTATGTCCGTATGAACTTTCTGTCCAAAGGAATATCACCCTTGAGAATTGGCATTCAATTAATAAACACCAAGTAGGTATAATATGCAGAAATAAGATACCCGAGTCCATATTTCAAATATTATAACGAACAATATTTTTTATATGTTTGTATGAATTTCGTAAAACAAAAAATACATTTTCCATCGTAGTATTTTCTTCATTACGCCTCTTCACTTTGGTCTGACATTATTTTAAAGACCTACTTTGTTGCAAGTCATACTTACGGCGGTTTAACATGTGAAACATAAGATATGTGTTTCAAGTTAAGAATTCAATGAATTTGCAACACCTTTTTTTATAAGTATGAAAAGTCGTATTTTAATGAGTTTCATACAAGACTAACAGGACTAAGATGTTAATGCAAAAATACAAAGAAAATATTAAAAAAGAAAAAAGTAAGAGACTATTTGATTTAAAAAGTGCAAACGACTTAACAGAATAATATTTTTTACCTAGTATGTAACTGATAACCAGTAGGACACATAACCAAATAGGTACTGGTCTTGGTCTTTCCCTATCTACATTGTCGTAAGAAACACTGTACTCGTCATCAGATTCTGGATCATCCACGTATGCATTCGGTTGTCCGTAGCCTAGGGGGGTCATCATTTTTGGACTAGAATTTGCTGATATATGGAAAGAGAGTGCATCAGACCATTATCGTTGTCTACAAGCAGTACATCATACAGTTCATGATGCTATCAACATTTGATCACTCCGACTATATGTACTTACGCAGAGGGGACCTAGATCTTCTTGGTTTTATTATTCGTCTCGTTCTGAATGTCACATCTTTGTCATCCTTTTCAGATCCGGACTCTGGGGTATAACAGCGTGGAGGTTCCAAGAAATTCGACGAAGTTGATACCACGGAGTCAACTCTTTTTGCTGAAATTCAATGTCAGAAACGTTCCTTTTTAAGCAATTTTTTTTTATTCAGTTGAACCCTTCCTCTCAAAAGAACTATTATGATGCAAAGAATACTTTTTCAGATTTTTGATTTTTTTTTTTTTTATTTTCAACATTTTTTTGAGATGCATTAAGTTCAAATGACACATTTACTGCGACATGTATAACTATATCTGTTCCTGGCAATCCAGCATTGGACGAGTGAATCATTCGACTTCATATTTGAGATACGTATCACGTATCAGGTGGGATTGAAATAGGGTGAGAAGGCACATGAAGGCATTCATCTTTGGCAAAATATGTTTTTTTGGGTATCAATTCCAAGGTAAATCAACGAACTCTATCATGCATTTTTTGAAAATCAAAGAGGTATCTTTTTTCCAAAAACTATCACTCGTGGTATTTGATATCGAAGGAGATCAAGAGAGGATCATATTCTGAGCTGACAAGTGATGAAACAAATTGAAGCTTTGAAGCAGATGGAGCAAAAATAGCTCATGAGGTATAAAACAGAGGAAAATCACGATATGATGTTGACCGATAATATGTGGAATGAGGATATTGACCAAAAATGAATAAAGGGTGAAAACATGTTTTTTTATGAACATATTTTTTTTTGTCAAAATCTCATAAAAACATGTTTCAATCTGGTGGACTATGTATAAACTAGAGAGCAGTTCTAGGTGAAGTTTCTGTTTCTATAGTCCTATTCAGCAAAATTTGGGATATTCACTGAAAACTGATGGTGAAGTTTAGCGAGAGCGGAATTCGATCGATCTCCAACTAGATGTTAAGTAAGGCGTGAGAAATCAAACCACAAAGCCTCAAAAGGTAAATGTTTCGGACAAAACTTCAAAACAAAAAGTTCTGTTGAACGCTTTATCAAGTATTCAGGTTTTACCTTTAGAGATGCCTCTCGCATCAGTTTCCACTTTTCTCAATGTTATACCTAAGATAAAAAGAAGTTCACACAATGGAGCGGATATTAAATTTGACGATAAAAACAGCGTAGCGTTTGAAAAAATTGATAATTGTTCTTTATCGTGAATCATCAATTTTCTTTGTTCTTAGCTCAGAGCACAGTAATATAAAAAAGGATGAGTCAATCAACATACCTGGGATGCTTTTGGAGAATGGCTGAATTTCTCCCACAACGTATTTGTTGCATAGAATAGGCGAATTGGCAATGAGCATCGGATCCACTTGAACAGACCTTTGCTGGTTTGAGGTTCTTGCCTTGTCTGAAGATAATTCCCTTGGCAAAGTTGTTGCTGATCGGTGATCTTTATTATGTGTGATCCCTTTTTTGTTTGAGATGTCTGAAAATCGACTCGGACGACTTGGTAGGCTCGCCCCTCGATGGAATTCATCTGGATATCTAAGAATCAGATTCAATGTTTCGTTGTTATGGAAAGATCTAGACATCAAAATACCGAAGCTCTGTATCCGAATGATAGTTGGGACTAAGATCTGAAATACTATAGCCACTGTCACCAGATTTTCCTGATGCTCTCACTGATCTTCTGAATGAAGTTGCTGATCTTGACCTGGTGACTCTTTGCCTATAAAACAAGAAAGTATTTTATGATATGAGTCTTATTACAAATTATTCGGAGTACAAATATTAATCAAACATATACAGGGTCCTTCATTAGTGCGTCGGGCAATCCTAGCGTGGTTATTTACAAAAGTAGAAAAAAAAGTTTTATACAAAAGTTGTAGAATGTGACTTTATGCATATTTTAAAAATATTTTCAAACATACAGGGTGCGTCACAAAAGTATGGCACGAAAAAGTATGATTTTTTTAAATGGAACCCCCTGTATATTAATTGATATTTCAATTCTTTCTTCAATTTGGAACAAAAATTGTGCTACAACTAATGTTCCTAAATTCAACCGTTATCGAGATATCGCGTTTTAAAAATGGCATTTTTGCAACTTTGGCATGCTATAAAACTCAAACTATTCAAGTTAGAGGAAAATGGTTTGCACTTTCCTCTCTTAACTTTTCAAGAGCTCTTCTGTCATTTGGATAGAAGGTAACGTCAACTGTCAACTTTTTTCGGCACATTTTGACATTTTTTCACAATAATGGATTTAATCTCCTTGAATAGCTCTTGAAAAGTTAAGATAGGAATGTGCAATCCATTTTTCTCTAACTTGAATAGTTTGAGTTTTATAGCATGTCAAAGTTGCAAAAATGCCATTTTTAAAACGCGATATCTCGATAAGGGTTGAATTTAGGAACATTAGTTGTATCACAATTTTTGTTCCAAATTGAAGAAAGAATTAAAATATCAATCAATATACAGGGGGTTCCATTTAAAAAAATCATACTTTTTCGTGCCATACTTTTGTGACGCACCCTGTATGTTTGAAAATATTTTTAAAATATGCATAAAGTCACATTCTACAACTTTTGTAAAAAACTTTTTTTTCTACTTTTGTAAATAACCACGCTAGGATTGCCCGACGCACTAATGAAGGACCCTGTATAATAGAAACACGATTATTAGTGCATGTCCGGGGATATGGTGGTGTTAATTTTGATGGATTCGTCAATAAGATCTAACTAAGATCATCGAATATTAACTCGTCTAGAAGGTTCACTCGTCGTCAAAGCTGGCTCTGGCACGCCGCATTCCTAGTCCCGCTTTGGCCCCAGCGTCAGGTGTCGCCGATCGGAAATTTCGGCTGAGATTCGTCGCTGGAGTTTCGTAGACAGCTTGGAAATCGGTAGCCTTTTTCCAACTTGTCTCCCTCGTGAATTTAAGCCGGTTGTCGGCCGGATTTTGTTCATGATTTTCGGAATTTCGGCAAATAGTTTTGGAGACACGGTTTTGAAAGGTTCCGATATGAAGTGAGCCAACTGTGTATTATATAAACTGTGTCAGGATCATGAAAAACTATATCCAAAGAGTCCAATATCTTTAACGAGAATAGAGATATTTCAATGCGGTTTGCGGATTTTTGGAGCTAGTTTCGTCCATATTGAGGTGCATTGAATGGACCATTCGTAGAGACAAAGAATCATGATATACAGGATGAAGTCACCTGAAAAATCAAAATTTTTGTGACTATGCTATTCCGGTGAGCATTGAATTCAGGCGGTGCAATAGAGTTTGTTACTATAGTCATGTTAATGTCTCTTTTGTCAGTTTTTGAATTCAAGCGTGTTGCCATCATAGTCAGATAAAAAGCAGGGGCCCAGACTTTGTCAAAACTTTGTTACATCATCAGAATTATCGATGCATTCAACAACTTCAACTCATTTCTCAGTTTACGGCAGCCTTTTTATCACGTTCAAATAAAGATGTTGAAAATAAAACTTTTCCCTCTATAACTTAGGATAAGAATGACTAGCACCAATCAAAAACTTCACAGTAATTGAACAAAGGAGACTGTATCTATGAAATTTCAAACTTGGCAAAATTTTGAAGAAATCATGAAAAGTAATCTATTTTTTGCCATGAAAACAATTTCATAGCTACACTACTATCCTGCGTTCAGTAATTGTGAAATAACATAAATGTTGCCACTCTTTTGGAGGGTGCTAGCCATTTTTCTCAAAAGCTACACTGAAAAAAGTTTTATTCTTGACATCTTTTTTTGAACGGGATAAAGGGGCCCTGAGCAACTTATTTTTAAATAACCAGTTCCCGCGTAAACTGACGAATGGATTGAAGCTTTCAAGTGCAAACTGATGCAGTATCAAAGTTTTATCAAATTCTGGGTTTGTGCTATTAATCCGACCATGACTGTATGAACGATAAGGCCCCTTATCGTCCATTGTCCAAGGTGTACAAGAATATAACAAGATGGCTGACAGAAAGTGAATGTCAAACGAGCTTTCCATTTTCATTTTGTAATTAAAAAAAAATGAAACCTTTGATATAAACCATTGTGAGTGAATTGTGAGGAGGATCCGGCTACGACTAGGCTGGACTGGGCGCACAATTTGTTCAGTCATTGTTTACTAGGGTACAGATCAAATGCGCTGTATGGAAGAAAAGTATGGTAGGGATGGATCTGTTCACTCAATTCATCAATTATTATCGTTCACTTCTATATATAATGGAAATTAACTACATACATATGTATATGAAAATTATGGTGGATCTATATATCATTTTAATGTGACGATGTGTACAATGGCTTCACGGAGCCATATGGTGCTACTCAATGATAGGCCCTAATTCTAAAGACGCATTCCTGAACCAAATTCAAGTAGAAAAGGTCTTATTGGTAAAACTATTGTAAGTGTGTCTTGAATATAAATATTCTGGTTCGAGATACAGGTTAAGAGAAAAATCGGACTTATTATTAGTGAATGAAGTCACTTTTGCTTGTTGCTATATTTGTTGTTATGGGCACAATGTTTCTGTCTTTTCTTGACAGCCTATGATTTTTTATGTGGTCAAAAAGTAGATTTTTTTCCAAACCTCCAACAACACTGTATCTCGAAAACCAAACCAGACCATTTAGGATTCAGAACACATGTTTATCTTGAAATTGGTTTCGGAATGCGTCTTTCAAAATATGGTCCATCATTGAGTAAAACTTTGTATAGGCTCATTAGAGGCACGCCAAAACATGCGGATTCAATGTAATAGCGTTGAACTCAATGTTTCGAATTAAAATACTCACATGTTCATTATGAGTGAAAATAATACTATCCTATACTCAACAGTACACAATTTATTTTCACAGTTTACAGGCATAAATTGGGTTAGTCTTAAAAAGTGGACTCTATCCTCATTTCGTCAAATTGTGTGATCATGTGACGGAAAGGTTACGTAGTTAGTACGTAATATTGAACAGTTTTGGATTTTGGTCAACAATATAGTCCAATAAAATTGTAAGTTGAAAAAAAAATGGGCAAAATGTATCTTTTGAAGTTTGTCAACGACGGTCTCCTGAGTGTAAAATCAGCAAAATCGGAAATTTTTCCCGTGCGGTTTTTGTGCAATAGGGGTGGTTTTTTTGAATAGTGCTACAACAAAATAATTATACTCAAATCGTACATGAGAAAACTCTTCATAACTTTACCTCATGGTTTTTTTTAAATTTTACTATTTCCGGACTTATCGGCCGTTGAATGAGCCGTATTTGAGGTGATTTCAAAAAGTTAGTTTGCTCTCAATTGATCCATGATCAAAGTGGTTCATAATAAATGGACAAGCAACTTCTCCTCATGGACTTTGTCACTTGATTTTCTGAAGATAGCCCAGTTCATGGAATTGGGGTAGTTTCGTTATTGTTGTCTAGCTCTGTAAATTTGCCAAATTAAAGATGTTCGTGATAGAATTACATATACAGTGACCGGCTAAAATATTGTAACGAGTTTCGCTATAGAAAACACTGTTCAGCTTTAAACTATTTATTTTACAAGTCACTATGTACAGAACTCAAAATCACAGCTTATTTATGTTTTACGATTTATATTTCACGACGTAACTGACTGAACTAACTAACCGAACTAACTCCTTGAAATGACGGATCTCATTATATACCCTCGCCAGGATTGAGAGAACAATCCAGATACTTTTGGAAAAGCGAAGAATGTTCGACGCCATCTAGCCTTGCTAGAATGTACCAGTAGCCAATCGATTCCTAACAATTCTACACAATGTGGTGGCTTGAGCGGCGCATTCACCATGTTCCGTAACATTGCCCCCCTCTTAAGGCAATTCGTCCCGAGTTGCCTTCATGTCGGTATCGGCAACTGTCCCCAAACCGGCAGCCTGATGTCCTATGGAAGTAGCAGTCCACTGTCCTCTGGTTCGTCCTCCGGGAAGGATAGCAGCACACCAGGATGTCAATGCCGCTTTCTTTGAAAATTACCTCCAGCATGCTCCGTACTACTCTCCAGTCCAGTTGGTCGTTCGTCATATTCGGAATTGCCAGATGGGTCAGGTCCTGTGACAGCATCAAGTCACGAAGATGACTGAGGGCTTTCCAGACATCACTGTAGGTGGTCAGATGATGTGGAAGCTTCTTCGTCACAAGGTAGAACAGATGTCGTGTACCTTCCATGATTTCCAGTACCCTCCCCACCTCTGGTTTTTGTCGTCGTAGATGTTCCAGTTGTCCAAATTTCCGCTTGAAAGCAGCAGCAAGACCACTCCTCATACCAAGATCTTCAGTGACCCAGTGAGCCAACGAATATTCGGCCGGTGCTTTGAACAAATCCAGCTGCCTTTCTTGGACAACGCCATTCTGGACTTTCTGGCCAATGGAGTGTAGAGACATGAAAGTTTCCAATGACATGTCTTTCTTGGGTAACCTGATCTGCCTCACTTCAGCGTCCTGATCGTCGTGGTTCCCAGCATACCGAGCTAAACGATTGAAGTGAACAACCCTCGGTTTTCCTCGTGGTGGCTTTCGAATCCTGTAGACGACGTCACTGATTCGCTCCAGAATCTCATACGGGCCCTCCCAAGAACTTTGCAGTTTTGGGGAGGATCCACGTCGCCTCTGTGGGTTGTGAAGCCAAACCAAATCCCCAACCTGGAACCCTCCTTCTTCGGCCTTCACGTCATACGCTTCTTTCATCCTGTCGCTGGCACTTTGGATGTTTAGTCGGACCCGTTGATGGATATCGTCCATTTTTCTACGAAGATCACTTGCGTAGTCTTCCCCAGCAACATCCTCACCAGGTGGACAGCCAAACTTCAAATCGCAGGGCAGCCGGAGTTCACGACCCATGATGATCTTGGCAGGTGTTTCGCCCGTCGACTCATGAACTGCTGACCTGTACGCCATGAGGAATAGGGGAAGATGTTGATTCCAGTCTCTTCGATGGTCAGAGACAACTTTGGCCAAGTGTCGATTGATGGTTCGGTTCATTCGCTCCACCATGCCACCCGATTGTGGGTGTAAAGCCGTTGTCCTTGTCTTCTTGATCTTCAAGACATCGCAGACGTTCTGGAATAGCGTCGATTCGAAGTTCCTGCCCTGGTCCGAATGCAGCTCCAACGGGACACCGAAACGGCAAAACCATTCCTTAATCAAGACATCGGCAACGGTAGCTGCCTCCTGGTTTGGCAAGGCATACGCTTCAGCCCACTTGCTGAAGTAATCCATGGCGACCAAGATGTATTTATTTCCTTTGTCCGTTTCAGGGAACGGTCCAGCCACGTCGATTGCGATCCTTTCAAAGGGGCTTCCCACGTTGTATTGGCGCATAGGAGCTTTTGGCCGTTTCTGGGGTCCGTTACTTGCCGCACATACGGCACATTTTCTGCACCATTCCTTCACATCAGCTTGACAGTTAACCCAGTAAAACCGTTCTCGCAGCTTTCCCAGCGTCTTGGTTACACCCAAATGTCCACCCGTGACGCCATCATGGACCTCTCGCATCACCTCTGCCTGTCTGTTTCCAGGAACGACTAACTGCCTCCGATCTTCCGTGCCATCCAGATTCTTCACCAGCCTCTTCAGGATGCCGTCATCAAGAACCATCGAGTCCCATTGAGCCCAGTAGGACTTCACGGTGGTCGAGAACCGCGCGACCTCTTGCCAGGTTGGTCGTTGGCCCGCCTGTTTCCATCCGATGACAAGCTTCAGATCTGGATCTTTCTCCTGGTCCTCGCGAAGCGCCTTAGACTGCCAGGAATCATCCACCACAGTTGTCCTGCGAACGCTCGCTTCATTTTCCTCGGCTGTGTGAGAAAGCTCTGGTCTCCTGGACAAGCCATCCAAGATCTTGAGGCTTGATCTCACTCGATGATCATTCTTTCCCCATGCCAACGCAGGTGTCCGTATCTCTTTCCTACAGCGGCCACGCATATGCCCAAGCTCTCCACAATTCCAGCATCGCAGCTCCTTTCGCTTAGATACCTCTATTTTCTTGAGGACTCTCCTCACAGTTGCTTCGACGGTGTCTTCTTCCAGAGGATCCTTCTCCTCCACCCTTCGCACGCGTGCAGGAACCTTCAGAGACTGCTTCGCCGCTTCGAATTCCAAGGCTTTGGCCAGTGCTTCAACCAGTCTATCGGGACGATGGAGTTTCAGTGACTGCCGAATCTCCTGGTCTCGAAGTCCATCCAAGAAGGCCTGAACTGCAAGCCTCTCTATAACGTTCTCTGGCGTGGTTGGATAAGCCAGTCGTGCAAGGCGAGCAACATCCGCTTCAAACTCCTGCAAGGTCTCGTTGGTCTTCTGAATGCGATTTTTCAACTGAGAGTGGTAGACGTGCTCCAAGTGAGTTTGCCCATATCGCAGTTCCAGATGCTTGACTAGTACATCGTAGTCCTCCTGCTCCTGGGTGTTGAGCGTCTGCAGGATTTCTGTAGCTTTCCCACGAAGTGCCAGAGTCAGTGCCAGAGCTTTCTCTGTTGCGGTCCATCCATTTGCCCTTGCTGCTGCCTCGAACTGGCGATGGTAATTGTTCCAGGACAGCTTGCCATCAAACTGAGGGGCTTTCATGTGGACTCGCACGGTATCAGACTCCATTTTAGCACCTTTGCTCTCGAATGTCACTTCTGGTTGTTTCTGAATCACTGCTACTTGTCTTCGCACTTCCTCGATTTCTTCTTCCAAAGTCTTCATTGTATCTCCAAGTTTTGCTTCAAATCGTTGCTCAAGGTTCTCAATTTCTTCCGTTACCTGATCCTTCCAGAAGTTGTAGTTGTCCGCCAGCTGTTCCTTGATTTTCTCCTCCATTATTCTAGAAGATTCTACAAACTTCTCTTCCATTTTTCTGGAGTTCTCTTCCATGGCTCTAGATGATTCTTCCAGCTTCTCTTCCATTTTTCTGGAGTTCTCTTCCATGGCTCTAGATGATTCTTCCAGCTTCTCTTCCATTTTTCTGGAGTTCTCTTCCATGGCTCTGGAGGATTCTTCAAATTTATCTTCCAATCTCTTGGACAATTTCTCAACTACCGCGTTGGGATCGGGAATTTCAAATTGGAACGTATCAGGATCCATGCCTTCTTCCATTAAAGCCTCACGAAGCCTTGTTTGTAGATCAGTTTTCTTACCGCTACTATCCAGGTCACGCTCCTCCAGCTCCCTTTTCAACTCGGCGACCTTCAATCCGGTTAAAAACACTAGTTTCGCAGCCATCACAGCGAATATTTATGTCCGTTTCTATAGCACACAATAAATTCCACTTTTGACACCAATGTAACGAGTTTCGCTATAGAAAACACTGTTCAGCTTTAAACTATTCATTTTACAAGTCACTATGTACAGAACTCAAAATCACAGCTTATTTATGTTTTACGATTTATATTTCACGACGTAACTGACTGAACTAACTAACCGAACTAACTCCTTGAAATGACGGATCTCATTATATACCCTCGCCAGGATTGAGAGGACAATCCAGATACTTTTGGAGAAGCGAAGAATGTTCGACGCCATCTAGCCTTGCTAGAATGTACCAGTAGCCAATCGATTCCTAACAATTCTACACAATGTGGTGGCTTGAGCGGCGCATTCACCATGTTCCGTAACAATATGATATGTGATTTTATCGTGATTTCGATTTGTGAGTGGGCTCCACATGGATCCATTCCACCGCGACCACTAGTTGGTCTATTGTGGCTCAATATGAAGCACAGTTATTTTAAATTCAGGGTTTTGATTTTTTGGAAAACGCTCGAGCATTCTTTGTTTCAAATGAAAATTTAATATTTGAATTCTGCGTGAATTCTGAGTATATTTTATGCAATATAACCCATACTTATATTTAACCGATTTCGAGAAAATGGCGGTCTAAATACATGATTTTAATAATTCTAAAACTGGTTGATGTCTCTATCAGTTGAAAAATTGAATTGAATGTTCATTCTGCAAAGTAAATAAGTGGAACTTACTAAAAAAAAAAACATATTTGCCTAGTAACCTATAGTTTATATTGCTGCTTCTTGGCTGTGAATATAAAAATAAACAACTACGCGATTCTGTCTTTTTGAGTTGCTTAGTTACTACATATTTACTCACGTTGCTGATTGGATTTTCAATTCAATTATTGAATCACTAAGAACATTTACCTGTTTTTGGATTAAAAATATTATGGATTTATAAGGCCATTTTCTCGAGAACGGTTGGAGATAGGTATGACATGTACTTCGAATTTCACGCAGAATTCAAAAATGAAATGAAAAATAATAGGTGTTTCCATTTTGAAAAAGAATTTGATAGTCGTAATTTTCTTTTGGTGCACCCTGTATACCTGAATTTGCCATTAAAGAAAAAGAGCCACATTCAAAAATAAAAATCGACGTGTCCAAGCGTTTTCCGAAAATTGATTACCCTGAATTTGAAATTAATTTGTTCCATATTTTATCCACTGTATACAGGGTGTTTCAGAATAACATGCTAATAATAAAGGGGGTGATTCTTGGGCTCATTTTAAGAAAAAAAATTCATATGAACGTATGTCCTAAACGCCTTAACTTTTTTCCCAAAAAATATGCAAACCAAAACCCGCATGGACGGCACTGGTCAGAATAATTAAATTGTTGGTGCATCAAAGAATGAGTATTAATGCCTAAAATACATGACTCAAATTTCATAAAGATATCTACAGTAATGATAAAGTTATTGTAAAAAAAGTATCTATTTTTTAAAATTTTGACACCCTGTATCTCAAAAGTTAAAGCGTTTAGGACATACGTTCATATGAATTTTTTTTCTTAAAATGAGCCCAAGAATCACCCCCTTTATTATTAGCATGTTATTCTGAAACACCCTGTATAATCTTATTGTGAACAAGTTCCATAAGGGTGAATTTGAAGAAAAAAAATACCATAGAAAACTAACCCGATTTGTTCATGTACTGGGCGGTATTTCCAAAAATAGTGACAAAAAAAGTTCATAGAGTAAAGTCACTGGAACAACTATCGTACGGGTCAATTTTCTGTTAAACATACTTTTTGAAAATCACCCCAAAGAGCTTATTTAACGGCCGTCAAACGTCAGAAAAGCTAAGAAGCATTCGACAAAATTATGAACCTCTAAAAAAATCATAGGGCCAATTTATAGAGCATGTTCATGTGTACAGGGTGATCACGTATATTTTGGCCCATAGCCATTTCGGTTAATAATAACCCTAGAGAATGGTTCAAATTAGAAAGAATGTAGTATTTTCTCTGAATTATCAGAATTTGTAATCAGAAAATATAATTGAGCATCAGAAGTCAAAAAAAGTATCTTTTCTAAATTGGGACAGCATGCATCTTATTCTCTAGTCCGATAGAGGTTTCCTGATTTCAAATATATAAGAGTTGGGGGTTTTATCTTTAACGGTTATGAGGATATTAACGTTTTTCTATAAAAAGAATAGTTGGCTGATAGTCTCTTCTGATTAACACCTTCTGTCCAATTTATATTATCATTATTCCTTGTATAGAAAAACGCTAAAATCTTTATAACCGTTAGAGATAACACCCCCAACACTTACATTTGAAATCAAGGACAAATTCTCTATCAAACTATGGGATGCCACACCAATTTTGTTTGTGACGGTTAAATCAAACCAAACCTAACTATTTTAACTATTTTAATTATCTGTTTTACAATTTCAACTCGTTCAATGTTTATATTACCCCTAACGTTTTAACAAGTGATTGTGATATTTTATTGTCCAAGTGTTATGTCATATTACGAAAATTGTGTATTTTGTATCAAGGTGCTATGCATGTCTCCTGCCAATAACTATTATGTTGACCTTCCTATTTATGTATGTGCTATCTCAATGTATCTCTAATTGTTATCCTGCAGAAGGAACGAATCATTTCCGAAAGCTTGATTAGACAATACATGAGAACCCACATATCGTATAGGCCTCTCATTTCTGATTGCTCCCCACCACTCTTCTCCTGTCTCAATTCACACCAGTGACGAAAATTTCCACGTTATTGGTATGGACATGATGTTTTTGACTTTCCTTGACACCCTATGATTTTTCCAACACAATGTATTTTGAAAACCACACAATTTGAGACACATGTTTTTCTTGAAATTGGTTCAGGAATGCGTCTTTGTAACTATGGCTTATCATTGAATAAAACCAGGTACCTATAGCACACTGGAATTAAATTTAATAGCGTAAAATTCAATGTCTCGGAACAAAATACCTACTAACATCATCATTATGCGTAAAAATCGAACGATATGCTATACTCACTAGTACAATTTATTTTTACAGCGGCAGCGTACAGAGGTAGTTTGAGTTGGTCTTATAAAGTTGACTCTATCCTCATCACGCCAAATTTTCATGTGCGAAAAAGTAACGTAGTTAGTACATAGTACTGCTACAGCTGTAAATTTTGGTAAACAATAATAATCCAATAAAATTTCAACGTGGAAAAAAAAACCGGATAGCTGATTTTTCCAGAATTTATCAGCAACTGCCTACTGAGTGCAAAATAAGCAAAATGAAATTTTTCCACCCCAATTTTCCATTTCATTTTTGAATTCTGCGTGCAATTCGAGTATTTATGTCATGGTAAACACCCCATACCTACACTTACCGACAAAAGTAGAGAAAGCGCCTAAAATTTGAAAAAACTTTTATCCTGCATCAATCATTATCAGAAAAGTGATTGTGCATTTAAATTTTTTTAAAAATTTGAATCCAGTTGTCAGTTCACATGTACTAACGATTGTTTAAAAAAAATGTTTATGAAATGACCCATTTTTGAAGAAATCATGAAAAATTGGTTATTTTTGCCAAGTTCAAAATTTTATAACTAGACTATCCTTGAATTCAAGTTCAATCATTGTGAAATTCTCATGGAGTACATAGTGTGCCTCTCTTTCGAATGGTGCTTGTCATTTTTTTTCAAAAATCACACAGAAAAAAGTTTTGAAAAGTGTCCATTTTTTAAACGTGAAATAAGGGCACTTAACAACAATGACAAAACTGACAACTAGATTGGAGTTTTTGAATGCAAAATCAGCAACTCAAAAAGACAGAATCGCGTGTAGCTGTTTATTTTATTCACAGCCAAGAAGCAGCAATATAAACTAAGTATAGGTAACTTTAGGCGGGTATGTTTTTTTTTTTCGAGTACGTTGCTGAATGAGCATGTAATTCAAATTTTCAACTACTACAAACATCAACTAGGTTTAGACTGAATAATATTATGGATTTGAAATGTCATTTTCTCTAAAACGGTTGGATATAATATGTAGGTATATTGCATGAATATATACACAGAATTTCTGGCAGGATTCAAATTTGAAATAGAACTTACATGTTTTCATTTGAAACAAAGAAAGAGATGATCGTAACTTATGTTTGGTTCACCCTGTATACAAGAAATTGTCATTAGAGAGACCGCATCCACAAATGAAAAACAACATGTCCGAGCGTTTTCCAAAAAACTAAAACCTCGAATTTAAAATAAATGTGTTCCATATTTTAGCCGATCACTGTGTAATTTCATCACGAACACCTTTAATTTGACAAATTTGCAGAACTAGATAAAAATAACAAAACTATCCCAATACCATGAACTGGGCTATCTCAAAAAAATCCATGAGGAAAAGTTGCTTGTCCATTAATCATGAACCACTTTCATTATGCATCAATATCAATTGAGAACAATCTAACTTTTTGGAATCACCTCAAATGGGCCGGAAATAATAAAATAATAAAAATAGAAAAAATCATAATGCAAAGTTATGAAGAGTTTTCTAATGTACAATTTGAGTATAATTATTTTGTTGTAGACCAATTCAAAAGAACCACCTCTATTGCACAAAAATCGCAAGGGGAAAATTTCCGATTTTGCTAATTTTACACTCAGGAGACCGTCGTTGACAAACTCTGAAAAATTCATCGTTCACTCTGTTAAGTATAGGATAGTATTATTTTCACTCATAATGATAATGTGAGTTTTACGCTATTATATTGAATCCGCATGTTATGCCGTGCTTCTAATTAGCCTTCACAAAGTTTCACTCAATGATGGGCCATAGTTCTAAAGACGCATTCCTAAACCAGTTTCAAGACAAGCTTATGTCCTAAATAGTCTGGCTTTCGGGATACAGTGTTGTTGGAGGTTTCGAAAAGAGTCTACTTTTTGACCATAATATGAAAAATCATAGGCTGTCAAGAAAAGTCAAAAACATTATGCCCATAACAAAAAATATAGCAACGAGCAAAGTTGATTCGATTCACTTGTATTAAATCCGATATTTTTTAAAATATTCCAGACACAATGACAATATGTTTACCTATAAGACCTTTTCTACTACTTGAATTTGGTTCATGGCTCAGGAATGCGTCATTGAAATTACGGCCTATCATTGAGTAGCACCCTGTGTAGAGCCGCTTTCTTTCGAATCGATTTTTCTGATTATGATATTTTTAGATTTACCTTTATAGTAGAAAATAATTATACATATATTTAATTAATTTCCGTGGTGTACGATAATAATTGATGAATTGAGAAAACAAATTTATTCCCACCATACTTTTCTTCCATACAGCGCATTTGGTCTGTACCGTAGTAAACAATGGCTGGACAAATTGTGCGCTCAGTTCAGCCATACTTTACTGCGATACAGCTCATCTATGCTCTGTAGCGTAGTAAAGAATGCCAATACACGTCCGGCCTCGCTAAAGCTCGCCCGTATAGTTCTTCTTTCAGCCTGGAGAAATGTCACTTAACCGCCTTGGACCACAATATACTATTTTTCTATCGCTACAAAAAAATTATTATCAAAATAGTATGCATTTTTCAGGATATCGGATATATTGTTATGGCATTTCAAGTAATTTGGAAGTATACTCACTCATTTCTTGAAGTACCTCTTGATGCACGTCCTCTTTGCGGTTTTTTTGGTCGTTTTTGACAAACATAGCAACAAACTCGCCAATAGAGGAACCGAAATGACTTTGCCATGATATCTCCAATATTTGAGAGACATAGTAGCATGAGTGGTATACCCAAGATGGCATAAAAAATGGTAACAACCTTTCCCCAATTGGTTTTTGGTGTGATATGTCCATAACCTGAAGAAGTAATGTTATAAAAATAGTTTGCCAGATACCTATTCTGAAGAGAAGGATGTGTGAACATGGTTAATCATGAACTGGTGAGAGAGTGAGCTGTTGTAGGTTGCGCAAGATAGTGTATGCGCGAAGAGTGTTAGTGTATTTTATTTTAAGTATGGGTTCAGAAGTATCATTCGATAATATCTATCTTTTGGAAAAGGCGTATATGAGGTTGGTGACAAAATTGAATGGATTCAACAAAACCTCAGACAGCCAGGAAATACCAAGCACAGCAAATTTAACGCATAAGTATTGTATATTTCTCATAAGACTCAATGTAAACATGCATTCATACAAAATAAAATTTTATATCATTATAAAAAAGCAGGTTTCAAGTTTACTCAAACATTGATATGCAAAAAATGAATGTAGCTACAAAATTTAGCAACAGTTCAGGGCGTGAACGACCTCTCAAGACATGTGAACGGCGGATACTGATTCATTGGTTTGAGTTTGGTTCGGTTCGGTATTGGCAGTTAGAAAATGAGAAGATCATTTTTTAGGCGTAGGAAATGTTTGCCGGTTAAGTCGTTTGACCAAGTTGTGAGCAATTATTAGTAGTATAGGTTGATATAGATTTTTTCAACATTTTGGCGCTTACGACCTTTTGACGTGACACCGTCGATTTGTTTTCGAAAATTTAATTATCTTTGGATAAGACCAAAGTACTTATGTGATCAAAGGGACCAAAATTATACGTGGATTCAAGTATTCCAGTGATTGTCTACCAAGTTAGCGGAATGATTCCATTGACAACTCACCTTGAAGGGTGTTGACACGTATAGTATGATGATATGTAGAGTTAAGGAACTCGAATCAAGTACCCAGAAAGAAGTCGCCAGATCGGGAATCGCCGACTACGTTTGATCAAATCAACAACAAAACAAGATGAAGCTACACTGGAAATAGCAAAAAATACCTTGCTTTATTGTACAAAGAAAATGTGAGAATGTTGAACCAACGAACATTTGAAGACCTCCGACAAACCCTACACTAAAATAGAAAATACTGACTTCAAGGTTGCTATTTTTGCAGTTCAAATATCACTTGTTATTTACTGTTATTTCAAAGCTATACAGGGGAGCGACCAAAAGTGGATTTTCCAAATTGAAAGATCCAATTATTTCTAGCCAGAATGAAAGATCTGATTTTTCTGATTTCAAAAATACCATATTTGGTGTTATTTCGCTCAGCCGTTTTCGAGATCAGTTCATTCATTGAGGATCAAAAAAGAGGTCTGCCTGGAAAAGCGTCAGAAAGTTTTATAACTTTGTAGTTTTGTAGGTTTCAAGATCTTTAACTAGAATCCATAAAATGCATAGCTTGCCGCCGGCGCCGCCATCTGGCCAAAATGGCGCCTAAAAATGCTTCATTGCCAATATCTTGAAAACTATGCGATTTTGGAAAAATATCTAGGAAACAACATTAAAGAGGATGAGATTTCCTACAGAAAAGGTTCCCAAGAAATTTTGCCTAAAGTCAACCGTTTGGGCATGAGAGCTCGAAGTATGACAACATACACTGCTCCAAGAAGTTAACGCACCACCTCTTATTTTTACATAAGACTACGTGTAAACATGTCCTGGTGTATCTTCATATCTTCTTCAAAAAAGTGCTATCAAGTTGAACAAGAAATAAATACATGAAAAAATGGCTTTATGATATTGACAATAAAAAAAAATCCTTGAAGTCGGTGGTTTTTATTCTCCTGTACGATGAAAAATAAAAAAGTTAAAGGGGTGTCAGTTTATACGGTGTCACCCGGTACACCTACCACTGATGTTTGTAAGCGATATATTATTTGTATATTTTGAAAACCAAGGCTTGTTCCTGCCTGGTCTATTGTTATTGTGTACAAACATAATTTTTTTTTGTAACGTGATAAAAAAAAATCACACGGGTTTGGAACAACGACTGGTGACTGGAATTTAAGCAAAGGAATCCGATCAAATATTGTGAGGGATTTTACACCAATATCTGAACTTCTTTAAACAGATCACTTCCGTTCGCTAGCCGAGATGTTTTTTGCGATTTGCAAATCCCACAGTGTCGCAGTTCTTGGACCCCCTTATATTTGTCAACATGAAACAATAATATGTATCATTATATGTCAAGAATTTGGAAATGTATCCGATGCAAATTGTCTCACTTGAATTTTAACTGAACAAGGAAAAGAATACAAACGCAAAATAGTGCATATTAAAGTGATTACCAAAATTTTTTAATCTACAAAAAAAACACTTTAGAGAGGATTCATCAATAGTTGGTGTGCCCTACCCTGTTCTGTAGTAAGGTGTTTATTTGCCAATGCATAGAAACAATGAGGACGTTGATAGTATCCATTGGAAGGATGCTCCTTTCTTCTCGAGCCGCGAGTGTGAGTTCCTGGAGGATGCTAGGAGGATTCATTTTGATTGAGATACATTGTCCAACGAAATTTCATATGTTCACCCCACCCAATCCCATTCATGTCTGGCGAAGAATTTTGTATCCTTCGCGTGGGGGTCTAGCATCGTAATTGTCTCCAATTTCATCTCCGATACGATAATTAATGAGTTCAAGGATGTCTCGAACATGTCTTTCCCCTTTCATAGTGCCTGGAATAAAACTAAGTTCTGTCCTACACAGCTTATAGTCTCATTCCAGACAGGCCTCATACCTCTTCGAAACATTACTGCTCCTTCTTGATATGGAACGATTGCTCTGACAAAACAAAGTCATCTCTCATATCATATCTCAGCTCTCTTGACGTTGAAGACCACTCTGATGTAGGATATTATCAAGTTGATGGCCATTTATCATAGCTCACCTCCGCTTCCAAATTTCAAATGACTGGTGGAAATGCCTATTTTTGATTTTATTATTTGACATTGAGCAGTGAATTTGCAAGGTGATTATAATATGCATGTATCCACTCAAGAATTATACGAGACATCAGCCTGATATTGACCTTATTCATCAAGGTAATGTCTGAAGAATAGAATCCTTGTCTTTTGTGAAGCACAAATAATTAAATATGGAATTTTAGGAGTAGACAAAAACTGTAAAGTCTATTTATTATGTTGTGTATGAGATATTTCAGATTGAATAATACGCAAACATAAAGAACTTATTGCATCAAAATATTATACTAGAAACCAATCATAAAGTGTTCACTGAACCCTAAATGGTTATTCTCATAAGCATTGCTATTATAAGCACATCCTGCTGAGTGGAATTGAAATATTCTCAAACAATGCGAAATTGTAGGTGTTACCATAATAATGTAATGTGAAGCAGCTACGCCAAATTCAAAATAAAGGTAACATGTATTGTGGAACAGTACCTACTAGCTATCGTTTTCTTGATACAAGAAAATCTTGTTAAGAATTTGGATAGTTTGATAGATCTCCATTGTATGGACTCATTGCCGTTATTCTTCTACACAAAATCTGTTTATCAACTTGTCAGTCAAAGGTCTTTTTTGATAAATTAATCATTTCCAGCTTCTCTTTCGACATTATGAAAATCCTCCGGGCGTAAATGAATACAATAGCCACATTTCACAACAAATCAGTTGTTTTGTTTTAATTAATGCACATGATGAAGACAAAGGTCAGCAAAAACAAATTTTGATTCAGTATGGACAATGATGAGCAAGGCTGATGGGAATGTTAATGATGTATTCAATTTTCAGAAAACTATATTTCAGAAAGAAGGTCAATTTCATGGTGCTTGACATGTATGTTTGATACAGCGAATAACCAACTGATCAGTGAGATTGCTGGTTAAAATCTTATGAAGACACTCAAATGAAAAGACTCTGCTGATGTTCTAGTATATTTGCTGAATATATTTCGTTCCTGACTGGAAATTGCTTGAATAAGAACACCTACAATAAAAACTTTTGCGAAACATCTGGTTCTATTTGAATCCATCAATAAAGCTCACTATAAGCAAAGTCTATATTGAAATATATTGACTTTGGTATAAGCATCTATTTTTTAATTATAAAGTTCCTTTATGGAAATGAAATTCTATCACGCGAGAAAGCACTTTTTCAATTATCTTCTTCAATTTTCAGGAAATTGGTCCGGAAATTTTCAATTTCAAAAATTTCGTCAGCTTACATATCGATCTCTGTCAACATTATCTGAATTTATGTGCGTTAACACGAAAACAAAAAAGTCGACCCACAATGTGACACCTTATGTATATGCTGAGATGAAGCGATGGAATCTTCACAAAATAATTCATTGTTCGCAATTTGAGATTAACGGATTTTGGAACTGAAAACATCAACAACTCAAAACATCATCGATTGTTCATTGAAATTCCAAAAGCTGTAGGTTTAAAAAATCTACAACCGGGTGATAAATCGAAAGAAATGTGAAATTCGTGCGAAATCATTGTATTTTGCGATTATATCTTGTTGAAATGATTTCGATGTCAATGGAATTCTATAATTTGTTATACATTGAAGATGTTTTATTTTCAATAAGCTAACAAAAATCTTATTCTCCTAATAATTATGCAGCTGTTTTGAAGGAGCTTCAGAAATTTGAGTACCGCCCCAAATGTTCGAACAGTATACAGGGTGTCAGTTGATGGTATGTCATAATTTTAAGAGGGAGTTCCAGGATAAATTTCGAAGTCGAAAAGGTCACATAAACTTGGGTCTAAAAAAAAATGGAAAAATAAATAAAATAAAATAAATTATAAATAAAAAAAATTGTGTTCCTATACCATAATATCCTGTGGCAAAAGTCAGTTCAGTATCCCAAACTGTCTTTGGAAAATGTATTAAAAACTGAAAATAAAATAGATCTTTAACACCCTGTATCTCAAAAACCAAGCATTTTAAAACCCAAGTTTATATAACCTTTTCGACTTAGAATTTATCCAGGAACTCCCCCTTAAAATTATGACATACCATCAAGTAACACCCTGTATAGGATGTTCTTCAATGACATACTTTTAAAACGATTGATTCTTGGACTCACTTTATGAAAAGAAAAACTTGTGGCAATAGATGTGATACTTATCTTTTGCTCAGAAATGAATTGGAATGTCACAACATTTTGATTTCAAGACAAAGCAGTGGCATTTCTTCCAAAATATTGAATGCAAACGCACTTACGCAAGCAACTGGTAGAAATGATAAAATTGTTTTTAGTTGAGAAAATGCATCTTGATATGTACAAGACGTGTATTGAATTTCATAAAGATCTGAAATAGTATCACATCTATTTAAAAAAAAAAATTTAAAGACTTTATCATCCTGTTTCCCAAAGGAAATACGTTTATATGATTTTTGAAATCACCCCTTCACGTGTCATCAAGAAAAAAATTGAAAATGATGTACATATGTATTTCGATATTCTTTCCGTTTCATTGCCAGCAATCATGAAGATTGCAGTGTGTTTGAATAACTCACGATCACGAAGGAGTTTATGAAGAACAAAATGGCATCCAAACTTATATTGTGTTTTTAAACCAAAAACTCTCCTCATTTATTTTCACAAGGTGATAAAAAGAGTGACCAATGCATCTTTAAAAGAAAATTATGCGTCAGGTTCTTTCGATTGCCAAAACGCAGATAAGTTTTCTTCATCAGGTTCACGTTCTACTAAGTCGAAGCGTGTCACATCTCGCCTTTATCACATAACCACTAACTTAAATCATTTTACCAATAAGGTAGACTATCTATTGAATAATGAAGTTGATCATCCATGATTGACATCAAATTTTGTCTGATTCTATTCAGTTCAGTTCTAAAGAAAACACATTCGATTCAATCAAGACATTCTGACAGTCTCATGCTTTCACCAGCAGGCCGCAGATAGACTTAATTGTTTAAATATTTTCCATTTCATTACTCTGATGTGGATAAATATGAAGTACTTACTGATAATTTTTTGGAGCAAATTATTTGTTGCCAAAGTCCGAAGTCAAGAATATACAGAGTGACCCATTTGAAAGCGGGCCACCGCCTTAACTTTTTAATTTATTGATCGATTTTGACGATTTTTTTTTAAAATGTAGAGAGGGAAAAGGTGTATTTTTAGGCCATACGTCGCCCAGTTTTTTGCAAAATCCAAGGCCTACTAGAGCATATTAAAAGGCTGACAAATCTAGAAAACATTTTAGCGATTTTTTTAGAAAAAATCTGATTACGCCACTGGATTTTTCATCCCCTGAAATGGATCATGGATGCACCAAGAACTATTATTTTACCTCAAAACTCTTGCGATAGCAAGTCTATCAGAAAAAAATCATTAAATATAAACATTCGAAAGATATTCTCATGTCAAAATACAATGAAAACAGACAAACGAAACTGACAACAAAATAGAAAAAAAAATTACACACAAAAATAATATTTTCGAATTAAATATTTTTTTCATGAAATTTGGTACAGACCCACACCAGGGGATGAAAAATCCAGTGGCGTAGTCAGAGTTTCTCTAAAAAAATCGCTAATAAATTTTCTGGATTTTTCAGCCTCTAAATATGCTCTAGTAGGCCTTGGTTTTTGGAAAAAACTGGGCGACGTATGTCTTCAAAATACACCTTTCCCCTCTCTACATTTCAAAAAAAAAAATCGTCAAAATCGATCAATAAATTAAAAAGTTATGAGGGTGGCACGCTTTCAAATGTGTCACTCTGTATGTTTAATAATATGGATGAATTACAAATTTCACGATCTATCAGTAGATCTTTCTTTAAAATAAATGTCCCGAAAAAAACTTACGACGATTGGTGAATATATTCCATTCAATTTTTTTTAGCGATATTGCGAAAGCACGAAATGTTGCACATCAACGAGAATTCAAGCAACATGATGAAAAGCCTTAAGAAAGAAATAAGAAAATGGATCTACAAACTTATCCCAAAAACCAAAAACAAAACCAACCAACCAAACCATAATATGATATATGAAATCAGAAAGGAGCGTTCATGCAAGATCCTCCCTATACTTATAGACCTTTACGAGATAGTGATAGAACTCAAGAAAGACGGAACGTGTACAGGAAAGTCTACTGCCTTATCTTGAAACCTATCAACATTTGTCTATAACTGAACACACCATACGAAGTTCTAGAGTTCGGATGCGCATGTTAGGAACAACATTTTCCCCACGAGCATTCACCGATTGGAAATAAAGGACTTTTAATAAAATGTTTTAGCTTAAAGAACAGGAACTTCATACAAAAAATCGGTAACGATGCACACAGTTGAAGCAATTAATCCGTCATAGTTATCCGGAGCCATTCTGCATCAACTGGTTTCTTAGTCAAAATCCGCGTATAGTGTATTATTTGAACACAACTAGAATCATACGTTTTTTATCTTGACTGGAAAGTGAACAGAACATTTTTGTGCATTTCTTACAATGTGGTTGGTATGGAAACAAAGTTTGAAACAATAAACTTGTAGGCATGGTAGAAAGAAACAAGGTATGCCAACGCACATCTCTGTGACGTCAAATGCAACAAAGATACAGTGTTGCCATATTCGCGATTTATCGCAATTGGACTACTTCTAGAAACCACAATTCAAGACAAAATATCAAGTTTTATTGGCAGTTTTTTTCGATTTCATTTTTGATCTTATTTCTTGACAACCCTATTGATACTTGAAAAAATGTGAAAAATCTTTTATGGTTGGTCCCTTTCAACAAGGAATCCAACACAAATTAAATAATGAATATGTAGAATAAAATTCGCTTCCAACAATTGTCAGGATCTCAAATTCAAATTTAAAAAACATTTATTCACCAATTAAATAAATTCAACATCATAGGACATGAAGAAAAACCGATATGGTGAAAATGACCTGCGCAGCGATTATTGACAACCGATAACATATTATGCACCCCAGAATGCATGTGTTGCGCGGACGTGTATAAACAAAAAAGAAAAGATAAACAAAAACGAGAAAACAAACAAGAGTGATCACATGTAAGTATGTGTCAAAGCCCAGTCCAGCCCAAGTCGAAAAAGGAAATTCTCTAGAGGAAGGTGCAGTGAGTTATCAAATAATTATTTTAATTTGAACGTTATCGAAACTAACACACCAACAGGTACAACAAGGAAGCCGAAAACGAGCAAAATCCTCAATAAGAAGAAGATTGTTCATTGAGTAACATGGTTTCAATAAATAACGAAAAATGTTGCTGCTTGAGAGTTTTCACTTCTCTTGGTAAATTATTCCATAATTTGTTGCAATATGCTTGAATGATTTTTGATAATTAGCTGACCTGTGCCGTGAAACTCTGAAATTGTCAATATGTCGTGTATTATAATCATGAGAAAAACCATCAAATAAATCATTTGAATACGTTGGCTGGCCTGTTCTAAGAAATATATGAATTCTACCATATGACTCTTTCTCCTGTTTTCCATATTTAAAATCAGATTATTATTTAGATAAGGAGTAATGTGGGAGCTATATGGAATATTATGAGCAAATCTCATACAAGAGTTTTGTAATTTTTAAATTTTATGCGACAACATTTTTGTAAGTGACTCACCATAAACAATATCCACATACTCAACCATTGACAACACAAGACTTTCACATAAGCTTTATTTTACTTAAGATGATAAAACATTTTCAAATTTATATAAACCCTTTATCCGCATATATGCAATACGAAGTCTAGCAGCGATATGTGAGTCAAATGATAAATACGAGTCTAAAATTAGACCAAGATTTTTTGACTCTTCAACAATAGGCAACACATTATTTTGGATTGGAATTTTAATGTTTTATTTAATATGATTATAACTGACATTATTATTGCCAAACAACAATTTGCTAGATTTTGTAGGATTTAGATTCAAGTTATGGTATTGTGCATATTGATTCAACTCATTTAATTCACTATTGAATTGAGTTTGTATTGTATTGTAATTTGATAAGATGCAAAGAGTATACAGGGTCCTGAAATAGTGCGTCAGGCATCCATAACTCGTATATACCATTCCGGTTAGGAATTTCGTTCATGCGCAGACTTATACTATACGTATGAGTGTATTTCAGGAAAATATTCTTGCAAATACAGAGTGGTTCAAAAAAAGTGACGAAATTTTAATTTTTTCTTTCAATGAAACCCTGTATTTTTTTAAATAAAAAAAATAGTTTTGGTGTTGTTTCCTTTGTCCGAAATTTTTATCTGATTTGCTTTGATAGTTTTCGAGAAAAAAACAAAAAGACAAAAAAATCGTTTTGCAACCTTTCAAAAAATAATGGAATTCAAAGATGGTCTTGGGTCTGTTTTTCCAGCTCCGCAGTGGCAATCCAATACAATAAGTCCGAAGATACTCCAACATCAAATGGTTTTTTTCTATTTTGTACAGGGTGTCCAAAATTTGATTCCGAATGTGACAACTTCCAAATCAGTTTTCTCAAGTTTAAATGGTACACCATGTATATTATTTAACAGTTTGATGCAGAATGCAGGTACAAACACGTTTTGTATTTACAAGTTTATTTAAATTCTCAACCGTTAAAAAAAATGCACCAAAAATCATGAATATGTCAACTTTTATCGATAAAAGAGTATAGTAAGTATCTCACAAAATGAAACTTAGTGGCTCTGGATGACGCCTATCGGGAATCTCAGCCGCATACATCCTTTTTGCCAAAAAATGATTTTTCTCAGTGTTTCCCAATACAAAAATCATATCAATAAGCTCTTCTTTTGGAAAAATCATTTTCTCAACAAATAATTCGCTATTCTTTCACAACTAATGTCAAAACTATTTGTATTGTTTGTTAGATAAGCAAAGCGTTTTTCCATAGCAACCTAAAAAATGTTTGTTTTTTACTGATGGATGGACATAATTATGTTTTCTGGTGAATATCTTTTGAAAGGTTTAGAATTGTCTGTAGCTACATTCTGCATTGAACGGTGAAATAATATACAGGGTGTACCATTTGAAAATCTTGAGATAATCTGCTTTGAAAGTTGTCACATTCGGAATCAAATTTTGGACACCCTGTCCAAATAGAAGAAAACCATTTGATATTGGAGTATATTCGAACTCACTGTATTGGAATTGTCATTGCGATGCTGGAAAAAAACAGACCCACGACCATCTTAAAAATTATTTTTTTAAAGGTTGCAAAACGATTTTGTTTGTTTTTTTTGTTTTTTTCTCGAAAACTATCAAAGCAAATCAGATGAGAATATTGGAAAAAGAAAAGAACACCGGAGAAAATCTTTATATTAAAAAAAACACTGTGTGTTCCATTTAAAAAATAAATAAACATGTTTTCACTTTTTTTTGGACCACTCTGTATTTGCCAAAATATTTTTCTGAAATACACTAACATGTATAGTATGGGTCTGCGCATGAACGAAATTCCTAACCTAAATGGTATACGAGCTATGGATGCCTGACGCATTATTGCAGGACCCTGTATACTTGTAAGTCATCTGCATATTGCTGCAGTTTGGAGTATTGCAAAATTTGATTCATGTCTGTAACGTGTATAGAAAACAAAACTGTTCCCAAGATGGACCAGTTGTAACATTTATGTCTATTATGAATCTATTCGTAACAATAACAAATAAATAATTGACTTTTTCACCGAGCTCAGCTTCACTATTGGCCAGAACAAACGAGCCTGGAATTAAAATTAGGCTGAGTCACCTTCCTTATTGATGTCAACGTACAATGTGGTATTTTACAAGTCAAGGTTCTTGATGTGTTCAAAATTGAAAAGGGATATCGAGAGAAACTCTGTAATTGCCAAATCGATTATACCGAGTACGAAAGTTCGTGCCTACCTAAACGTGTAAATACAATAATCAACCCCGACCATAATGCAAATGTATAGTCATACAAAATATTGGATCAATGGTTGACCACCACAAAACACCAGTGCAGTATTCTACACTTTAAAAAAAATAACAAAGATTGAGCTTCCCCTCGGGCGTCCCCCACGTACGCTAGTCATATAACCTGACACAAATAGCTTTACTCCTTAATAAGTTTTAAAACCAACTCACCGTCAAATTTATCAAGGCACATGCCTAAAGCCCACCGTTAAAATCATTCTATAACTTCAATCAGTCGTGGCAAGTCGAAATAGCCTTAAGAATGATATTTAGCTACTCATAACTCGAGATCACTCCATTCATAAGAACCACACCACAAGTATGATTATATTTCACATCTCAACGCTAGGAAACAAGGAGCGCTGGCAGACCATTTGACCAAGCGTCAAACTCTTTAGACCATTGGTAAGACATTGCAAACCGTCATCGCTGGAAAAAGGAGCAGTGGCAAGAAGTGAACCTAATTCTTGATAGCTCAAGAATCAAACTCTTGAACCACCGGTGTGGAGATCAAAGACAATTAGTTTATTTAGCATAGTTTATATTTTTATTGTCATGTCAGTATTCTCAGTCATGTTACATATTAGGATATTTTGACCCTCATTTCAATAAGGTACTTTAATTATTTAAATACTTCACATACCTCCAAGGAAATGATACCTATAATTTTAAAACCAGTCGCAGGTAATTTAAAAACGTCTGTCAAAAAGTGAAAATCTATCAAGAAAGACAATATTATATTATTTAATGCTCCATTCAATATTGAGAGAAGTAACTAAAGAGCAACCGTGAGTGTTAGGTGCCTTATAATATTGTAATAATTGTTGTACATAATTGTTGCAGGAATTTGAGTAAACTAAACTTAACTAAACTAAACGAAGAAAATTTGATTGTTGAATTGGTATATTATTGACCTACAGAATCATCTCTTACATGGTTTACTGCACATTCAGCGCATAAAACATTTCTCTCAAAGCTCAAATTCGGTAAGTTGCACATTCTTTATAATTATTGCGATATTGTACGCGAAGAATGGCTTCATCAAATAATGAAAGAACCAGACGCGGCCAATGTCCTGTGTGTAACGAACCGTATAGAGACCAAAATATGGTCGAATGTACCAAATGTCAAAAATGGTGTCACTATGAATGTGTGAACGTTTCGGATGAAGTGGAAGATAATGAATCCTGGATATGTCCACTTTGCGAAGCTTGTGATGTCACTAAAGCAGTATCACACCCAATACTATCCCAATTGCATCCTGGATCGATTAATAAATTAACAGAACAGGCTACCGGTGATTTGGGAAGTAATAGAGCTGAGTCTCAGACACAAAACGACAAGCGCTCTCTGTCAAGTTTTCTTCCAAGATTGTCAAGAAGTGGAAGGGTTTCGAAGACTAGTAGCAGACTGAAAGTGAGGCTTCAGCTCCTACAAGAAGAAAAAGATTTACTGAGACAAGAAAGAGAACTTATCAAAGAATCAAGAAGACTCCTCGATGAAAAATCATGCGACAGTCAAGAGATAAGTGACTCGGAGATTCTTGAAAGTGATAAGTTAGCTAACGAGATATTGTCTCTTCAAATAGAAAATGGTATCAGACGTTTTGATAATGATTCTACGAGAAAGGACTCGAAAGAAAATATGTCAAATAAGTCAAAACAAACGTTACCTCAAAGTAAATCTGAAAATATGTATCGAGGCTTCACTGGAAGAAAGTCACAAGAGAGCTTGGATGACGCAGCTTCACTTCCCAGGGACTCAAATAAGGAAAAAATCAGGCTACAACAATATGCATCAAGGAAGATCATTTCACATGACTTGCCAACCTTGAGTGGAAATCCTAATGACTGGCCTTTGTTCATAAGCAGTTATGAAAGGTCCAATGATATGTGTGGATTTGATAATTCGGAAAATTTAATGAGATTACAGAAAAGTCTCAAGGGAGCTGCCAAAAATGCCGTATCCAGTTTCCTGATTTTGCCTGATTGTGTACCTCAGATTATTTCGACGTTGAAGATCTTATTTGGAAGGCCAGAACAAAATATAGAATCCTATATAGATACGATTCGAAAACAACCAGCTCCAAAAATCGAGAAGTTAGAATCTTTGGTTGAGTTTTCCTTAGCTGTCAACAATCTATGCACAGCTTTGAAAGCAGCTAACTTACATGATTACCTAAATAATCCTACTCTAATGCATGAACTTGTTGACAAATTACCGTCTCAACTCAAAATAAACTGGGCATTACATCGGAATACGTTACTAAAGCATAACGATCTTTCTGATTTTGCAAATTTTATGTTTGATATGGCAACGAATGTTTGTACTGCTCTACCTAGCTTAGCTTTGACGGACGGAAATAATACAACATTTCGTCAAAAATATCGCAGTAACATTCAGTATGATAAAATTGAAACTAGATGTTGTAAAATCTGTAACGATAAGTGTCCAAATGCAACAGTTTGTAAAAAGTTCAAAAACTTTTCACTGGATGAAAAATGGAAAATTATAAATAATCTGAAACTATGCAGACTTTGTTTAAAAAGACATAAATTTCCATGTAAATATCCTGTAAAATGTGAGAAAAATCAATGCCAGCGAAAACACCATCCTATGTTACATAATGATAGTTTAGACGAGTCAAGCAAATCAACTGTTCAACCTGCTCTTCAACCTCATCAGATATCCGTATCAAAAGAAATTAGTATGTCTCAAGTTTGTCAAAAGATTCGATTCAGAATTATTCCAGTTATTTTGAAAAATGGACATCAAGAAATCAAGACCTATGCGTTTTTAGATGAGGGATCTTCAGTTACGTTAGTGGACTAAAATCTGGCCGATCAATTAGGTTTGCATGGAAATCCTGAACAGTTGTGTCTTCAGTGGACAGGAGATTTTAAACGTTTGGAAAATGATCCAAGAAGAGTTATCTTATAAATCATGGGAGACTTCCCAGGATCAAAACAATTTGATAACCGTCCAGCACGAACAGTATCTGCCCTAAATCTTCCCAGACAAACATTGAATTCTGAAGAACTAAGAGAAGAATATCCACATCGTAGGAATTTACCTTTCCAGCCTTATGAAGATGCCCATCTAGAAATTTTAATTGGATTGGACAACTGGGACTTAGCTTTGCCTCTACGGGTAAAAGAAGGGCAAGAAACTGGTCAACCTATTGCTGCGAAATGTAGGTTAGGGTGGACCGTATTTGCGAGTACATACATACTATTGTACACTTGTGTGAATGTAACAATAGTGAAGTAGGTAATTCAGAATTACATGAAACTGTCAAAGAATATTTTTCAATTGAAAGCCTGGGAGTTAGTCCTATCAAATCCTTGGCTTCCAAAGAATTGCAAAGGGCAAGAAATATTCAAGAAACTACACTTATTCGAAAAAAAGAATCGTACCAAATCGGATTACTTTGGAGATATGACAATGTAAAGCTACCTGACAGTAGAAATATGGCTTTAAAACGTTTGGAGTGCCTTGAAAAAAGAATAATGTATAATCCGGAACTAAGAACAAAAATCAATACACAATTAGAAGAATTTGTTCAGAAAAAATACATCAGAAAACTTTCTGAATCTGAACTGAAGCAAAATCATGAAAAAATATGGTACCTTCCAATTTTCCCTGTTTTCAACCCGAATAAACCTGATAAATCTCGAATTGTTTGGGATGCTGCTGCTGCAACACAAGGTATATCCTTGAATTCTGTTTTGCTGAAAGGTGATGATCAGTTATCATCTTTACTCGGCATTTTACTACGTTTCCGTGAACGGAAAATTGGATTTTCAGGAGATATAAAAGAAATGTTCCTTAGAGTTGGAATTCAAGAGAAAGATCAACATGCTCAACGTTTCCTTTGGCGTGGTGGATGTCCCGCAAATTCTTTAGATCCGTATATTATGACAGTAATGACTTTTGGAGCTACATGTTCACCAAGCAATGCACAATTTGTTAAAAATGCAAATGCGAAAAGATTTATGAACGAGTATCCAAGGGCTGTTGAATGTATTCTAAAGAACCACTACGTAGATGATCTCCTCGACTCTGCCAATACAGAAGAAGAAGCGATTGAAATAGCAGAAAAAGTGAAATATATACACTCTAAAGCCAATTTTGAAATAAGAAACTGGCATTCAAATTCAAAACTGTTATGTGAAATCATGAATGGTAGCCAGTTAGCAGATTCAGTAGAGGTTAACGTTAATGTTGAGAATATTGAACATAAAGAAAAGGTGCTTGGAATGTGGTGGAATACGTCGAAAGATACGTTCACTCTCTCTTTGAAATTCAATAAAGGAAATAAGGAAGTTTTGAATGGCGAAAGGAAACCTACGAAACGAGAAATTTTAAGAATTTTAATGTCAATTTATGATCGTCTTGGCCTTCTGGCAAATTTTTTGGTGTATCTGAAGATACTTTTGCAAGACATCTGGAGAAGTAATGTATCTTGGGACTCTCCGATCAATGACGCTCAATTTCAGAAATGGCTTTCCTGGCTCAAATGTTTATCAAAAATAGAAAATATTTCAATTCCCAGATGCTATCTTGATGGTTTTTCTAGCTGGGACAATATAACAATACAGATGCATATCTTTGTCGATTCCAGTGCTCATGCTAGTGCTGCTGTGGCTTATTTGCGAATCCAGAAAGAGGAAAATGTAGAATGCATTCTCATTGGTGCAAAAACCCATGTAGCTCCGATAAAACTTCAGACAATACCACGTTTGGAACTTGATGCAGCTGTCATGGGAGCAAGATTTGCCAAACATATACATCAACATCTCTCAATTAAAATAACTCACATTGTGTACTGGTCTGACCCTATTATCGTTTTAAGTTGGCTGAGGATGGAGGAACCAAAGAAATTCACCAAATATGTTGCTTACAGAGTTGCTGAAATTCAAGAAAATTCTATAATTAGTAACTGGCGTTATGTTCCTACAAAACTGAACGTAGCTGATGAAGCCACAAAGTGGAAAACCCAGCCTTCCTTGCAAATTACTGATAGGTGGTTCAAGGGACCAGATTTCCTCTATAAGGACGTATCATTTTGGCCCTCAGATCAAATCATTTCTAAATCAGATAAAGTTTCAGAATATATTTCGAAGCATCAAGAAGTTGACTTGAAAATTGAACCTTTAATAAACATAGCTAATTTCAGTAAATTTAATCGCCTCTTGCATACGATGGCTTATGTTTTTAGATTCATATCTATAGTGAAGAAAAAAGGAAAACTAAATACGAGTCATCTAACATCCCAGGAACTTTTAAAGTCAAGAAACTTTTTGATAAAGATGACTCAATCTGAATACTTCCATGATGAAATAAGATCTTTACAAAAGTCCAATGGAGATGGTAAAGTTCAACCAACTGTACACAAACATAGTATTTTGTATAAGTTATCACCATATTTGGATAAAGACGGAATACTTCGGGTTCGTGGAAACTGTTGTTAATGAAATAAGACAAAAATTCTACATCCCGAAGTTAAGACGGATCCTAAATCAAGTTAGACATCGATGTCAAACATGTAAGATAAAGTTTGCTAAACCTCTTCCACCAGAAATGTCTCCTTTACCAGCTTGTAGATTTGCCACTTTTACTGCACCATTTACATATACCGGTGTAGATTATTTCGGTCCAATAAATGTTACAATGGGAAGAAGACTTGAAAAAGGTGGGGCGCTTTATTTACATGTATGACCACAAGAGCTATCCATTTGGAAGTTGCGTACAAATTAGACGCCGATAGTTGCATACTTTGTTTTCAAAATTTCATGAATAGAAGAGGACGACCAAAACACATTTATTGTGACCGTGGAACCAACTTTGTCACAACAGAAAGAATTTTAAGGGAAGAACTGAAGAAAGTAGATTTCACGAAAATTCCTCAAGCCTTTCTTAGCCCAGAGATGACTTTCCATTTCAACGTACCTCTGTCACCACATATGGCCGGAGTATGGGAACGACTTGTGAAAGCAGTTAAAATATCACTTTATGCTGCATTACCATCCAGAAATCCCAACGACCAATTACTACAAAGTTGTTTGATTGCCACAGAAAACATAGTCAATTCTAGACCTCTTACATATTTACCTTTAGATTCAGAAGAGTCAGAAGCATTGACACCGAATCATTTCTTGATTGGGACCTCAAGTGGTGATAAGCCCATGGGAACATTTGACGATGCGCCCATAGTCCTTAAATCAAACTATTTGTTTAAGGAGCAGTTTGCTAATAAATGTTGGAAGCGTTTTGTGTCTGAGTACATTCCGCAGCTTTTATTACGTCCTAAATGGCTTAAACAAGTGAAGCCTATAAAAATTGGGGATATTGTTATTATTTGTGACAAAGACCTACCCCGATGCAACTGGCCAAAGGGAAAAATAATAGAAGTCAAGAAATCTCAAGATGGACAAGTTCGCAGTGCCAAAGTACAGACATCGAGTGGGATTTTTGAAAGACCAGCTGTTAAACTGGCCATAATATCAATGCAAAATGAAGGTCCAGCTACAAACGGTTGTGCTGAACGAGGCGGGAATGTGGAGATCAAAGACAATTAGTTTATTTAGCATAGTTTATATTTTTATTGTCATGTCAGTATTCTCAGTCATGTTACATATTAGGATATTTTGACCCTCATTTCAATAAGGTACTTTAATTATTTAAATCCTTCACATACCTCCAAGGAGATGATACCTATAATTTTAAAACCAGTCGCAGGTAATTTATAAACGTCTGTCAAAAAGTGAAAATGTATCAAGAAAGACAATATTATATTATTTAATGCTCCATTCAATATTGAGAGAAGTAACCAAAGAGCAACCGTGAGTGTTAGGTGCCTTATAATATTGTAAGAATTGTTGTACATAATTGTTGCAGGAATTTGAGTAAACTAAACTTAACTAAACTAAACGAAGAAAATTTGATTGTTGAATTGGTATATTATTGACCTACAGAATCATCTCTTACATGGTTTACTGCACATTCAGCTCATAAAACATTTCTCTCAACCGGTATGATATTTCACACCCTAATTTGCAGGAAGACAACTCAAAATAGAAATCACATTTACATTTCTCTTAATATACTTAAAACGCGCAATTGAATCAAGTTAGGTTACTCTGTGAGAACACTCACCATAATCAGTAAAATAGGTATCTGGGTCACCATTACAAAACACATCAGCAGAATAACTGTTCATCCTCTACACTCAAAATACCATCAAAAAGAATTTAGATTTAAAATATCATTTTGCCACTGTCAAAATGATTATCAAGGTAAAAAGGAATGATCAGAAAGCACACAAAATTGTAACATAAAAAAAATGGGTTGCCACACTTTATAGGTAAAATTGACATTTGAATTAAAGCCTACAAACGCCATTTTTGACATAAAAACTCAAATATTTCAAAAACTCGTATACTTGGTCTGATACATCAAATCTGCATGGATGAATTTTACGTGGAATTCAAAAATGTGATAATATACAGTGCGGCTCTAAAAGGTCCCCCCCCTTTTTTTCTTAATGTGTGCACCAAAAATTTTGAAACTTGGCATACTTCAATGGCTGTCGAAATACTACTTTTTGATGTTACTGACGTACTTTTAGTATTCAAGATGGCGGCTGGGCGCCATTTGAAACATTTTTTTAAATAGAAAGGGGGATCGTGTGACAACTCATTTTGAAGATCCTGATGAGTACTTTATCACCCTAGAATATTAAGTCGATATCTTCAAGTACTACAAAATGGAGGTACATTTAATTACTACATTGATACATACACTTTTTGAGAAAATTCGTCAAGTTCAATTCAAAAGATGCTTTTTTGACATTTTTGTCATTTATTCCTAACCCAAACTTTATGTCAAGAATATTTCCAGCATCTTTTGAATTGAATTTGACGATTTTTTTTTTAAAGTGTATGTATCAATGTAGTAATTAAATGTACCGCCATTTTGTAGTACTTAAAGATATCGACTCAATATTCAAGGGTTATAAAGTACTCATCAGGATCTTTAAAATGAGGTGTCTTACGACCCCCCTTTTTATTTAAATAAATGTTTCAAAATGGCGCCCAGCCGCCATCTTGAATACTGAAAGTATGCCAGTAACATCAAAAAGTAGTATTTTGACAGCAATTAAAGTATACCAAGTTTCAAAATTGTTGGTGCACACATTAAAAAAAAAAGGGGGGGGACCTTTTAGAGCCGCACTGTATAGTGTGCTCCATTTAAAACAAGCGAGTTGACATCTACTTCCGATATAACCAGGAATCCCGCAACTTAGCTATTATTTCATTTGAAGATCTCACCGTACAAGTTTTTAGGATTCCAATCGCTTCATTTTCTGAAATAGTCTAATGGACGGTCATAGTGAGACACCCTGTATAGAATCTGTAGGAATCCCGCAACGTAGCTATTATTTCATTTGAAGATCTCACCGTACAAATTTTTAGGATTCCAATCGCTTCGTTTTCTGAAATATTCTAATGGACGGTCATAGTGAGACACCCTGTATAGACCTTTTAATCTGTGACCGATCAAACAAATATCATATAGGATTCATGATCAAAAATACCATGAAAATGAGTCATTATTGCAAATGCTGTTGGTACTTCTACAATAATTATTCAAACCATATAATATATCGAAGTTGATCAAGATACGCTCATCGAGAAAACTACTTCAGTGTCATGCAAACATATTTAGGAAAATATGGTGCCACAGATTCGAGGAGGGATTTCCGTTGGTTTGAAAAAATATTTTAAAATTAATAACACATTGTCGTTGCCTCTATTTTTTTCTACAATATAGCGGTATCAAATTGAAAATCTGAGAATCCCAAAGGGCTCAGTTGAACTGAATAAATCCAAACGGAACCGGCGGGCAAATTATCTAGACCTAACTCATACACATTTTCAATTCAATGACATCGAACTTGAAATAATTTTTCAGTAGCGAAAAGATTTCTACTCTGAATTCTTGAATCATTTAATAATCCAGAGATAGCATTGGATTATATTGATAATTTTCTAAAAAAAATTCCCAAGATCCATAAAAAGGATAAAAACTCTTGTTAACAGTTTGTTAAAGAAGATTACAGTACACCTCAGCTATGTGCTTTTAGGTATTATATCGATAAAAGTGACATAAAGATTACAAAATACATATTGGTTGTTATCGATGGTTTCTCAAAATACCTCCATCTTTACTTCCGGCCCAATGATAAACTGTAGATCTTTATGAAATGAGTTGAATACCCACATTGACTTTTTGGAATGGAATCCTCAACATATCTTGAACACAATGAAGGATTGAAAAATGGAAAGAATCATTTTTGAAAAACTATGAAAGAGTTGAGAAATTTACTTGGTGGAATAATGTTGCATATAAAGGAGGAAACATGACACTGGAGTGAGTTTCGAATAAAGTACCGTAACGAGGGGGATACGATCAGAAACAGGCTCGCGAATGGACGAACGTTGTACAGGGTGATTCATTGAGGATGACGAGATAGCATATCTCAGGAACTAATGGTGGTAAGATTTTGGGAAAAAGATCTTTCATAGGAAATTGGCAAAGAGAAATTGCTGGAAATATTGTTTGTTAAACCTCTGCTCGGACTGTAGAGAATGTTGTAATCAAGGTTTAGTTTGATAAAGGAAAGTTTGCTGAATAAATAAAAATGTATGTCATTCTGGTTCTTGCCAGCCTTGCTTGGGAGCGTGCTTGACAAAGTTGAGCAGTCTTTTTAAATTATCTCCAAAATCTTGAATGGAATGGTATGCTCATTTCATGAGATTCGGAAAGAAGATAAAATGTGCAACAAAACATGTTTAAAGTGCATGTCAATTTCTTTATTAGTTGAAAAGTTATCTCTTGAAGAATTTGTGAATAATGAATTTATCAAGAGAACAAAAAGATCATTATTGACTTTCCAATTATTTTTAAAAGTTTCGTAGTCAAGCATGCCATAAAAAAAAATAACAAAAAAACCTATTTGAAACCTCATTCTGGTTGTTCCATAACTTATCCGCCATAGAGCAGCGGATTATAATATAAATGGAGATAAGAAGATTTCTTAAATAGAAGTGGTGGCAAATGCTAGTCGTTGAAAATATAAAGGGAGTTGAAAGTGAATCTTTATTTTCGAAAAATTTCGATTTTTCAAACAACTTGCGTTATCGATATTCATCAGGAGTAAATTTTATACGTGGAAAGATTAACTCTTTCCAAGTATGAAGTGACAAAAGTCTTGCCTTCACAGATTGAAAAATCATAAAAACTTTAATCAATCATGGAAGCACGTTGAAAGCGTCCTCTGGGAATTAGGTTCAAACCAATACCGAATTTGGATTTCTCACCTTCGAAAACGCTAGTGTATCAATTTTGAATCTGTTAGCTTCATCCGTTCAAAAATTGATGAGATTTTTCGAAAATAAAGCTTCACTTTCAACACCCTGTATCTTTTCAACGACTAGCATTATTTGTCACCACATTTATCCGACAAATCTTTTTATTTTTATTTATATTATCATCTGTTGCTCTATGCTTATGGGATACCCTCTATAGTGTATAGTGTTAAGTATTTTTAAGCTCATTTGAAACTGTGACTACCGCATCTCTGGCTCCGGCTATATGTAAACTAAACAAGGATTTGGCTTTCAATTATTTTGCTTTCACAGTTAAAGATTATCTCTGCAAAACATATTATATCTAACCAGTTGACATCTCATGTCCGTAATACATTATAAGGATGCTGTACCTATCAGGGTGTTATATTATTATTGCGCAAAAAGGAAATCAGGAGAAGTTTTCTCGCCTCAAAATAAGAAGAAAACTTCCTATGAACATGTGTCCGGAAATGCTTCATTACAGAGACAGGGTAGTGAGGATCAGTGTGTTACCATTTGATTCCTGAATTTGAAGATTTTTTTTTTGATTTTCTTGAAATTAGGACATTTCAAGGCCGGCGGCTATGTCGCGTTTCAAATAATTATTTGTTTGTTTCCGAACATGCCTCAAAATCATATCAATTGTATGTCATCACCATAGCAACGGTATTCAGAGCCGTCTATTCTGAATTAAAAATTAGTATTCATAATTCTGCTAGAACAAAAGAGAAGTGTTTGCTGATAATCTGTAAAAACCATTTTTTTTATCAATATATCCTGTTCTCTAACCCTGAAACTGGCGATTTAATTGATGGGAAGTGAATCGTTCAACGAAGAAACTACATCTTCAAAGGAGAACAGCACAAGACCATACATTTTGGTCCTTCGAGCCGGATTTTGAAAGTTCAGCTCCCAATAGAGCAGCAGATAATTCGAGACGTGGAAGAGATATTACTTTCAGAGGGGCAACTCGCGATTTGGAACAAGCTAGGCTTACTTGTATGTCACCCTCCGAACTAAACGATCGTAAATTTCAACAAATAGTTTGGCGGTTTGATTCTAGCGATCAGCTGTCTGTATACAAATTAAATACAGTCACATACGGTACAGCGCCTGCCTCTTTTCTTGCCACAAGGTGTCTTAAGCAATTAGCTATGGATTATGAAGACAAATTTCCAGATGCGTCAAATTCCATTTTACATGATTTCTATATGGATGATTGGCTAAGTGGAGCCAATGACATTGATTCTGCAGTCAATTTATTGAAAAATGTCAATTACATTTTAGGCACTGCTGGGTTTCACTTGCGCCAATGGTCATCTAATGACAAAAGAATTTTAAAATTGATTGAAGAGTCATTCAATTGTGAAAAATCGGATTCCAAGTATGACACTATGAACATGTGTCCGGAAATGCTTCATTACAGAGACAGGGTGTTTAAGTTTTATTTTTGTATTTGAACTTATGTGGATCTTTTGATGAAAATTGGTGTTTGGGTGTTTTTAGTCCTCAGAAATTCGAATTTGGTCTTAGTATGCCTCTAACTTGTAGAGGGCGCTACCTACACTCATTTTTCCTATTATTAACAGCCGTAACTTTTGGACGTGCCTGTATTATATTTTCAAGTAAAAAAAAGATTACTTCATCATTTTTATGCAGAAAAAGTATACCTGTTGAAAGTCGCTACGTGCAACCATTATCGAGATATTTGGATTCGAAATAAAAACTACAAGTGATTTTATTATGGTCAAGCAGGGTGTTGCATTTAAAAAAAAATCAGGATGAGTTTTCCTTGATGAAAATAAGAAGAAAACTTCTCATAAACACGTGTCCAAAAATGCTTCGTTACAAAGCTACAGGGTGTTGAATTTTTTGAATTTTTCAATTTTTCAATTTTTTTATTTTTCAATAATATTCCAATAAAAATTGTTGTTTACATCACTTATTAGTTGAATTTTATCTTTTTACTAAAAATATGTAGCAATCATACAAAATATTTTATAACTTCTAGCAGGTTACCTTCGTCATAATTTCAAAATCACGTGTATTTATTATTTCAAATCCGAATATATTGAGAATGGTTGCCTCTAGCGACTTTTGACAAGTTCACTTTTTCTGCGTAGAAAATGCAAATAAATCTGTTCTGTTGCTCAAAAATGTTGTAGAGTTAGAGTTATTTGAAAAAAGTTGTGGCTCATAATAATAGAGAAAATAATTGTGTGAAAGTGTAATATAATACAATCAGTAGAACAAAGAATAGGTGAATGAGGGCGACACACTTAAACTATCAACTATGAAAACAAAAGCAGGTATCTGAAACTATAAAGGCTAAACTCAGGCTACTTATTATCATCATAAACTTACGTCCTCAAACTATTTTTAAATACATCCACATTAGAAGAGTTTCTGATGTCGATGGGAAGTTTCTCAGAGAGTCCTTTATAAAAGATGCTTCCATGCTTTTCGTTTGAGCCATACTAAGATCAAATTCGAATTTCGCATGACAAAAAACCCCTGAACACCAATTTTTATCAAATTATAGATATTGCTCCAAATATTATTAAAAAACACAAAAATAAAAATAAAACTTCAACACCCTGTAGCTCTATGATGGAGCACTTCCGAATACGGAAATACGAAAATTTCTTTTTATTTCAAGGCACGGAGACTTATCCTGTTTTTTTCCCAATATAAATGAAACAACCTGTATATCAAAACAAAGTCGAGGATATTAATAATTGATAAATAATAAATCCAAATTATTGATCAGCAAATTTCACCTAGATAAATTTCATTCTACGCCCACAGATAATAAATAACTAGTTCAAGATCCAAATAAATGTGGGCGGTACCCTTAGACAATATCTGTATACTATTGTTCAAATGAGACAATTATCGAATCTGAACTTGATTTGCTCAAGGTCGGTCATATGAAAAATAAATTCGATAAGTTTTCCCCGAGGTTTCTTGCTTCCCTGTTGCAACATAATAGTTTTTAGAAAAAAAGTAACGATATTTGAATGCAATGCTGTGAAGTGATAATTGTTTAGACAAATTTAAAGGGCCCTCACTGGTTAATTTCTTTCAAATTTAAAAGTCACTAACTCTAATTGAGTTACATTCGAGAAAGACGCGTTTTCAAAAAAAGGCATAGGACGAATCAGTGGTACAATAATTGAATGTTTCATTTTCAATAACAAGAAGTATGTTATGGTCTTGGGTATTATCTATTGAGTTATATCGATTTCAGAAATCCCTACAAAATCAAAAAATCCATGTAGTTAGTGACTCTTGGCAGTTATAGGACGATTTGTTCTAATAAACCCAAATTGAGTTTTTTTATCACCCATTTTTCCATAGATGTCTCAAACACCCCACCTATAAAGGGTATCTCAAAAGTTATGGATACATTTTTTTAAAAAATCATATAAACACCTGGACCTGACCGGTTTTCTACTGTTTTCGTGTTATCGCTATTTTTGTTTGTCTATTTTTGCAGGTAATACGATTTTTTGCGACGGTGTTGATTATTTTTGCTGTACTAAATATTGAAATAGTTGTCACAGGAGATGTCACCTTCTGTGTGAAGTACAATGGTTACCACTTGTTGAGTGAAAAATAATTTATTGCAGTCTTTTTCCATTTTTTTGACTACAAGTTTTTGATGTGTGAGTAAACGTAGCAGCAAATTAAGTAAAGTAGCGAACGATTATTGAAAAAAACTATGTGATATACCTCCTCTCAACTTAAGCCTGTTTGCTGATAATCGATATCACTGAACAGAAAAATTTTTTGTTGCAAATCGCCTTCCCTATCTCCTCTTTTTTATTCATGACTTTTGGGACACTCGGTATAATAGAATACAATAACTAGAAAAGTATGTGACAATAATGTCGAATTTGAATAAAAGTGACATTGGCCCTTCTCGCACCAAGCCACAGAATAATGAAGTGATATCATTATTTTTTTTGACAACATTAGAACAGTAGGTACTTCATGTTGGTTCGTGCGATAGAAGAATCGTGGGATAAGGTAACAACTATCGCTACTCACTGGAACATCAATGTAGAAAAACATTTTCATAATGTTATTCTGGTTCAGAACATGTAGGTGAACGTTTCAGCGGAGAGTTACAAACTAGACACTGAAATTCATTGATCAAAGCTATTCTCAGAACCAAGTTGAAGTCATATCATGTCCGTCCTTCGTAACCATATTTTGAAATTAATAAAGTATTTTACATATTACTGCTATATTCAAACAAAGGATCGTACCTCAGTTCTCAACGCAGCTGGTCGTATTTTGATTTTCAGACACAATTTGTTAGTTTATTACTATAATAGTTATTGGAATATTGGCATAGAAACCTGTGTAGCTGAGTATTATCGCATTTTCAATAAAACAAAAATCTAAGAAAATTGAGAAGCAAAAAATGCTTCAATAATTTAAATAAAAATGATTCGAATCAGGAAGATGAGAGTACCATAATATTCAAAATATGCACTAAAAAAGAAACGTATTTTTCTGAAAGACATTCACTAACCATCGCATTCAAATTTATAACCTGGTTTTTTGTCTGCAGAAGCTTTGATGTTATAGCATTGAAAGCTTGATTTCATTCACTAAAATCCTTCAATGAAATATGGGAATCACGTTACTTGAAAGACCTCTCATACCCCACTAAGCGTCTACCATGTGTTTGGTACCCAAGTATATAATCAGTGGAAGTATACATTTGCCTGTTATGAAAGTATTGTATGACAATTCGTTTAATCCGGTGTGTCGTGCAGCACTATTGTTCAATTAGTTTCTCAGTGATGCGGTCTGTTGTTCACGGGATAATGTTTTCAAAGCTATGTAAGTTTTTTGATCAAACTTTTTTGAAAAAAAGAACTAGGTACCTAATAAAAAAACCGAAGGAATTATAAGAAGGCCGTTTTTGCAGTTGTTCATTGTATTAATGATAATTTTTGATTAATTTTTGATCTCGTTACTTTTGATTTCCTATGTTTAATCTACTTTTACAGTTTGTGAGTACCTATGGTTAATTGGTACTTTTATATGTAACTCAATGCATCCTCTGAGTTCAAGCATCTTTTAAGATAGACTTCAAAGATTTGAATGTATTCCAATTCTCCCTCCCTAGATGGACATTTATTACATACGAATATGCGTAACTGAAACTCAAACTTTACGCACATCTATTGAAACTATATCTATTTATATTAAGACACTTAAAAAAAATCATATCAAAACAAATGACGGCTGCATTATAAAGCCGCAATTTTACCAGTGATTAATCTGTAGAACATATTTTTGTTTTTGTTCAGGATTGCTCCAAACAAATAATTCAAAGTTAACAATAAATACGATCTCGTATGTATCAGGGAATAGCTTTTTCCTTAACGTAGACTATGTCGTCCTTTACAGACAAAATATCACATGTGCCATTTGAGAATTTTACAGCAGACGCAAAAAAAAATCCGTTTTTTCTAAAAAAATCAGGTTATGAAGCATATTATGAGATGATAATCCGTGATTTTGGGAATAATTGCTAAAAACTATACTTATTGGGTTGATGACATCAATAACGTTGTCGACTTATCAAGACATCTGAGTGGTCCCTTCGAGCTTGAGATATTCTTAATGTCGCTTGGATAACCGTAAGTAAACAAAAAAAAATGGAATCTCTTTCAATGATTCCATGAGCGTCAAATGTAAATATGCAACTCTGATGACATGGAAACAAATAATTATAATTGTGAAAATGCTGGTTTTATAATGAAACGTAGGCGACACTAAGATGAGAGTTATTCTGAAAAACTATGGTGGATACAACGTGGCAGAGTTTTTATAATACTGGCGCTTTGAATATTTCCTAATTTGTGTGCATACGTTGTCAAACTTTCACATATGAATTTTATGAGTAGCAATACATAAATCCCAGTTTCGCAATCAGTATCACTTACGATACATAGCATAGAAAACGGATACGGGATAATCAAAAAGTAAATGAGAAAGCAGAGATTCAGAAAACAATAAGCTCTAGATCTTTTTTGAATTTGTATTCAAGTTACTATCATACTTAAAGTAATGAAAAACCATAATTAATGAGTGTGAGTAATACATTTTGTGGATAGTGTGTTAGCCAGGGTGTCATTGAAATCCTGGCAAAGACACAAGGCATGATAATACTTTTAAGAACGACATTTCTTGATAGTTTATTTTACATGTAAGACCAAATTCAAACATATTATTGAAGAAAAACTCCAATCACTTGAGAGAATTCGAAACATTTGACTTGATTATGAAGGCTTTCGAATGGGAAGAGAATAGATAGATCTCTTCCTCCATTGTCTGCATATACACGACAAAAAGAAATAATGATAAACCATCGATCTGATCAACTTGCCACCTTAACCTAGGTAATTACTAAATTCTTAGTTGGACAAGATTATAACATTTTCTGAGAAAAAAATATTATTTGTTCAAAGTCAGATGTTTAAATTCTAGTCTACAATCCTCAAATTATGTTTATCATTTGTATTCTGAAAATAGAAGAACATTTTTTCATGACTGCAAAAGTGAATCTGTTCTCGAAATCTTGTACATTATGAACATGACCTAATGTATCAACTTATTGGTGCTCAGGTTGCGATACACATTCTTGTTATCGAGATCATGGAAAATTGTATGGTTTCATTCTTGTAGGTACATATAAGGTACTGTATACAGGATGAGTCGGGAGGGACGAACCAGATTTCAGGAGTATACACGCTAACCCAATGTAAAAAAAACCTTATGTTTATATCCGATATTGATTTTATTTTCCATATAATTTTTCTTGTACGTTCCACTTTTATGAAAATTTTCACGTAATTAGAGTAGTGGACACTCGGGATGCACTTGTTGATTTGGTATTACGCTATTACTTCAAAACAAATAAATATCGGAAAAGAACATATGGATATTTTCACATTGTTTTCGCGTGTATAATGCACTCTTGAAATTTGGCCCACTCTTTCCGACTCTTCCTTACTCAGAGATGTGTATCGATCTCTACACACATTTGAGAGACCCAAGGAGAGACCTCATTTTCCTAATAATTGAAAAATGTAGGATTTTTTTTTACATTTTGAAAAATAAGTTGAACATTTGAATATGAAATTGATTCACTGGAACGTCATCCGATGACCTCATTGGTAACAATCGATACAATTTCCCTAAAACGGTATGGTGAAGGAGTAGGACGAAATTGCAACCACATCAAAATTTGATTCTACGTAACAATGACGAGTGTCATTGCCTCATAAAATTATTGTATTCGTTGTTGAACTATTTTTTTTATTGTCAGTATTAGTAATTTTCTCACGACTCTTTCCAGTACTGCTGGCGGTCCTCACAAGCCTCTGTCTTGGAGACGATAAAAAATGGGTCTGGGGTGAGAAAGATAGGACCAGTGCTAGACGTAATTTCAGTCCGTGAGTAGTTTTGACATTGGGTTAGATTCATTGGTGGATGGTTAAACTTCAAAATATTACTTGACAATGATTAATCCACCAAGTTAAAGCTAAAAGATTTGGTCAATTCTAAAAAAGAACTAATTTACAGGAATACACGATACGATGTATTTGAAGAAACAGACGACGCTCCTGGTTTGTTGAACTACTATACAAACAATCAACCTACAAATTACAGACCAAATCCTCCAATCTACGAGAATCATCGACCGGTTGGACCAACTCCAATAAGGTACGTAGCTCTATTCATTTTAATAAATCATTTGTGCCGGTTGGTACTTGCTTTATAGGCCAGGCGGAGTTTATGGATCCAACTCGTATCGACCTACGTATGGTGTGTCTGGACCCGAAAACAATTATCAAGGGTCAGTACTATCTTATGCAGAGGGAGGTCCGATCCAAAACTTTGATAAATGCAAATGTACTCAAAAATTCAACTGTAACTCACCTGGAATCTCTTATGTAAATTATGTTTCAACAATTTATTCCAACCAATAACGGATTGATTTTTAACAGGGAACCTGCGATGTAGGTAAACAATACTGTTGTTACTCGTCCAAGAGAGATCCAGGGAGCCCACTTCCCAGCAAACCCGTTCATTCTTATGAAAATGGAATTCTCGTGGGTCCTGGTGGTCCTGTTGATCCTGTCAAATATCCTAGACCTCCCAAGCAGTTAGGTTTCAAACCTGGTCATGATGGACCAGAAGAAAATTATTATGGTGGTCGACCAGGAAACTATGATGGTGAATATTTCAAATATTGTGCAAATATTGGACATTTGATTTGGTGTAAACATTTGAACAACTCATAGATTACACAATTTCCAGACTATTTCTTATCGATAAATTCATAACGACTTATTATCAGTCGTTTTAGGTTATATACATTCGCTCCAATCCGCCTATCAGCCTGTTTGTTGGGCATTAAATTAATAAAAATGCCGGTTACGGAAAAAGTTTCAAGTATGCAATAATTGAAATCGAGAAGCAGAAAAAGAGACACAAGTTTCCAAAAATTATCAGTTGTGGTGTGAAAAATCAACACAAATTACGTATAGGGAAAAAATTATCATTGTATTTATGTAAAGTGCACGGGACGATCTGCGCGAGACAGCTATTTTTATCTTGAAAAAGGAATGATTCCTTGATCCTTTTACAGAGCCCAATGAATATTCGCCGGAATATGGAGTGCTTGTGGGACCAGGCGGTCCTCACGATACATCATTTGGATTGGGGCGTTCTGCAAACAAGGATACCAAAAGCAGATGAAGTGAAGCCAAATAATTCACTCATTCAAATATGGCTTGAACAAGACTGTGATGCTAAAGTTAAGTTTATTTTTTCCATTTAATTGTTGCTTTGGCAAAATAAATAGATGCCCTTTAAACTTTGTTTTCAATTCCAATTTGACAGATGTTAGACCACAATTGCGATATCGCAATGGGTCTTGAAATGTATGAACTTTCCAGCACAAGGAATCACCACTAGGAATCATCACAAATGAAGAAATTTAAAAATCAATTTCTGTATTAGTCAAAATTATTCTGACAGTCGGAGTTTTCCAATTCTTCTTTATTCAGGACCTTGGTTTCTGAACATTTAATTATATGGATACTCCTATGATAAGGTCACTTGGATGTGAGAATCTGTATATCGAGAATATAAAGAATAAATCTTTTTCTCCAGTTGTCTCGATGATGCTGAAATGGTTGGAAGCAAGCGAATGAACCAAAATTATTTTAGAAAGAGGCTCATGCATCAATCGGTGATTTGGAACTCAAGCTATAGACTACAGAATTTGATAATTTTGAAGAATTCTAGTGATTTGTCTTGATCACTCAGTTTCCTTCATCTATCTATGTTTTTCCGACAGTTGGAATTTCTCAAATTCTCAAAAATGCCTCCTTTGTCCAATCGGTCGGGGGCGTATTTGGTTTATTCATTCTCTCTCCTACTCACGTTTTCTCTATCGATCCCCTATAGGAAAGTTGGTTTTGATTGAGTCTTGAAAGAAAGTATTCTGTGATTATATAATTTAGTTCAAGTGACTAAACTTGACAATTCATGTAATTTCGTTGCAAAATTTTCTACATTCATTCGTATAAACATTTTGATTCACCTAACATGTTGAGATCCACTAAAGTCCTCGTAATTAATATAGAGTACAGTGCTTACATCAATTCCTGTACAAAAATGATTGTGTCATTCTCTAAAGCCGTGTCCACATCAGTCAATATTTGCGTTGCGAGTTGAGTCTGGTATTCGACACAATTATTTGCGTCGCACAGGCTCGCAATAATTTTTACGTTGTGCGTCGTGCGTTCTGCTTACGGTAACATCACACTGTTACTCAACGTATACACCAGAATAGTTTTGTGGAGCAAATCCTTCCGATCTCGGAAAACAGCCGACAAGCCACGGATCACGTGTGTGTGGCGAAAATTTCTGCCTGCATTTGAATGCGGCGAATACGTCCACACTCGCATAAAATTCTATCTGACACACAAATTTTTAGCGAATGTCACACACAACGCAAATATTTACCAATGTGGAAGCGGTTTAGCTGAGAATGCGGTTTGTTTGAACTGGATCAAAAATTGCTTTGTTGCGCCGCTTACGACACTGTGATCTCAATTATTCGCACTGACTCTATACACTAAAGGCCTCCATTCACAAGGACTTGTGGCTCAAGTTCCGTATAACGGAATTTTTATTTCAGTGACGTTGACATTGAGGAAAACGGGACAGCTGCCCATGTTAATTTGAAACTCGATGAAGGTATTATGAGGTTTGTTCCAATCTACACAATGGACAACTTGCATACATTTTCAAATGACTTGAAAATTTATATACGTATTCTAGACAATATTTGAAAGTCATCAGCGAGTTTTTTTTTTCGAAATACCCAAAAATATTTTAAATAAATAAAAAATAAAACGCAAATTTCCTTATATGATCAGAAATTACTACATAAGTAGAGGTTGTAGGTTGATTCACAGCAGCAGAGCAGAAACCAACGTGAGCTGCGTGGTTTGCGGGGTGAAAGGTAACCCCGCAAGCTGGTGTGGCTGCCCATCGTACATGGGCAGAACGAACCCCAAAAAATAATAAAAAATAAATAATAAATAAATAGATCTTTATTAAGCATGTAGCTTCATAATAAAAGTATAAATAAAAAAACATAATTAATATAAATAACTGAACCAATCACATAACAGCCAAAAACGCAATAATTCAAAAAGAATCCACAACATATTCACGTACTAGCATCTTAAATCTAGGTACACTATCACAGTATTTGATATTTGGTGGAAGAGAATTAAATTCGAGCAGACCTTTATATAAAATGGACTTGAACAATTGACCAGAATTACATGTTTTTGAAAGGATGAAATCTTCTTTGTTTCTTGTGTCATAATCATGAACGTCCTTAAATGAAGTTGTCATATCACAAATGTATGCTGGGAGAAGCCTATGTTTGAGCTTAAAAATAAATACAAAAACGTTGAATACAATTTTTTGTCTTACAGACACAAGATTGAGCGAAATCAACATCTTACAAATGGGTGTATATCTATCACATCGCAATATTACCCGCATTGCCCTATTTTGCAAACGTTGAAATTTATCCAGTACATATTTGGGCATAGAGTAAAACAGAGTACTACAGAATTCCAAGTGCAGGGATGCAATACTTTTGTACAATAATAATTTAGTATAAGTGGACAAATGCTAACCAGCTCTAGAAAGAAAATTAACTTTTTTGGAAAATTTTCTCATAACATATGCAGAGTGTGCGGTGAAGTTTAGTTGAGCATCAAGTATTACGCCTAGGTACTTAATTTCAGCATCGTGTTCTAGTTTACAACCATCAATATAAATATTAATATTCTGAACATTATTATCCAATAATCTGCCTTTTCTCCCAAACAAACAAAATTTACTTTTTGCCACATTGATCATAAGGTTATTATGACACAGCCATTCAAAAACTAGCCCTAACTCCCTGTTCATGACACATTGCAACTGATTCAGGTCTTCTCCCGCAATGTACAACATAGTGTCATCAGCAAACAGTTCAAGTGTTACTTCAGACACCACCTCAACCAAATCATTAATGTAGAGGAGAAACAGTAATGGTCCAAGTACTGTTCCCTGCGGCACTCCATGGGACACATGTAGACAATCAGATTTTGGACTTCCGCATTTAACGATTTGACTTCTGTTATTTAAGTAAGAAGTGAACCATCTTAAAACACTGTCTTTAAGTCCTATTTTGACGAGTTTTTCAAGCAAAAGCTGTCTGTTGATGGTTTCAAACGCTCTTTTAAAGTCCAAAAAAACCGCTAAGATGAAATTATTATTGTCCAATTCTGAGAGGAACTTATTACATATGTTCACTATCACTGTCCCACATGAATGATGCTTTCGGAAGCCGGATTGGTTCTGTATCAAAGTTTTGTTTTCGTTGCAGTAATTCAGTAGTTGGTCCATGACAGCCGTTTCAAGCAACTTCTCATAGATTGGGACACCGTTTATAGGTCTAAATTCCTCAGCCAGAGAAGCTTTACACACTTTTGGTACTGGAGTAACCGTAGAACATTTCCATGCCTCCGGAAAGTCACCATACCGTAAAGAAGTGTTCACAACATCCAAGACGCGATTCCCAACCACACAAAAGGCATCCTTAAAAACTCTTGTTGATAGCCCATTTTCACCTCCACCAACCTGCTTCAGGTTTTTGACATACCCTTTTAATTGGAGCATGGTTAACATTTGTGGAATCCTTCAGTGGAGGTCGAGGTTCTGAGAGTTTGAACAGTGTTTGCTGGACCATTATTCACTCGAATGTTGGCCACGATTGATTCAATACTTTTTATAAAAAATATATTGAAGTGGTTTGCTATAGAAGCTTCATCATCCAGTGTCTCTCCATCAAAGATTATTTCTCTGGGACGAGATTTTTTCTTGTCAGGTGAAAGGGACTTCAGATTTTTCCAGAGTTGAAAAGGGTTGTTTATGTTTTCATCAATTTTCCGTTTAAAATTTTTAGCCCTTCTCCGACCTGATTTTGCAGACAATCCTATTTCTGATGAGCTTATATTCGTTCCAAATATCGTTGTCCTTTTCATGAACCGCCCTGGCGTATAACGTGTCTCTCCTGTCCATCATCCTTCTTATCTCCTCGGTAATCCACTTTTTATTGGAGTGTTCATGCTTCATTTGGATCCGCCTTACTGGACATAATTGATTTAAGACAGTGGAAATACCATCAACAAACGAATTGGCCAGAATATTAACGTCAACAGAATTACTATCCCAAGGAGTGTCCAAGATTTTGTTCTGGAAAGTTTCGGCATCATACGACCCGAAACATCTTCTGGTGACAATTGAAACAAGATTCTTTTGTATTGGGCTCTCAATATCGACAGATATTATGTTGTGATCGCTAATCTTGGGTGTTAAGTGAACTTTATACGAAATCCGTTTGTTGTTTGTGACAATATAGTCGATCAAGGTTTCACTATGTTCTGTAATTCTGGTGGGTTTTGTAATGACTTGATTGAATCCATAACATGAAATGATGTTTTTCATTTTGTTCGCATAAAAAGAAGACTTGAGTAAATCAAAGTTAAAATCGCCAACTATAATATTTATCCCCTCAAAATCACTAACACGGTCCAGATAGTCCTCGAAGAAATCAATAAAAAGTCCATTCTCATTGTTGGGTGGGTGATAAATAACAGTATACAAATAACTACAATGGGGCTCGGATACTTCAAAAGACAACAGCCACACGTATTTGTCACAGTATTCGTTAGCACGTACCTTATACTTGAAGCCTTCTCGGATCAGGACCATTACGCCCCCAGTCCTTCTATTTGATGATAAGCACTGTTCAATAGTGTATCCAGAAACGCACGTGGGTTTCCATTCACGTACCAATATATCTATTTCATCCTTGTTATCCAAAAACCCCTGACAGTCAAAATAAACTACTGTAGAGTTAAAGTCCTTCTGTTTGTCCAATTGCTATTTGAGAAATCTATTTCTTTGTACTTGCTCAATCTTCTTAAACATATCACAGTCAACTACGTCCCACGTGGAATGCATCACATTCAGACCTAGACTATGCTTTTGGTTTGGAACAATACAGTTTTGACACCTAACAATAACACTTTTGCAGTCCTTCAATTCATGTTCATCGGCACATTTAGGGCAACACTTTTTGTCTTTACAGTCTTTTTGGAAATGTCCGTATTTACAGCAGTTAAAGCATCTTATGATTCCGAACTCATCAAAAACTTTACATCTGCTCCATCCAATGTTCATATTCCCGGTTTTGATGAAAAAGTCATAAGTTGTTGAGTCAACCTCGAATATCATGTTGAATCGGTTATTTAGCACTTTCGTTTTTCGCAGCAGTTTAATTTTCAAATTTTCGTTGTTTACATCCAAATCATTTTGTCTCTTAATTTTATGGACAGTTTGTTCATCACTAGAATATTCGCTATCATCAACACCAACCACCTTAATACGCCGATCAAGTGCCTTTGGCTCGTTCACTTTATAATTATCTCCCAATTTGCTCTGGATCTCCGTTTGAATTTTACCAAGCTGTCTCTCATTCCCACAGGTTAAGATCAGACCACCCGACTTAGTTGTCCTACCTATTGACATACCTGCCCCAACATCACTAGGATTGACCTTTTGTTTCAAATCATCCTTGATTTTCTGCACATCATTCAAATTGCCTTTGGGTTTCACGATTAGTACTCTATTTGACTTAGCAATAGATGCATAGGAACTAGTTGCTTGATGCTGGACATTTTCTTTCACCTGTGGCTCTCTTTTCAGTAAAGAAATTTCTTTATTCAATTTTTTATTCTCTTCAATCAATGACTCAATTTTTGTATTCAAATCATTATTAGTTTTCAAAATTTCATTATTAGTTTTTAAAATAAGTTCCAATGTTGCCTTAATTGAATCGATTTCATTTTGTTCAGACATACCATCTTCTGCTCTGCTCCTCTTTCTGGTTCTTTCTATTTTATTCGATGCACTTTCAGCTTCACAAGATGCACTTTTAGCTTCACAGGATGTACATTTCCATGTTAACTTTTTCAAATGAAATCCACGGGGGTCCAAATTTTCACATTTAAGATGGAAATAGTTGTTGCAACCATTACACTGAGCAATTGATTTGACTTCCTCGAAACCTGTCTTGCAAACAAAACATAAACCATCACTTGGACGAGACTCATTTCCTTCCATATTCAAGCAAACGAGGTAAACGCACTCGTTGGAAACAAAAGTTAATTTACAAAACACAGCGTCAATTCGTATCAGATTCCTTATCAGGTTCTTATCTCAATTTCGTCAGCAAAAAAACAGCGGTCGACGATTTTCAAACACCAATACTGCGAGTTATCACATATTATTATTATTATGACACTACTTAGTTTAAAATACAGACTTATCTACTGAGAAACTTTTAATTTGCGGAGCGAATTTGAAGACGTTCGTATGCATCGACTGACCGACTACTATGTCACAAAACATTAATTTGCGGAGCGAATTTGAAGACGTCCGTATGCACCGACTGGGGAAGAGAAGACGAAAGCATAGGCTTTTTGGTCTAAAGTCCTTGGCGAAAACACGGATACAATTCTAAAATCACAAGGCACGTCATGCTGTGTTGCCAAGTCACCGAGTAGAGGGGTTCAATTATTAAGATATATTGCAGATTTATAGGTAACGCTCCTGCCCATATGGCTGCTCCTGCCCGAGTAAAAAGGTACGCTCCTGCCCAGCGTAGCCAGTGGATGTTCTCTTGAATATCGCTTAAAAAGTAACGCTCCTGCCCAACCTATCTTTTGCTAAGATGTTGTATAACCTCGACTCGTTTTGTCGTTTTCCTGAAAGACTGTCGATACAAAAATGGCAACGTTGCAAATAAATTGTATCCGTGTTTTCGCCAAGGATAAGTACTAGACAGCGGTCGAGAGTTCACCGCAGCGAGAGCGGAGTTAGGACAAACGCGTCGCAACCGTGTATTCACCTCTGGTAGTGGCTCCAGATTTTTACCCATTTTATTTTATTCTCTTTTCTTTTTCCTAACCACTAGTGCGGAGACACACGGGTAGGACAAGTTTTGCCGCAATCCTATCCTGTGACCAAGAGGCCTTCGGAAGGTAACCCGGTACCAAAGAGCTAAACTTAAGTGAGAGATTGGGACACTAAAGGGCTTATCCCTGACGTCCTAATGCGTGGGTGAAATTTAGGGGGCGAACCCCACACTACCCTATGGTCTTGGATCATAGGGTGTCTGGTTTCAGATTCTCCACCCTTGGGCCGGATCCCATGAAAAAAAAAAACAAAAAAAAAAACGTAGGTTGATTTTCTCAACATCGATGACATCAGTACTCTCTGGTCCTTATATTTTACATGTTTCCAAAAAATGTGCAAATTGTCCATTATTGGTATCGTTCCGAAACGGTTATTGGAGCTGTTAGAATTGGATTATTGTGCATCATCAAGATCCCAGAATCGCACCTAGTGGGAACGGATCTTAGTAACGATTTAAGGAATCGGTTTTTAAACCTTCATCATCAATCCTTATAGTCAAAGCAGTCGAGATGAATACCTCCTATAGGGGGCTTATGCGAAGGTGGAGTCAAGAGTGTCAAATTCCAATCAAAAAGGGTTCTTGCAAACGCTCACCTCGCATTTGAAGAATTCTCAACCAGTTTATATCAAAGTATGGCAATCTTGAACTTTCTACCAATTTGTCAAATGTCCTTCGATCCCAACGGCCTTGACAACGGCTCACTTTTTCATTGGAAGAACCTTCGTATCCGCTCCCGATAAAAACCTTGAAGATGTCTAGGCCAACAGGTTGACCAGGTTTCAAATGGTCCAAAAAATGTGTCAACATTTCTGGAAGCGTTGGCAAAGTGGAAACTAACCAAGGGCAGTTAGTGGGAGGAATGCTGGTTCTTCACAAGGACGACCAAGCTATGCCAACCGAGTGGAAACTTGGGCGAATCGTCAAGTTGCATCGTGGTGCTGATGGCATGGAGTAGCTCGCTTCGCTTCCATCTGCACTAACGTGGGAGAAGTCCAGAGGAACTTCCAAAAAATCATGTTTCGGCCAGTAGAAAATGAATCCTGAACCCAGCAAGCTTCTGGTGGCACGATTATTATATTTTCAATGTGACATT